>OX465581.1:91817566-92131096 GCA_950022655.1 Alentia gelatinosa | reverse complement strand
GGCCAAATTAGCAGGTGGACGCATTTAAAACTCAATACAAGGTCCACCAATAATTAATTACTATGAGATCAAGGAAGCCCCCCAGGAATTGGAAGGAATTGGAGGTATAGGGGAAGGGGAAAGAGAGGTGTTGGATTACTATGGGAGAAACTTATACAAGTTTTGTGCATATCTTACAAGTCTTTGATTACTGGGCCTGTCAGGTGTTTGGGGAAGTTCATAAAGTAGTTTGTCTTTTTTTAAATCAATGTCAAAATACTAAATGATAAAACTAGGATATTGCATTACCATAAAACTTCTCCAGAAAAAATGAAATCATATACCTATCTGTACTTAGTCATGGCTCCATCTAGTATTAGTTTGACATACTACAGGCTCCATGTTCAAAGTGAGGCTGAGCTTCAACCAGATACTTAGTGTTCTTATAAGGATATAGGTATAGGGCATGTGCCAATATGCTTGGAGAGTGACAGGAACTAGAGTCCTCTGGGGGAACATGACTGCACTAAAATTCAAAGTTGGCTGATACCCCCACATGCTCTGAAATTAGGCAAAAATACATACAACGACATGATGTGTGACGGTTAAAAGGTTAAATCAAACGTTTCCTTACCGAATCATCTGTGTTCAATTTCCTTTTGCGTCCTGTTGTAGCCTTCTGTTTTGGCACAGTAGGGGTGGTGGCGGTGGTGGTTGTTCCATTCTTAGAAGTAATAGAAATAGGGAGTTGTTACATTTACGGTTTATCATACGGGATCCCAGATGGATTCAGAAAAAGTGGTAATATTTCTCATGGTGAATTTCCTGCCTCGATGTCTGTGTTGGTTACAGTTTGGAGTCTGAGGGTCAGTGGGGAAGTACAAACAACTGTTTTATTGACAAGAATGTGGGTCAATTAATGTTATATCTAGTTTACACAAGGAAAAATAGTTTTATTTGTGAATACATGGGCTCGCATGGGAAAGCTGAAAGCCGACATCTCTGATTGCAAAAAATAGTGTTGTGTGTATTTTCTACATCATTAAAATTGATCGGTTTGGCATTAGAAAATAACTGAAGCTAATCCATAATTAACTCCCTTTATTCAGTTATAATATGAAGTCTCTAGCCACGTACTTATAAAATTAGATCCATGATTAACAAAGGAACTTTCTCTTCATACTTACCGTTACTTCTTTATCTGGCGAGGATGGTCGGGATCCATTTGTTATTTTCGAGTCTTTCATTGGAGTCTTTGTGTCTTTCTTAGGGAGTTCCATTTTGGCAAGGTCCATCCTGTCCTCCGTGACCCATTCGTCCAAACGTTTATTAACTACAGGCAACATCATATGTGTCAGTTAACAGATAAATTAGGAAAATGCCCAAACTTCAACTTTATTTTCTTATATTGGCTAAAACTGTTAAAGGATTTAAAATGAATTAGTCAAATCATTCAGTTATATGCCTTAAATACTGAAAAAAAATAATTCAGCTACTTAACAGATGAATGGGGATATGATTTATACATTAATTATTGTTTTAATATTTTAACGGTATTTTATATTCAGATTATTCAACATGTACTTGATGGTCCACACTAAGAGTGAAGATTACAATATGTGGGGATTCAGTGGTGGTTTCTTTCTTTCTTGGTAGAGGATGTCTCGTGTCTGCCCCTGGCTGCAATTAATAGAGCCGAACACATGCAGGTGCCCGGTGCTACAGGGTCACCTTTTGTTATATACCCCAACTGTATATACAGTCAGGATTGCAAGTAGGCCCGCAGATCACTTGTCATGCGTCTTGAAAGAGAGGCATACCTGGGTTCTCATGAGGGAGTGCAGACTTTCCTTACTCTTTCGTTAGTAGGGTCAGGGTAATTCAACTTTGGTTGATTGTACCCAACCCGCCTGTGAGTTACCTAGTTTGGGCTAGGTAAAAGTAACACGTCTATTATCTTATTAATTGTACTCATGTGTTGTGTCTTTCCGGTCTTTCACTGTTTAAAAATTAGGAAAATCTGATGCCTGTTACAGAAATATATACATATATGATTTTGTATGAACATATTTTTACTCACAGTCGTCATAATGGATGTAGTACACAGCCTTTCCGTGCAGTTCCTTTTTACTGAGAACTTCAGCAATATCTGTGAACAAAAAGCATACGGTACATAAATGCATCATAACAAAGTCTCTGTTCTAACGGCCATTTCAGTCAAGGCGCCGGACTTCTTAATCCAGTGCAATTGGTTTATCAAAATGGATTATCATATTTCGACTTTTGACTAAATAAGAAACACTCTCAGTTAATGACAAATGTTAAGTGTCCTGCAAATTCATAAACATACAGGGTTCACATTAAGGCTTATTTATAGCCCTTAATTTTGTATCAACTTTTGTAACAAGGGCAGATCAAAACAGCGTCGTTTTGGTAGGTGAATTGTAAGTCTAAGACTAAGTGTGAACACCTGGATGAGACGCCGCATGACAATGTCACGATGAACATGGCTTAAAAACTATTAACGGTAGCACCATACGTGGACGATGTGAGTGTTTTTTTTTTACCTACATGTAAAATATTTGGCATATCTACCCGGTACCCTTCGTGACACTGAAAAACTCATGATACAGTTTTGAAAAACGATGAAAGATATCTATTACTGGATGCGATTTATGTTATCATTAGTAGCACTAGCAGAAATCAAATGGGAACACATTAAACAGAATTGGTTTCTAGCTCTCTTAATTACATTACATGAAATAAACATGATATGCATTATCACTTAGTAACCAGTAAAACACCGGGACACAAGTATAGAGCCTCTAGGCGCTTCTATCTATTAAATCCTTATGTTTATTAATCAGTAAATTGAATTCACTCAATACCTGTCAAAGTTAGGTCTAATGTGTGTGGGTATATAATTAGGCATTTAGTTGGATTTATATAGAACAAATAATCATAATTGATTGACTTGACTTTTTCTATTATTATTTTTTTTTACCACTCAATATAAATAATGCCTGCACTTATTCAACATAACAACATAGCGATCATACTACTACTACCAACCGCCATTGATATCTTCAAAATTATTCATTCATGACTAGTTTAACAGTTGGCACTAGGCCGTTTAAAATTAAACTGAAACTAAATGTATTTGTTGCATGGCAAGTGACAGACATCACGACGCACATGGGTGACACTGTCGTGTTTACAAAACTATTTTCATTGTGAATCAAAAGATGGCGCTGTGCGCCACGCATACTCACGCCAATCTCCCGTATGTTTGAGTTTCACTGGCATTTTGCAGCCCTCAACGATCTCCAACTGCAATATCAAGATACAATAGTGTTAGATAAAGCAAAAGCAAGCCAAATGTTTCTTCAAAAGCTTGCGAAAACGTTAAAAATATGTATAATGTGAAAGACGTTCACCTTTTCGTTCGCCATTTTGGTTGATGGTAGGCCCGCGCTGAAGATAATTTTCAGCCAATCAAAACCGTCGTTACTGGCGCCTTCGGTTTTCGCCGGGGCTCTTGTTGACATGTGCTCGGGGCAGCTGGACAGTGAAAGGAGGTTCGACCCTGACAGTCTATAACTTCATATTTTTTTGTGATTGTCATATTACCCACAGCTATGGCGGAGGCAGATCTCCAGGTAAAACAGGAACCTGTTGATGCAGTGGACTTGGAAAGTAGGTGAGTGATAGCTGGTGAATATGTCAAACATTCATGAGAGACTTGGTTGAGCTTCCTACCACGTCAAACTCAAAGTAGTACAATATCTATTTCTTAATAATAGATAGAGTGGATTCATACAGCCTCTTTTCTAGGGTATACGATGCATGGTAGAATATAGATTGATATTGCAATTTAGTCAGCTGTTGAATCTTTTGTTTAAGGGACCGTTCTTATTTACAGCTGGGGGGGGGGGGGGTGAGCTATTGGAGTGGGGGGGGGGGGGGGATTTATTTAGAGGTATTTGCCTACTGGGGGGGGGGGGGCTATTTATTAAGAGGTATTTGCCTGGGGGGGGGGGGGCATTTCATTTTGCGGTATTTGCCGGGGGGGGGGCATTTTGCGGTATTAGGGCGTTTCAATTTCGATGATTTACGTTTTTGTGCTTCACCCACATGAGAGGTTCTAGAGCTGTGTATTTTGGATAATCTATACAATTTAGAGGCCAATCTTTTAAAAACTTCAAATATATGAAAAACAAGCCAGGACTATTTTCTGCACAAGAAAACTGCAATGATTTTAGAGTTGTGTAGGGTTGTAGGTTGTGCATGAATATGCTAAGGCATCAAAGGCAATACTGCTGTTAGGAGATTGCTCCATGACCCTATGCGGTGCAGCTCCACTGTATTAGTATCTATACTCATTTCAATGGTCAATGTCAGGTGATCACCATGCAATGTAGCTTAGCACATACAAGTTGTCCTTTTGGTGCCTCCACTGTCTCAATAAAACACCGCCTTAAGATAGGTTTCAGAGCAGCAGGTACATAAGCTCCCGTGCCAGCATGTCCTGACAGGCTAAGGGTTCACTTCCTAGATGGTGGATATCTAATCCTATAACTATGATACGCTAGTTTTCAGTCATTGCTCTTGATCATTAACAGTCCACATTTCTCAAGGGCCGGATAGCTGCATATTAGAGGATTTGATTATAGATGTTTAAAATTTGTATGCCAGAATTCATTATATTATATGTGTACAAATACATGTATATATGAGAAAGAATCGATTTAAGGCTATTGCCTAGGGGAGGGGGGCGTATATCAGGTTATTTGACTCGGGGGGGGGGGGGGTTATTTTGAGGTATTTTCGAGGGGAGGGGGCGGTTTATTTTAGGGTATTTCCGAGGGGGGGGGATTTTATTTTGAGGTATTTCCGAGGGGGGGGGGCATTTCATTTGGAGGTATTTCCGAGGGGGGGGCAATTTATTTTGGAGGACTTTCCGAGCAAAACCCACACACCCCCCTGCCATAAATAATGAACGCTCCCTAAAGTGGTGATTCCACCGATACACAAGACAAAGCGAGATTAGTCACGATTTGGGTGTCGTGCTATGTCGGGCTAGGTTTGAATGATCGTGTGCCCATTTGTCGCGGTGGTGGAGCACCAAAATACACACCCGACACCTCACGGCTACGTTTTGCGACAACGGAGGTACGACACATCGCGACACTGTAAGACACTACGAGACATGCCAAGATATACCACGGCAAATCCACCCTTTATGGTTACCCTTCCACCTACCCAACCCCTTCCTTTGATTCCTTGATCTGTCGAGAAGCGGGTATATTGTAATGCATTCAGTTTAATCATTAATTGTATATTAAGCAAGTCTAATCACAAAAGTGAAATAATAATTATTTTCTCATACATTCAGTGCAGAAACTACGAATACCTATTTGTACTTTCAGACAGCATTCAAGTTTATTTTGACTGTGTTAACTTGGATGTAACTACCTTTTCTTAATAAATTTTACAAAAGACGATTTATTGGTTGCTATGGTAACCAGATCCTCAACAAAATGGCAGAAATAGGCCAATGAAATAGTGCTCTCAAAATGCTTTAATTTAAGGGGTCACATGACTAAAAAAAAAAAAATGACTATATATGTGAAAAAGATGTGAAATGGGGGGCAAAAATTGATATTTTTCAGTTAAAACGGCGGCCATTTTGATTTTTGGCTTTTTTCAGGCATTTCCCCCCATGGATTTTATGTAGATTTTTTATATGTTGTTCAGGAAAGGCTTGGGCCTACGAATCCACAGAAAAACCTTATATTGCAATTTTTTCAAGGTTATACCTTAGATTTCCTCCACTATAAGGGGCTATTCCACCAAAAAGGCTCTCACCAGGCGGGTTTTCACCATCCAGGCGATGTTTGCCGCTGGGGCCGGCCACCCCTAACCCCCTAAATTCTCTGAGCTGTTCCACCAAAGCCACCCCGAGGCGACCAACAGGTGTACACAAGGCCCCCAGCGGGCTCCCCAAGGGCCCCGGCGTGGCGATACACTCGCAGTGGATTTGGTGCTGACGTCTGGTGGACATTCGCGGCACTAACATGCAAGTCAGGTTCTCTATTGATCCGATAGATGGCGTGGCGAGCGGTTCTCTATACACTATGCCGCTCTGGATCCGCGTAAGCCGTTTATCGAGCGGAACTGTGTGCCGCCATGTTGGGATTTGTACGGAAATGGTTAGAGGACGTCGTATATCGGCGAAATATTGCCGTTAATCTAGCAGTGAAGGTAAATAAAGATAAGGCTTGATGTTATGAATTTGTACATGTGACTCTGGCGCTAAAATTCTGTTTAAATTACCCCAACTGTCCGAACTTTCGGTCTCTGTCCATAGGAGTACCCCTCCCAGGCCTCCCAACTGAATATTGATAGTGTATATTGTAGTGTATGCGGGCGAGCAGTCAACATGGACCCCAGAACAGCTCTCGGCGTCACTCTCAGTGTAGCTCTTGGCACGCCGGCCAGCCAGCCGGGGGCTTAAAATCAAACGAAACAGTTTTTCACTGGCAGTGCTTTGCACGGGAGGTTGCGCTCATGATGCCTGGTTGCGCTCATAATGCTTCTCTGTGGTTCTCACACATCTTGGTGGAACCGCATCAAAATGGGCTTTTGGCTCTGGCTGGCCGCCAGCGACCACCAATAGGTCAGCCGATACTGCCCGGCAACGGGGTTTTGGAGGCATGGGGAGGAGCCGGCAGCCGTCAGGGGCCGACCGTCAGGGGCTTATGAGCTGTCATGAGCTGTTCCATCAAGCAGATTATCACCGGCGGTGGGAGGTTTGGGCCGGCTATTGCCAATGGGCGACCACAAGGTGCCCAGCCAGGCCCAGCCGGGCCTTGCGATGCGTTGGTGGAATAGCCCCTTTAGACAATAGTATATTTCAGTTCGGTGCATCAGCTCTTCTTTCATCAATGAAGTTAAAGCTGTCCATCGCTTTGACAACTAATATGTATGCCTATAGATATATGTATATGGTAATTCTATAGATAATAAAATCATCAAGTACATCTTACTTGTCTGTCAGATAATAGATTTGATTCCAATTCCCATGAGCGTCAATTTAAATTGATACGACGGTGATACGATGGCAGTACTGCGACTTATCCTTTTTGATGGCCGTACTATCGACCTGATGGAGCAGGCCCCTTACAGAGATGACAGTTTTCCACTTTTACATGACAATCCTTGTTTTCATCTCCAGTTTATGTAATCATTTTTGATTGTGTAAACGGAAGCATGAATAAGCCTTTTTCCACTGTTGCACCATATCTTATTAGTTATGTCATACCTGAGGCCAAACAAACGCCTGGTAAAATATTCTTTAGCATTGGATCAAAGAGTGTTTGAGCGTAATGCGTTCATAATACCCATGTAAATTATGTCAATGAAAATAAGTGATTGCATCGTATTCTATGGTATTCCAGCTCCAATTTGATGTCATACATGTACATCCCCTCAATGATAACTTAGATAACACAGATACACCAAAACTGGACACACACTAAGGCCACTCAAAAAAAACAACTTGTTTCTCATCACCGCGCGCATCAGAAAAAAACAATTTTAGAAGTTTTTGTTTTTTTTAAATAGATGAACCTTGATAGAAATTATGAAAGGTATGTGTATTTAGTATCAAATTAAAGCTCCTGATGTCAGGGATGCATTAAATGTAGAGCCAGTAAAAATCTGGAAACCCGCATAAGCAGACACCCCGCGTAAGCAGCCACTTTGGCCCGGATCGGAGGGAGTCCACTCATGCGGGGTTTTACTGTATGTCTGCCCTCTTTGATATAGCATAGTAGGCAGAGTACTGGTAGGCAGCGCCAGAGTTTAACGCTTGGGTACTTTAATTCTCGGTCTTGTTTTCGTTGCAGGTGCGATCGTTACAATATGCTTATCTTTTTTAAGTTAAAACCAAGATAATATCAACTATAAAGTTTAAACAGCCCATACTCGTTGATACAATACAATCGTTGATATCATAAAAAACAACACACTTGCAATCACACCCACCGTTTTCACTTAGTCTTAGGTGTGATTGCTGTGTATCCGCTCTCGGCCGTATTTTTCCGAGCGGCAGCCTAACTATGGAACTCACCATTAGGTGGCGTTGAACGGCAACACCTTTATCCTACCCCTAATAAAAAGAAAACTCCATAGGCTTAACATTGGCCGAGTGCATTCTGGTGAGCGTGCAGTAAAGTGTTATTCATTGCACGCAGGTAACATATGAATTCTTGGAGATGGGTAGGATGAATACTAAACTGAACTCGAGTTAGTAGTGTTAGTGTTTATTGCACCTGCCCATCGTGCGATAAACACTAACATTACTAACTCTCGTTCAGTTTCTACTAAGTATTGAGCCTCACTCATGTCAATAAAACAGTGTTGAACCATTCCTACACACCCTCGACCCCATTCCATGAACATCATGTATTTCCCACGTTGATTCTTTGAGGTATTAAATTTCACCTGGAAGAAAAAACCCATCCTTTTTTACTGATCTCAACAGACATCCCTGTTCTTACATTTCAGGATCATTGAGTTGTGCAGATTGATTCCCAAGGGAATCACAGACGTGGTCATTCAAAATGACATGCCGCAGTTTGACGCACAGCAAAGGGTTATGGCCATAAACAGACTATTGTCTATGGTAAGTATCTATATCTAAAAAAAGTGTGGATGTCCCAGTCACACTAGCGTAAAAATCAGCATTTCCTTTATGTATTAGAAAGAATGCGAGCATCGCGTATCCAGTACGCCCCTTCAACACGTTTATCTTTTAGTACGCAATCCAGTCACACTGGCGTAGTCTCTAACATTTTTACTACGTATCTAAGACCGTGGGCACGCTACGTATTGCGAATCTATCTGTTTACTTTACGTTTTATTACGTTTCTCAACTGAAAACGTTTCAGATGTAGGTAGGGCATTGCTGATTGCCAATTGAAATCACCCTCAAGGAGCTAGATATATGTGTGCCTTGACCTGCTTAGTAGACAGAGGGGTAAGGCCTTGAATATCCAATCAATGCAGACCCTTCCTATTCATGAAATCACTCCCTCCCTCTCTCTGGCACACTTGGGCGATTATTATGCCTGAGTGTGAGGTATTTATAAAGGTGCTCAGACAAGTTCAGAAAGGTGCCAATATTCTAAGAGTCAGTCAGCCTAACCGTTCTCTATACACCCCTATCAAGGAACTGTGCAGCTTACGACATTGTCCCAGTACATTCTATGTAATGTTTTCCGGTACAATTTACATGTATTTTGTTTCTCTTTTTCAACAAGGATTTTCATCCATGTAATTTTCTCACATGTAATGAAATTCTAGATAGGGACCGATTAACTAGTCTATTCTTGTTAAATCTAAATTTCTTTATGTTTTGCACAATACTTTTCTGATTAATGCCCCATTGATTAAGTAGATCAGAAAGGCATCCATGTATGAATAATCTTTTATATCAGCGTGACTTTTATCAATTTATATGGCCATTCCGTGCCTTATATTGCGCTACTGAGTTGTCTTATATTTTCACAGGGCCGGATCGATTTGCTAAAAAGTGGAAATCAGTTGATATACCGCCTTAAAGATCCAGAATCAGTCAGGTAGTGTATTGTCCATACATAAACAAAGAAAAGCAAGTATGATGATTTATTCTCAATAGATTTAGTTGTTACTATCCTGAAACCAAAATATTAATACCATTCTTTGTTTCTTGATTGAATTGGGCGTATTACAAAACTGTCCTTGTTATATGAAACAATTTAGAAGTTCTAGTTAACGACCTCTAAAATTATTTATATATGATAATTGAATTATTCACATTTAATCATATCCAACAAGTTATCATCATATTTATCTGTGATATTCATATACTAATCAATTATGATAAGTGTGCATATATATATGTGTGTGTCCAAATTTGACCCTTATATAAACAAGAGGCTGCAGTGGGATCCATGCTGTACAAACAGCCAAATATAGACTTATTTGGTGAGATGGACCGACAAGTCTGTGGTGACCATAAAACAGGTGAGAGCTCACGAGAGCCAGCTAAAGGAGCCATCCAAAAATAAAAATATGGAACCTAGCATTTTCAGTGAACAAGTGCATTGACTTACTCTTTGTAAATAGAAAAGATCATACATTGCTCGACAATACCAAGTTTACTTTTTTTTCAGCAAAGTTAAAGGAGCAGACGCACAAGAAAAAATCGTTTACCAGATCATCGAGGAGGCTAGCAATAAAGGTACATCATAGAAAGTCATGAGATGAGTCTGCCACTTGATACTAAGACTTTCGAGGCAAAGAACAATAATTCCATATCATGTTCTGAAAGTAGATACATTTACAACGCTTAAGAAATGACGAATATGGATAGGATAAGGGGCACTGGCTCCATACATGCAATATGCATGCTCTCCCCTAAAAGATTGTTTACCCTTCTGTTGAGCCCCGCCAACATAGCAAATATCAAAGAAATCCAAAGTAGTAATGTCCTGACATCTTTATATTTGCACGTATTCTACTGATTAGGTATTGTAACAAATGTGGACAGAATCACAAACTCCCGAATATAGCGCTCAAGCTTAATGTAATCAATCAGCTGTGTTATGACATCTATGGACAAGTCATGGGCCTCAATCCAGGATAATCTCCGAATGCTTCATTCTAACTCACATAGAGCACTACTTTCTCCTGCACAAGTATACCACGAGATGGCATCGCCGTGAATAGCATAAAACAATAACACAATAAATAGGTTATTATCACTAGCTCTGGGAAGTGAAGTCACGGGAGAAATCAAAGCCTATCAGACCTGGTTGGCTATTGGAACGAGACTACCCACGGTGACCATGGATCTGCATCATAAACGAACCGTGGGGTGCCCCCTGGTCGCAGGACTCTGCACCACAGTCAGACCTCCTCCTAGTGCCTGATCCCTAAACTAAAAGGGGCTCCCCGAGATCTCTCCACCACAGTATACTTCAATTGTTACCTGATAAACAGATTACGTTTTACCAAATGTTACTGTTAATTGATATCAACATTTGTTTATTTTTCTCTCCAGGAATATGGATCCGAGACATTCGATACAAGTCGAATCTGTTGCTGACACAAGTCAATAAGATTCTGAAGAACTTAGAAAGCAAGAAACTTATAAAGGCTGTCAAGTCAGTCGCTGTAAGTTTACAGTTATTCCACTCCACAAATTAATTTATAGACCAGCCATGCCTCTATAAAGAAATACTTAGATTTTCCGTGTTCAACGATAAGATTGATAAATCATTAGTGCCATCACCGCCATTGGTGATATATATAATTCACCACGCAAATATAATGTATTGTTTTATTCTTATTTAACCCCATGACCTAAAACTCATATTCTGCGTTTTCCAATCATATTTCTTTAATCCTGTATGTGATTCCAGCGGAGAGGGTGTAATTCAGACATGTATTAAATTCAGTTCCGTGATTTATTTGCTTTGGACATTAATCAACAGCTGCATTCTACAAACCAGTTATTACCATCCCTCTGGTCGTGTTTCCCTATAAATTTTATTTCCGATCCCCCCCCCCCCCCCCCCCCCCGGCCCGAATTCCTTCCATTAAAATCATTCAGTTCCGAGGTTTGTTTGCTTTGGACATCAGTCAACAACCTAGTTCTACAGGAATGCCAGTGCCCCAGGAATTTAAAAATAGAGCTGGGTCAGAGTGACTGAGCTGATTGTGACCCTTTTCCTGTTACCCTCCCGACTGTGTGAAAATTTCAATTTTTTTGGGGGGGGGGGGGGGTAGAGCCTCACTGGCATCCCTGGCTCTACATGTGGTGGTATATTATCTACCTTCTCCGTATCATTGCGCTCCTAGGCCTCCAAGAAGAAAGTGTACATGCTGTTTAACTTGGAGCCGGACCGCTCCGTTACCGGAGGAGCCTGGTACAGCGACCAGGACTTCGAGTCAGAGTTTGTCGACGTCCTCAACCAGCAGTGCTTCAAGTACCTCGAACAAAAGGTAATACTAGTTCTACTTTAGGATGTTTTCCTGTTCGAGCTACTGCTGGACATATTGGTCTGTATACTTGGTGTTCCAAGGGAAGATAGTAATTAATATTATGTACAGACTAGTTTTAAACTTGTTTTCCATTGCCCTAGATGACCTTCTTTTATCAAAGCTTCTTTATTGGTTCATTGACAAGCTGACATAATAATTGAAGGTACATATATCTGTAGTTCCAACAAAGGGACAGCCATCAGCAAATAGCTGGTTTTCATTGGCTGTGTAATGAACCACGTGTTTTAACAGTATAGCTTGCGTAGTCGTTATACAATATTTTGGTATTTATAATAATAATGCAGGACTTTCAATCCAGGGCTTCGAGTCTAAAAAAACGCAGTACAGAGTATCAATGAGCGGGGTCATTCCATATGGGGGACGAAATTATACAAGTATACATCAGGATAGTTGGGAACAATAGAAGTCTATATAAGCAGACTTTTCATTGGTTTTTCTTCATTCCCCCTCAAGGTTTAAAATGTTGTGGCCAATGCGAATACCTCTACCTATTTGGTTATATCACAGACCTGTAAACGGGTCATCCAAATCCATGTCATCTTTTTTCTAAACTGTGGAATCCCCCCTCTTCTGTGCATTCCAAAAGAGGGAGCAATAATACCCTATTTCTGCATGGTACAGTAAGTGGTGTCCCGGTAGAATATAACCTAACTCTTTTTTTCATTTTGTTTGATAATATCTAATCATAATAGATTTATTGGTAAAAATACTCCGATGGTAATACCTACACAGTAGACGGTAAAAGAAAGTAAGCTCTTTGATTATATGTATCTGTCAGGGATTGCAGACAGCGATTATTTTAGTTTAAAGAATTAATAACATTGCCCGGCAAGCTGCGTGTATAAATAAACCATTTTAATTCAGTTTACATTTTTCTCATTGAAACACAAAGACAAGCTGTCGATAAATCATTTCTATCCTTACAGGCGCTGACTGCTCGTGAGACAGGAACAGACCCAATCGGCCAAAGAAACGCGTCTTTTTCTGCCTCTAAGGATATATGGAAATACATCTCAGATCTGGGAATCAGTAAGGTAAAGTAACACACGACAGGGTGCCATACACTGTTATAAAGAACACAACATGGTTTCTATAGGGCACATAGCTACTATGCCTCCGACGCCATCCAAAACACCAGGTGGTAGGATCAATTATCAATGGATTTTATCCAAAATATTTCTGGGGACTTGCCATTGAGGACTTTTAGCCTCATCTCATTATCTACAGATTATGACTTCCGATAACAGTAGTTGCCGCCCGACCACAGTGGCGCTATCCTACAATTTCCTGGTGGATCATGGCAGAACTAGCAATTACTCTGTGCCCTATACCAATTTACAGTAAAATGTTATTAATTAATTTCAGATATATGATAGACATAGAACAGCAGAACATGGATGAGCTGGAAGTTATACAAAAAAAACTCTTGCCTCGTGCCATAAATGCCTTCAATCTCTCCTTGTTTTAAGTACGACCATGGTGAGATTGTTCTTAATAAGTACACTATATCCCTCCTGCTGCAGGTCCAGTTGTCTGAGGAGGACATTGAGACAATCCTCGACACGCTGATTTACGACGGGAAGGTTGAGCGCACCATCGTGGCGGCTGGTGCCAGTGGTGCGGGTGATGGTGACAACCAGGTGAAACTCTACCGTGCCGTCAGCCCACTCATTGGTCCCACAGGCATGATGCGCACTCCCTGTGGGGTCTGCCCGGTATGTATACATAACCACCCCACATACACGACTGTACTATGCTATCAGCCCGCTTATTGGCCCCATGGGCATGATGTGAACATCCTGTGGGGTCTGCCCGGTATGTATAACCTCCCCACACACACGACTGCACTACTCTTTTTTTTTCTTCTTTTTTTTTATTCAGGAAAAAAAGGAGTAAATACATTCATCCTATTATGGACGCTCTTCCGTGGACCAATACAAACTTGAACAGACATACACAGACAGGACATTACCCATATATAATTACACTTTAGCTATAATACTGTGCAGAAGTTATATTTTCTATGTATTATAACGACGACACAGACGACACAGACGCCTGTACCATGCTGTCAACCCACTGATTGACCCCACCGGCATGATGAATACTGTTCCATGCCGTGAGCGGGGTCCGCCTGGTATAACCACTACCCCTACCACCTGCAGTGGTTTGAACCTCCCCCGAGAGACCCTCTACCTCAATGTGTTTTCGACATTATCTTCTTTCAGGCAGCAAATTCCACATGAAAAATATTTCCACGTTTTTTCTGACCCCATTCAACATCCCTGTGAGAAAAAGAGTGGAGATAAGGGGACTTTTCCTGGATCTTACTGGCATCGCTGCAACCAATCCTTCTTGTCATGTGGACGATGACCAAACCCCACGGATTGCAATGTTGTTGATTGACGCATCATACCTGACTTTATCCTACCCCTAATAAAATCCGTTATTGATTTAGCATAGGAAGATTTTATGTGGCATGCCATGACATAAAGTAAAATTTATGTACCTAGAGAAATAATAAAATTGACCAATCAGCGATCAGGAATTATTCACCTATGTAAATAGTTCTGGCTGCAGGGCAGAAATTCTGACAGCTGTCAAACATGGACGGAATCGAGTCGGACATGGACGGAATCGAGCCACTCTGGTCAGGTCTGTTCCTCACTACGCTCAGCTAACGCTTTGCGTAGTAATATACAACCTTCCCGTCGTGGCATAAACATTGACAAGTCTAACTCTCGTTTGGTTTCTACTAAGTATCTGATTGTATTAGCGCATATTAATTAGTGTTGATCAATGCATTTATTCAGATTCTTCGCATTTAAAAACATCAATATTGCCTTTATATATTACCACAGTTGCATTCCTCAAGGAAAATGAGGAACTAAAATGAATACAATACATATCCTAAAATATCATAGAAGAAAAGGTAATACAATACAACGAAATATGTAGCTTAGGTCAGGTAAAGGCTCGGAGACATCCAGAAAGTATGTACGCAGTGAGGGGGGTGGAGCAAACAATTTCGTTATCTATCGTTTACAAGATGGAGACGGGTGGAGTCCAAATAAGGAACCGAGCATGGCCCGAGTAGGATCGGGGCATGATTCAGTTAAATGGATTTTTAAAAAGACACTTTGATTAGTTGATCGAGCATTCCTACCTCCATTCTTTTATTTTGGAGATTAATGTAGGCAATCAGGATGTAAGCATATCCGGTATTTGTATCTTTTTATACTTGACTGGAAGCCCTGATGTTGCTAAAATAGAAGGCGAAGTCGGAGGAATAACTGATCAAAATTAGAAAAGAACTAGTGAATATTATTTCATAACACGAATATGACACATTAACGGGCCAGCTGCATGGATTCTATTTGTCACTCAGTCACGAACTGACTTGCTGTTATTCAAAATAGTAAGCCATAAAATAGCATGCTTAATGATGCTCGGGTATATGATTATAATGAGGCAGAGTATGGGTGACCTAAAGAAATCTGTTCCTCGTTGTTCATGTGTGTACAGCTATACCTCGTTCTTCAAACTCAATACGTTTAAACGCACTCAAACAATTCGGAACAGATTTCTTTCAGCCATCCTAGGCCTGTCTCTTTATATTATATTCGACAAGAAGATAAAAGTCGATTAACGCTGTACACAAAGCTTGAGTATTTTTTGATAGCCAGATCAGGTATGACTGTTATTACAATAATCTATATCCTGGCGTTTGTAAGATTTCTACTTTATCTTATCAATTTTGTATTTCCCCCAAATAATTGTAAATTTCGCAAATAAAGATAACGTAGAGGAATGCAGAGCACCCGTGAAGCTGCACGGAATGTTACACGCTGTTTTTATTTTTAGAATCCGTTGGCTGATGGATGCCTTTTGCTCATTATTGAGGTCATGAAAACGCTTTTACGAGTCAAGTAAAAAAGACTTGTGAAAGGTCACGTAATTATAACATCTCTTTTCTGTGACCGAGAAAAAAATACTCCTGTTCTCATTACCGTGAATGGTTAATTCGGAAACATTTTCTAAAGGCTTAGAGAGCTAGGTGACATTGTAAATGATTAAAAGCTCCTATAAAGGAAAACAATGAAAAATTATTTTACTGAGATGAAAACTTTTTTTTTTCTCAAAATTCTCCCAGTGTCGGGCTTAATTTTTAATGAGCAGCTGATAACTTGCAAGTTTTGTTGTTGTTAAATATCGATTTCTGAAATTTCAAGATTTTCATTCAAAATATTCAAAATTATGCAATACCTAGAATTCAGCCACACCCGGTCATAACCTGATCAGGCTTTGGCGGTACCAGGCCACTGACAAGCCGCCCCAAAACTGCCAGACTTATGAAACAAATTAGTCAAGGACAGTTATTCTTCTTAGACATGGTATTGATATTCACATTCAACAAATTTGAGCAGGTTATACTTCCCTAACCTGTCTAGTCTCTTTTTCCTATCGATTTTTTTCCTATCTTGTTTTCTAATCATAACAGTATGGGGACACTATGCTACATCGCCAGTATGCAGTATCTAGTTGTATGGAAATTTCATTCAAAATGATCACAAAAGGAAATGAAAACATGGAAATCTTCACAGCTTGAGAATACACAATCATCAAGCACAATTCCATACGACATAAAAGATCTTCAGAAAGAATGTCATACTATTAGGAAAACAGACTAGGCAGGGTAGGGAATGCTAGTATAACCTGCTCACATATGTATATGTGGGACAGCTCGAACGCCACCAGATCTAATGTTGAGTAGCAAGCGTTTGCTCTGGTGGCCAGTGTAAGTCTCTGCGAGGTAGCAAATATCACATGAAAGAATACTACCACTGTTTTTTTTCTGATCCCAACTGACATCCCTAAAGTCTAACGTTGTCTCTTCTTGTATTTACAGGTATTTAGTGAGTGTCACGATGGCGGAATCGTCTCTCCCTCAAACTGCATATACATGAAGGAGTGGTTAGAGTATTGAAATATTACAGAAGTATCATTGCATTGCCATATTGCTGGTATATAGAATTGAAGTAAATAAAACTAAATCTAAATATTTACACAGAGTTGAGTTTTGGATGTCCAATTCATTGAATATGTCGGGCATGGGACTTTCCTGATTTTTCCCAAATTCTGGATTTATTTACGTTCCAAGGGTCATTCTTGAGGTATTTGTTATATTTGTTTGTCAAGAATTGATTTCTCAAAACGAAGGTCTAAATACATGTAAAAAGCTTTAGAAAATCATTTTTGAGGTCAATGTTGATCGGAGTAGAAAATAAATGAACATGATAAATAAACCCTGCTTTCAGGTAAGGCAATAAATATACTTACTATATACCCATGCCGTATATACTGTATATACGCACCGTTTCGGCATATGACGTAAAAATACTGTACGGACCAGCGGTCCGTACACTAAAATACGGACCGCCTTGTCATACACATTTATTAAAATTTTGGTTGTTAAGAAAAATTAAATTGATTTTATCTTTTAATTTCGGGTATATAGTAAATATATAACGTCCAACCATGCTTGTACAAGTCACAGAACTCCATGATAATTTATGGTCTGTACGGAACTCGGCGTAAACGCCTCGGTCTGTACAAACCATAAATTAGCATCTCGTTCTGTGACTTGTACAGCATGGTCAGGACGTTCTATATAATTATCAAGGGCTTAGCATCTGTATTCATGGCACCCTTTTCCGGATCTTCCCCCCCGAATCCCATTCGTCAAGTCAGCCTGGAAGTAGGTGAATCTACGAACCCTGCTTTTGACAGGGGAACAGCCATCTTGGAGAAGCAACTTCACAATGCTAGGCCTATGGGGCGTTCAAACGCTCATTTACAATACTATCTAATATGCGAGGATGTTTAAAGTGCTTCTGAGGCACTTCTCTTGATAAAATCAAAGTTCCCTGAAAATTTCAGATCAAATGGGAATGTGATAGTCATGGTGTAGACTGTTGATGCGATGTCAACAAATCATCGAAACAACCAGTTTTCTTTAAGTTGGCACTTTCAAATCATGTCTGGATATTGTATCTAATCCTATTTAAACGATTACATGTAAAGATTGCACATAAGAATGTCGGAAACAATATTTCTTCACCATTTAGCAGTCTGACAGCGCTTTGTGGTCACCAGCAATACGGTGGACTCAGTCCGTTGTCAGGGAAATTTGCATAACTTGGAGGGTATTTTAAACCGGAAGTCACCAGATGACTCGGAGAATGCCTGATAACTAGACGAGACAGCATCTGTGTCAACATCAATGGCCCCATGATGGTCAAATAGAGTTACGTTGAACCAAATCGCACTACCAAGGTAAACCAACTGTAGACCCCTGCTTTTTGTGATGCACTAGGACTGACTAAACTATAGGCAAACTCTCCCAAGATTCATAAAGTTCTTTTTAGATTCCGAAAAACTTTGAAAAAAATTGATGAAACGTAGCCAATGTCTCCTTTTTGAGAGGGCATACAATAATAACCACAGGCCGCCCAACAGCAAAGTGGCATCTGTGGACGTCATTATTATGTACCAGTGGCTTTATCAACTACTTATAGTCCTATCCAGGTCGTATTTATGGCTGTATTTCAAAGCCTGAAGTAAGGGTACAGCCATCCGATCGGTTTCAATAGAAGGTAAAATTTCGCCATTTTAAGGTAAATAATAATGCGAAAACGGTTCGACTAGAGTTATACGTGGAAAATACTTGATATAGAACGACCTGACCATGCTGTACAATTCACAGAACGAGATGGTAATTTACGGTGTGTACGGACCGAGGCATTTATGCCGAGTTCCGTACAAACGGTAAATTATCATAGAGTTCTGTGAATTGTACAAGCATGGTTGGACGTTATATATTTACTATATACCCGAAATTAAAAAAAAAATCTATTTCATTTGACTTAACAAACAATTTTTTAATAAATGTGTATGGCAAGGTGGTCCGTATTTTAGTTTACGGACCGGCGGTCCGTACAGTATTTTTACGTTATATGCCAAAACGGTGCATATTTACAGTATATACGGCATGGGTATATAGTAATTGATATAATTGTTATAGAGATTGTCCATCTTCCTGCACCATCATGATAACCTACACTATTTCCGTATACATGGATACTATACTAAAGTATAATGTCCATGCCATATACTACTCTTCAACTGATGGTGGAAGAGCTTAGTTTGTAGCATTCTGGTCTGAGTCATAGGATCCTGGGTCAAAAACGGTTGCCTGCCTGCCTGGCCGTCCACATCTCATACATTCAATCTAAACGAGCCTGAATATATAAAATTTTAATTTTTATTATTTTTTATTTTTATTATCCATCGTATACAAAGCCCCCACTGAAAATGTATGGGGACTCAGTGAACAACTACCTATTGTATAAAACCTGTCAGATACCATAACTGTGGTATACGGAATCAAACCTGTGGTATACGGCCTCAAAACCATGGTAAAAATACGGGGAAAATAGTCCCTTTTGCTATAGAGCAAAGAAATAGTTCCTAATATTATACCCGTTAACATGGCAATTACTGGGTTTAATTCATTCAAAAAGATGGATAATAAATGCCAAAAAAGATGATTTTGTGGACAGGCAGCTCTGTAAACCACTTGTGGTTAACGTTGTAATACACTCGCTAGAGCTCGTGTATTACTACGCATCAACCTCTCATGGTTTACAGCCGCCTGTCCACAAAACCATCGATTATTGTCTATGTAAACAATGGTGGCTTTATATAGTCAGGGGGCCAGTTCCTTGAAATCCTGTTATTTAAGGAGTTTTGTTCCATGAAAGTATAGCAGCAATTTTATTGTATCAAATGAAAGCTAAGACTTTGGCCATTCCAGATATGGTAGCCATTTTTCTGTAAATGTGTTGATTTGACCTTTTATTAGAGGTTAAAGGTCAAAGGTCATCAAATTTCATAGGGTTTTGAAATTGAGACATATTTTGTCATTTCTCCAAGAGTATTAAGTTGATTTCTTAGATATTTGGTTATATTAGGAAACGTCCTTACTGCGGATGAAACGGTTCCTGTTCGAGGTCAGTCTTTGATTTCATACTGCCTGATGCCATAGGCAGAAGGCAGTATGAAATCAAAGACTGACCGAGGACGAGAAACGTTTTGCCCACAGTGAGGACGTTTGCTTATTATTATATACCTTAAATAGATGAAAAAACAACATTTTAATGACTTATCAAGCCACAATCACAGCGGGCACAAACATTATTACTGTACCCCTAGCAGCGGGCAGTATTTAATAGACATTCACACACAGATATATAATAATATGTTGAGACACCATAGAGTCATCAGCTTTTGTCACCATCTTGGTTTTGAGCAAGGTCAAGGTCACCAAATGTAATGTTTCTACCCAGAATTTCACTCAATTTCCTATAAGGACTTACAATAGTTTCTATAACTTGTTCTAATATGCCTGTATTTCAACTTGAATGATATATCTAGATACTTGACACCATACCATAGTAAAGCCCTAAAGATAGAATTAAGCCACAGCGAGGTCAATGGTCAACATATATATGTTCATACAAAAGACCAACATAGGCCACTGAAATTGAGACATATTTTTTCATTTCTCAAAAGGTATTTGGTGGATTTCTTAGATATTTGGCAAAATTATTGGGACACTATGGAGCTGTAAGGCTGTGACACCATCTTGAGTTTTTTAAAGGTCAAGGTCACCAAATGGAATGTTTCCTTCCAAAGTTTCACAATATTTCATATAAGGATTTACAATAGTTTATATAACTTGATCTAATATAGCTGTATTTTAACTTGAATGATGTATTTGGATACCCGCCACCATGCCCTAGCAATGTTTTAAACAAGTCTTCCCATCATGCACCAATAAGTCACAGTGAGGTCAAAGGTTATGGTATCTGTTTATACATAGGCCACTGATGTTGAAACATATTTCGTCATATCTTTAAGAAAAGTTCACCGATCTCTTAGATATTTGACACAAAGATGTACATTCCATGGTACTCTAAGATTCTACCACAATCAAAAAGATTTCCAAGGTTAAGGTCACTAAAAGGAATGTTTTTCTCAAAGTTCACTTAAAATACCGGTAAATTAACTTAATATATGATGGATAATAAATCATTTTATACCACCATACTCTGGTGGTAAATCTAATACCAATACCCTAGCTGAGGTTGGTATTTGTGTAATATGCTGGCACAGGTATATAATTAATTACGTAGCCTAACCATCCACAGACTGAAACCTCCTGTGTAAGCGGTCAACCTGCAGAAGCTGACATGTTGGTCCACAACGAAGGGTGTCTGCTTACACAGAGTTCTACTGTCGTCTAGTCACTGAGTGACACAGGCTATTGTTGATCATTCTATGTCTATTTATTTCCCTATTTTAGCTCCTTTTAACGGAATGGTAGGGATAATTTATGATATGGACAAAATCTGCTTTATGGACTATATTATATATGGCACTTATTCTTTTCTAAACTGCTCCCCCAACCCCATCTTAGACATTTCTCTATAAGATTTTGAAATCCATCTGCCAAGAAATCTGTTGAATAATTATAGTTTTCATAATAGTGGTCTTCTGGCGGAATTAAAAATAGAGAGAAACTTCAAGAGTTGAATGCAATGTTTTTTATTGGTCTACTGGGCACTTTGCATTACAATCGTACGTAATTGGAGCTACAATATGAAAATAGACGTTACATGGGCCATGTGGCTGGGTGCAAAAGTCGTTTTGTATTCACTGGGGAAACCATACAAAATCTAACACACCTACATATGAAGTTACTAAGACAGTTTGGGTACCGATATATAAACAAACTATCATAGACATCAGATCTATTTTGGCATGTAATAAATACAAATAAAATTTGTTGTATAGAAAATAGGTCAGATCTTCTGACAAGTGCATTTAGAATGATAGAAAAATTACAGTGATGATGCACATTTCCTAAATAAAAAATATCTTGTGCGGTTCCAAATAAAATCATAGTCTTTAGCATGCACACCTTTCATTTATACAATGAATACTCCATGTACCTGAGATTAAATAATAACACTTCGTGAAATAGGATTCCGGATATCCAATACAAAGCTACAATGTAGTAATAAGGATTGACGACAGATCTCAAAGTTGCCTGTGAATGTATTGCTGGTCAGGTCTACTGGTAAGTTGTGGCAAGTAGCTACTTCTAGTCATACAAATGAGCTATAATTGTGCCGTATTATTAATATGATCGTTATTAGTATGATAAGGCGTGTGACTTACAGCAGTGACTAACTAGTTAGTATACAAGAGATATGCCGTAGGTATTGATAATAATATCCTCCATGATGTAATAAAGTGGATAACTCATAAACCCATTTTCTGTTACAACTTAGTACAAGGCACTGGATGCTGAACAGATCAATAGAAAGATCACAAACCAAAAAACAAGGGTGGATCATTCTCTTAGTGATGACTACAGTACATGGCTTCTGTTTAGTTTCTGCATCATCTTATAATCATCAATGATTGATAATATAATAGTTACCAAATCATCATATGTTTAGATTCAATACCTGATAGTAGGGACTGATCGAACCTTGAAGTGGTGGGTAGGGAGGGGTTGGGGGCAGACAACGGTAAGCAATGGGCAGTGCAGCAGTGGTTATGGTACAATGCATGCAGAATCATATTCTTTTGGAAATCTTGTATCATCGAATGTTTTACGTATGTAGGAAACCGGCTCTTTGTTTGTCTCTTTCGATTAGGTATATATGATATAGAGAATACGCAGGTTATAAATATTTCAAGTATAAACCTAAAATGAACACAGAACTGAACACACTATCCCCCAGAAATTCTACAAAAGAAAAAAATCATTTGCAGAATATATATTCCATATACATCTGTAACTTTTCGATATCTACGAAAAGTGGAAAAAATCAAATAAACATGATAACTGCAACAATATCCCAAACAAGGACGAGCGTTGGGAATAATACTAAATAATCTGGACCGTTCACCTATCAATTCAAAAAGGCAGTTAGAAAACAAGGCAAACTCAAAATCTCAGTCTTCAACGTTACTTCAACATGATTGCTTCTCAACAAGTAACATATTTCTTGCATTGTTTCAATCATGTGGACATTTACCCTGATATAATGTATCATTGTGTAACTTCAATCGCTAACACAGACTATGTAGTCTAACAACAAGCTCACGAAATCACATACCTCACACTTCAGAGTGAAAACAAATATATTGAATACCTATGAGGACACTCCTTATCACAGCAATAGCTGGACATAAGACACTGGCTGTTAATATATTTGCAAATATACGTCTAAATATAGTCCTACAAAAATGAATCTACAACCGTAACCCCGTGCACAACTTTGCCATAAAGCACCACATCTTTAATCACTCAAGAAACAAAATCGCACATGATGACTCTACCCTACACCGTATTTTTGGAAACTAAATAAACATTTCATATTTTATTTTATTATAACAAGTAGATTTCTCCATCGCTCTCTCTAGCGCAGCTATTGCGAGAAAAGTTATATAATAATTTTTTTTTTTACATTCCTGTTATCTAACTATTCCAAGAATGATTAAAACGGCTAGTTTATTCACAATCATTTACAGTGAGAAGATCATATATTGCTACAATGCTAGTCATGAAACTGTTCTTGAAATCCCCCATGTAGGTGGCGAACTATTTACAAGAACTGCGAATGTAGTTCAATAATTAGGTAGTTCAATAGTGATTGGTTCTTTGAACGTCAATAAACAATACATTTGCCAAATCTATAACGTGCAACAAGTGGATATTGCTTTGCACGATAGATAATTGTATAATCATAACTGTCATCATGCGAGACGGACCGCTGTAAATACAGGACATAATTAATACTGAATTGAAAGCAACATAAAGAATCTTTTCTTTTTAAAGTCTGAAAAGTTGGATAACATGCATCATGTTCCCGCCATGATTAAGATTTTTCTCCTTTTTTTTGTCGTTAAACCGCTGAGATTCTATGCCTTTTTTGATATGTAAAACAAAATAATACCTGATACAAAAAGAAAATACATAACTCTTCAATGAACGGATTAAGTCTTCATGTACATTGTACGCGCTTAAAGCTGATAAAATAACTGTTAAGTACAAAAATAGTGTTTCCATTGTGATCTAGAAAAATGCACTAGACGGTTAATACTTGTTATGGGGCATGTGCCTATGAAAATACCCATTAACAGACTATCAAATGATATGTTTAAACTTCAAGAAAAATAAGGCGATAACAAGTGTTCTGTTATAAAACAGTCAGTAGCAAGAACTTAAATATCATCAAATATAGTTTCATCCACTGCATGTAGGCTAGATTATGCAAATGCGATGACTGCGTATGTCATTAATACTTGCACAATGAAGTGGGTCATCATCCACAACGTGTGCACATAACCAAAGTTTCACTTTTTTGTACACTAAAGTCACCATACGTTCCAGTATATATATATTTTTTTTATGTTACTGATTATGCTGTCCACCGATAAATTGTATTTTTTGGGACATTCATTGATTATGTTTACTGAACCGCGCATGCAGATGTCGTTTCTGATATTGCTTTGCATTGCCTTTACACGATACACAGTGATGATCAGGGAGCAGAGATGTGTCAATTTCCACGATTGAAAATCAACACCAAAAAGTGGAGGAGGGGACACACAAAAATAGTCCAGGCTCAGTCACTGAGTTAGGTCAATTGATCTACTAAATTTATTCAAACGGGATCAAGATCCAGTTTTAGCACCAAATCATCCCTGGAAACAACTCTTCAAAAACTCACTCATTAACCACGTGATCATGCCATCTAGTGTTAAGGTACTATAGCAGGCTGAGGGCTGATTATTATTACTGTTATTATGCAAAACCTTGTACAACAAATAACTCAAAGATCTATCAATCATAACAAAAGAGCACCGTGAGATACTAATCATCCATAGGAATATCTGGGATGAGATCAAGCAGTGATCTTGGACCATAGTACGATGGACTGAGGTGTTCAACATTGAAGGCAGCCACTTGCATTATCTGGGTTAACGTGGGGCGATCTTCAGCGAATTCTCTCAGACAGCTTCCGATGAGGTTGCCCAGTTGATGAGAGTATGCGGCTGGCAGAGGTGGGGGTGTCTGTGGACGAAGACGTAATCCTAAACTACGACCGTGTCCTTGCCATGCCCCCACAGTGCCTGGAATGAGACTCACTTTCATCGTGTAGGTCTCCAGCAGGAATGCAGGGCAGAGAGAAGCCAACTCATAAAACACACATCCCAGTCCCCACACCGTCATGGGTTCGTTCGAGGTGTAGTGTCGCTCCAACCAGGACTCTGGCGCCGTGTAGATGGCAATTTTCTGGCGTGTTATCGAGGTACGGTACGCGTGGAGGTTGCCCTGGGTGGGAAGGTACAGGAGCAGGTTCTCCACTTTAACCTGGCCATCTGGCATGAGCACGAAGTTCTGCGGCTCGCACAGTTCCGAGTAAAGCTGAAGGCTGTCCAGGTGATGCAGGGCCGACGAGATCCTGAAGATGGTGTCCCACAGGAGAAACTCAGGAATGTAGTTGCCACTCAGAGACAGGCGCAGGATGACATCCTTCAGGTTGATGAGAGGAAACTCCAACACATAGCAAGTTATACCTGTGCCTGTGTTCTCGTTGGCCATCTTCATGAAGCAGCGTTGGATATGTGGATGGTTGACCATTGCCCAGTGGTCGCTTTCCTGGTGATAATTCAGCTGTTGACCCAACATAGCACACACAGAACATCCCATCGAGTTGTTGTTCTCCACCTTAATCAACACCTTTGAGTTATCCACTAGGCAACGGGCAGGATGCACACGGTGGTTCTTATGATGTGGATGGTTGGGGAAGTGGAAATTGTAGGTCATGTGAAATCCATCCGTGTTGAAGTCATCTGGTACGCTAAATGTTCCTATAAACAGTTTCAGAGCACACGGTAGAGGCAGTTCGTTAATTTTGTCGATCCTGTGCAAGGTAAGCGCCTTCAACGTAGCACGTCGACACCACTGCTGCAGTGAACACACCTGTTTGGCAGACATGTTTGGATTGGAGGTCGAGCTGTCATTTGTGTCAACGTTGCCGCCTGTCCGCACTTTCAACCGATAAGACTGCATAAAAACGCAACTATCCGGTTCCAAGTAGTCTCCATTCGGTTCCATAGAGTCTCTTGTATAGTCTGTGTTGGTAATATAAGACAAAGGGTGTGGAATGTCCCTGCATCTGAAAGAAAACCCTGCCCAATCCATGGTGTCGCGTGGTTCGACCAGATTTGTTTATTATTTGTCAGGGAATCCCCCTCGATGACGTAGCGTTCGAGGATTCCCTTCCCATCTCCCGTGATTCCGCACAGGTGACGTCATCGGCGGGAGGAGGTTATGGCGGACGGATGCATCGAAAAGGGTCTGGCCGAATTTTCGGCAGAAAAAAGGGAAGTAACCGTGGAAAATCGGAGGATCGAGATGATGAAAGTGTGCATCATCGAAACCTACGTTTATTCGCATCACCGGTGATACTTTTCTTTAATATAATACGTTTTATCGCGTTCCAGTTGTGGATAGTGCTTTCACTGGTTTGTCGCGGCGATGTCCACGCTTTGCCGCAGAAATCAAAACAAGCGGCCGTAGACGTCGGTCTCGGGCAATCACATGTCACCGATGTGGAGAAGTCCTGCAGTAAGCAGGTCACTCCTCTTCCAGAAATGGCGTATACCAAACCCGCACCCCCACCAGGACCTGGGGAGCCTGCGTTGGCTAAGCAGAAGCACCACCACCGGAAAGCATTTGAGTATATTTCCAAGGCGCTCAAGATCGACGAGGACCAACATGGTAAGTGCCCGTCCACTAGATACCGAGATAATCTTGCCAATATAATCCTTGGTATTTACGCTGCTGTTACCCGCCATCATCATGTTAATAGAGCAGGAGATGACTAACCTAGATAAAACTTGGGTAGACGTTCTGAGAGTAATAGTGGTTAGTCTTCGTAACTGTAAGTAGTATAATCACTGAATCAGGCGACGGGGTTATGTTAAACTACTACCGCCAGTGTCTGCTCCGCAGGCTCTGGGAGTGCGAGTGTCAATATAGTATCCTATGTCTCATTCACCCGTAAGGTCAATATCATGAAAACTAGAGCCAACCTTGTATAAGTCTATGACAGTGGTGAAGGAGAAGATACATTTACGAATCTATTTGCTCATTCAATATCCGATATTAAATGAGCTATAACTGTTAGTGTTAGTATCATTTACAGCCCAGGGAAGACTTTAACTCTAATTTCTAAATCCCCACTGAAGCATAGATCGTATTATAACTTAGCCGTTTTTTGGCATTTATTCATAACCAAGCAACTATAAGCATTACCAACAACGTTTTCCCAGAAACGTTTAGTATTCACCCTCTCCCAACCCATATTACGAATCATAGATATACTATGATTCATAGTGCTGTAGGCCCTACATACGACTCATTTTATGGAAATTTATTACCGTATCCCAATATAACCTGACCTGATATGATATTGACAGTATCCCACATAGAAAGGAGTGGCCCCATCTTTAATTAAAATTTCATGAAATTAAAGTTAGTCAGCTGTTGCTTGGAGTCTGTTGAATCAATAGCACGTGTGGTGTTAGAAGCAGGGGTCCCTCATGGGTAGGGTGAATCAATATACGCGTCCCATATACTAGACGAGATGTAATATTGACTCACATGATGTCACCCCATAGCTTGACTGGTGGTGGAGTAGGGGGTATGGCCAGACTGGCATGATTAAGAATTGCTACGACTAGGGGGGTAACATTACATGACGTAATGTACACTGGTATTAGTTTGCATAGAAACTTCTAGATGTAAAATCATATCAACCAACTGTGAATAAAGATGAGCATCAATAGCCTAATCATATTATCTCACCTCCATGCCCGTACAAGTATTGTAGTCCGTTCTCCATGGTTTATATCCATTGTGTTGTCCATTCTTTAGGCATGTTCAGGGGTGAGATAAATACAGAAAGCAACTCGTTATTGTCAAAGTAGTCGTTCTCCAACTCGTTTGAATGCTTTGTGATATTCACTCGGCTATTATTCAATAAATAACTTGAGGTATATGCTTCATTCTGTTGAATTCTATCGAAAGTCATATTGGTATTTTTTTTTAAAACTTTTCTTACGGCTTCCCACCTGTAAGTTATGAACCCATATAATGATCACCTGATGAAGCTAGATAAAGCCTAGCGAAACGTCGTGAATCATACTTTGATACTCTAATTTACAACACTACCTGTACTATTTGGTTAAATAACACCATCATTATAAAAAAATACTGTGTCTGTTTTTTTGTGATCTTCATTAATGAATAACTTATTGGATGATTTAGACCATTCATCGGTACCTCTATAATGTGATTCTAATTGCGTTTCCTGCTATTCATACTGTTGTGCTATAAATAAGTAAACATCTACATTGCCTTCCATACTGCACACCTGGGGATATATGCATCCATTCACAGAGCTCTAGTCGTGGACATGCAGGCTCCTGCTGTCAAGCTGATATTTATAGTGGTTCTCACGTTCAGTACACAATCTATGCTAACACGGTTGTTCAATTTGCCTCCGCCTGACCGTAATATGTAACAGCTGCTGGCGTCCGCTGCAGGTCTTCGCATAGACCACCCAGTCCCGTTTCCACACACCTTTACTTCCTGTGTTATAATATTCAGAGACAACATTTTTCCACTTTTCCGTCGAAATCCATTTTTCCAGTTTCAGTATACACATTTATAAGATTCTTCCATCCTTGTGTAAAACAGCGACAACATTATTTGAGCCCCATTAACCCAATGAAACATACATTTTCCCAAATATTCTCGGTCTTTCTGAGGCAACAATTTTCTTTTTTTCTTGGCCCCAACTGACATCCTTGCAATAACATTACGCAGGGTGGTTAGTAGACTTTGAAAATTAGTTTTGGATGTATCCTGACACCACAAACATTCATGTGTCTTGTCACGGATTACTTGGCACAGGCTATAACTTCACAAACTGAAATTCAGATCGCCCTGTGAGACCATGACATGTTGCCGCACACAATTACAAGTAGTATAAGTAAATGGCGAGCGTGCCCAGGCGACATCGAGTTCTACATTAGATCATAAATAACGAACGATACATCAGAAATAACGGACGAACATCTCAGGTGTAATTATATCTATGATAATGATTTTAAAGAAATGGCTACTTCAGTCGGTATGAGTATTCCAAAATAACCTTACAACAGGGAGTTCCAGTACTCTCTTTGTATGCATTCTAGACATCACAAACTGAGAATTCAGAATCATGCTGCATCGTAAATGATTTAATCTATCTAGCACCCCATAGACATGCAAACCATGCCTGTGCCTTGGCAGCTGATACAACAGAGTACACAAATTCTCCCATCTGCTATATTCGTGTCTGTTTGGTGGACTCAATCATTAGTAGTATATGAAAAGTACTACCATATTGGGGCGATTTATATAACGCTGTCGCAACACTAGTCAGTCATATGCTGGCGGTCACAATTTTATTTAGAATATAACTAGTTACTACTAGGAACCAAAATAGCGACACCTATCGGTATGACAAGGCCAAACATCCCTGCCACAAGGACATCTAATATTTGCCAGAGTTGAGGAGGACAATGAGATCTCATCCTGTATTTTTTTTATTGCGAGTCATGTTCATTGGACTGGTGGAGTTTCTCGAACAGAGCCTGCCGTGGCCAACGAGCGACGCGAATCAGCGCATGTTTACCTTGTCAACCGTGCTAATATTGACATGAAATATTCATTGCCAACTCAAGGTAACCAGCGGCGCTAAAAAGGGTGGGTCTTCAGTCAGCTCTCGCTTCGTGTGGCAAGTCTGTGAGATACAATGCATTGCGATTTGCAAATCTTTTTATGATGTATCAAATTTTCATATTTCCTGAATTTAGTATTTTCTAGTCCCCAAACGCTCCTGTACTCGCTGCAGTTAATTTGCAGATCGATCGTTCTGAAATCAACTTGAAATTGGCGCTTGAGCTTACCTGTCAGACGGTGGGAAAACCTTGTCAGAGCAGAGTAACCTTCAATTGATTCATTGATTGATGCAATGATTCAGATCCAAATCATGGTAATGTTGTATTTATTACTCACCTTTCGAATAATTATTAGGAACAAATCTCGTGAATAATTAGAAATTCGATGCCCGTCACGTGGCCGAAAAAGCCGTATTCTCCTAGGAGAATACGGCTTTCTGAATGATACTCAGTAGCGATCTGTAGGCTACATAGGCTTAGTATGGAGACTCAGTATTAGGTGAGTAATAGATAATCATCTTACCATGGCCGTTTATCATACAAGATGGCTAGAAATAAAAACGCACATACCAATATAGACCTTCAAAAAGAAAAAGGTCTGGTTAGGTCTGTCGACTCGATATGTGGGGCTGAAACTGACCTTGTCGAAGTGAATAGCCACACTCTGCTGATATCTCAACGTGTTCTTTATAAGAGTATTTGGCACCCTTTGCCATACACAATATACATGTAACCGGTATGTATAGTAAAGGTTCATAACTGTGATAAGTACCTGCATGGGTATATATATAAATAGAGCATTTTTATTGTTAGGTAATGTAGCACATAGTGACACGATATTTAAATAGGTGATGGGTAATGGTAATCATGGGTCCGTTTTGAGAGTTTCTACTGTATAGAACTCTAGTCAGTGCCTACCCTACATTTATATTGAGAGATTCATAATGAGGCAGCCCATCAACGTATAGACTGACCTTGGATTTGACCTCCATCATGCGAGACTCTTAGACTAGAAGTGCGTGTATGCACGCAACTTGCCCCTAGCGGTGACCGCACGAGACTAGCTTTGTAATGGTGCTTGGTGTTCTACATAAACATGCTATTTATGTTACAGGGGGAATAATGGGTTCCTATAATGTTTAAACAAAAATAGAATCAAGTAAAAAAGAGAAAGCATTGTACATGGTATTCGTGTCATGGGGAGTCTCCCCAGTTCCTTAAATCATTGAACACAAATCTTGAATCATTAAATAAAAAATAATGTAACACCATATTCTAGACATGATTAGAATTATAGGATATTGACGATATGATATCAATATGCAAAAGGGCATGAAGTTAGAAATATAATTCTCATCTCGTGATGAAACGTGGCGATAGGGATCCACAATTCGATCCCCTAGAGGTGGTCAGCAGATCGTTTATACACAGTATATATTCATATGGTCAGACCTTTCACCGCGCTTCCAGATTAAGATAGTATTTGGTTATTTGTGCTATTTATTTTACTGGCTACTTTCTGTTAGTAAGAGCCTGAAATAGATCCCTAAGTATGACTTACTGACCCAGCTGACATGCTAGTTCATGTAACACATCCAAACGTAGTGCACCCCAGTGTAAGCGACTGTAACGACCCCCCTCCACCGCCACTCCCCTCCCTGCCCCGGCACCCAGCCCCAGTCCTCGTACATCCCCACACCCGGTGTGGCAAACCCAAGATTAATGTTTGCCCCGCTGACAGGCGGCCATCTGATTGGTCGCCGACTGGGTGTTGCTAGGAGACACGGCTGTCGGCCGCACGCCGCCTGGTGTCAGCGTCGAATAAACCACGTCCTCGTTATGAGTTATCGCGATAAGAGAATGCAATCTTATCCCGGGGTCAAGAGGTCAGAGCTCCCACAGAAGTGGATACAAATAGGGGCTGATTCGTGTCTTATTATGCATTTGGTATTGTGTCATTTATTGTTTCTTTTTTCTACAATCTAGTAAAAAGACAAATGTCTTTTTCAACGCATAGTTTTAGTATTGAGCGATGATGTGAATATCAAGTTATACCTGATACACAGCTTTTAATCATTATGGACACAAAACTTTTACTTTCTCTGTCCGTGCCTCGTATTGGATTCAGAACAGCGATTTTCCGGGTTTAACCATAACGAGATCAGTTCATGCTATGGGGCCATCCCCAAAGTGTGTACACAAAATTTCTGAAATATTTAACCCATACCCGCTCCCATTTTGTACACAGTAGAATAAAAATACAGGGATGTACAAAAATGTCCACCCCCCTCACTGCTTACGTACTGTATAGATGGCCCTTTGTGTGTATCACTCCCCGCACACTCTCGGTGTGGTGCGTGCCTGCGTGTGTGTATGTGTGTGAGGAGCATGCGGGAGTGATCGGCAGAGGGCGCTCGGCACTCAGCTTTGAGACGCCGCCGCTGCACGTCACTCTGTCGGCACGCCCCCTGGCGGAGACAAAGCCTGATGAGTAGCTCAGATCTGCCCCTTCCTCCCGCTCAGCGAGCTGCCCAACTCAGGGTCTCTAGACAACAGCACCACCGCCCGCTCTCTGAAGTTGTCAGCCTAGATTCTCGTTATGACCAATTAGCAGGGATTAGGTCAGTAAGTGCTAGTTTTAGATGCTACTTGACGAAAGGATTAGGTCAGTGAGTACGAGTTTTAGGCACCGCTTTACTGAATGTATATGGAATAGATTCGGTCAGTAAGTGTGTGTATTAGACACTGCTTGACTAAATGTATATACATGTGTGTGTGTGTTCCAAGATTGACGAAGGAGCAGATCATTTCAGTAAGAGGTTAGTTGAAGACACTGAATAACTGGATACATATTCCCCATTTCGTCATAACTCTCAAAATGTGAGGGAGTACTGTAAGTTATGTGAAGTATATGTTCAAGTGTCACAAATCAGCAGATATCATTTTAGGGAAATGCTAGTTTAAAAAAAAACAACCGAAAAAACCCCCCAAAGAACTGCTCGACTGAACATACATTCCCCAAATCCCATATAAACAAAGGAATATACAAATTGTTAAACATGCAGAGGATAGAGTACACCATTCTGTACTTGATTTATGAATAATATATAGAAACTTCTGCGTCGCAGAAATATGTACGTAGGTGCATTATACATTTGTCTTGGCAGGGTTCCCGGGTGAGATACAAAGGCCTGGCTGTGTCAGGTTGTCTTGGCATGGAGTTACCATCATACATGGTAGATATGACTGCTATAACGTATATCATGCAACACAGTGATATAGCCAGATATATTCTTGAATAGAATATGAGATTTCGTAATTAAAAATGAGGAATTGTCAAGCTGGAGAAACCATACATGTATTAGGGTTCCAACACATGAGTTATTTGTATTGTAAAACATAGATTTCTTCCTTCAATATTGTATATGGTTTATGTGCATGTTTCAGTCTTGTGTATTCTGGGTTTAATCATTGGTACTCTGAGGTCAGTCCAAACCGGTTTGCCACCGATGATCTTGCAGTCTAAATAAAGATAATAAAACGCAAAACAGTGGAAGGTAGAAATTCAGTAATCCTAGATCTGTCACAGTTTGACACCTACCCTGGTCAGGCGCATTTTTCAATAGAATAATCAACTGCCAGTATTATTATCGTACATCTTGTTGACAGCTATGAATTAAGATTGTGACAGTACCGGACACAACGCCCCATGTAATCATGGCCCCACCTCCCAATCCCCACTGTTTAGGTAGCGACCTATATCGTTAGTTTCAAAAAAGAAAACACGCCCCAATATTCTCTGTACAGCTTGATCAAAAACTAGTTTTACGTCTTAGTCATCGTGTCCTACCCCGTCACATTTTAATTCTGGCTGATTTCTTCTTATAGCGCTTTGGAGAGTGCACTCCCTAAAATCTCAAATTCTCTTCCTATTTCTTGAATTCTGTCTAAAGCTTTTAGATTAAAAATCTCTACCCCTTCCCCTCCCCCGTGGCAGCACCGCTTCCCATGCCCCCGTCCCTGATACCGAAATAAGTACAGAGTGCCCTGAATCCACACTGATCCCCTGAGATCCCCCACTCCCCGACCCCCCCCCCCCCCTCCCATCTCACGCGGCTATCCTCAGACCCCCCCCCCCCTCCCTTCCACCTTCACTTTCCCTCCCCGGGGGGACGGGGCTGTGATGGCATGGCTGAGTTCCGACACCACAAAGACCGCGGTCGCGGTGTCCCAGGCAGGGGGTGCAGTGCTAGTATGAATCACCCCCAACCCTTGTTTATCAGCCCCTCCTCCTTGCGTATCCTGCCAGCTTAGTGATGATGAGGTAGTCACGCTGAGGTGTGTGGGAAACCACTGCACATCACGTCTGAATCATACCGCAGATATCTAATTTTGACAAGACGTGGCACTGACACCTCGAACACAGCCAGCTAATATAAAATTGTCTTTTTTATGGTTACAGAGTTTTCTTTCTTTTTATTATGACATGAGTTTTGTATTCTTCACATTCGTCATGTGAATCATATGGTAGATATCTATGAAGTAGAATACATCTTGGTTTCTCTATTCTTCATGTTCTTTATGTTAATTGATTGAGAATATACGCCTTACTATTCTGAGATTCGTATTACTGATACTCTAAAAGACACAATGATTTATTTTTATATTCAGGGACGACCATGGTATAATGCATTGTATTTTTCAGGTCCAAAATCGAAATTTAGACTCTAACCCTGCACGTCTTAAGCAGTGAGATCAAGTCCATGTATCATGTGCTTCAGTAGGTTCACTTTGTCTCCCTATAGAAGCCCAGCGTAGCCTTTCTATACGACACATGTGTGATTTACTCCGTTCAGCTCGGACCTACACCAAACACATTCTCTGCCGGAACAATGTGCCCGGAGCATTGCATTACGTAATACATTGACGGCCTCTTGCGCATGTGCATTATTGATAGTGGCCACCTGGCGTCCGAATTGGGAATTATGGGCGATCAATCATGGGTTGTTGTTACTTGTCTAGTGGCTTGTTTGTGACTGCATCTCATTACAAGGTCAGGCAATATTGATCGCATGCTACCCCCACACAACCCTGAAAAAGGGTGAGGTTAGGAGGGAAAGGGGCGTGGGCAATTTTTTGTACAGGCTGACAGGGCGAGGTGGGGTAATAGAAACATTTCTTGGAATATGAACATGCTTGATTGACGTTAGCTTATACCATGGCAACAGCCAGGGTCATCTGACGGGCGGGATCAAATTTTTAAGATAAAGCAACAGACAAACAGGAAACGCAGCGGCGACCCTCGAATCCGCCTCCCAAACAAGGGAAACGTCTGAACAATAAGAGAGGTGGGGGTGGGGGCAGTGTAAAGAATACAGAGATGGCAGTTTTCCAAGGAAATCCTTCTTTTCATTTCAGTTTGTAAATTTCATTTTTCTAGTGAAAGAAAAAGGAGTGAATAAATTGTACCTCATCCACACCAATAAACGATGGATTAAACCTCTCGAAACACCCTCAGCCCCATTCCATATCCAATAACGATCTATCTCCTATCCTTTCTCATTCTCTCTGAGATAGTCCACATGAATAATATTTCCTATGTCTTTATTCATGACCCTAACTGACATCCCTAGTAATACAAGTATATTTATTTATTCCAATTATATTTGTTTTGATTGTATTACCAGTGTTCATAAGTAGGGTAACATGAGGGTTTGGTAACGAAAGCAAATACATGTGAGCAGAAGTAGAAGCACTTACCTTTACCCAAGATCTACACAAGCGAAAGATTCACTCTAAAATAGAAATGGTATATAACTATCACGACATTGATTTCGCCATTCGCCTCGACGCTGAACTTGCTAGTCTTCCAACAGTTATTTTGTCTCTTACAACAGTTACTTTGTGCCCTAATCCTTTGTGCCCTGTGTCTTCCAAGCCGTAAAAGGATCAACTCGGAGACTGGAACCTTTAGTGAGCCGCTTAACAGCTTATCAAGGAACTAATATGGGATCCACCGTGTGCCATATAGAAGCCATGTATCAATCGTTTTACACGCCTATTGAGTCCGTATGTCGGAGGACAGGCTAGAACCCCACCTCCACCTTCATAGCTTTGCTCCCTATCTTCACCGTACATTTTCAAAAGAAATCCTTCTCCCTATCCTCAACTTGGGTAGCCATGGCACAAGACTGGCCCAAGTCTCTGAGTCCTAGAATGCCTACTCCCCTCCTCACCCCTCCTCACCAGGACTCCTACTCATCTCCCCGACTCGTCTTCTCCAGCACTCAGTCTCTAGTCCTATTACCACCCCTCCCCCTTCCTCCTACTCCTCTACCGGGGCTCCCGAGTTGGTTCCTAGACCTGTCAGGCTATGAAGGAAGGCTACGTTATTGCATGGTGAAATTTCATTTCTCATTGAATAGTCACAAAGCCTTCAGCACGTCCACCCCGAGATAACCACAAGGGAAACCCTCCAAAAACCCGGGTCCCACACCCACAATGGGCGGGGTAAACGGTGGCAGCGGCCGGGTGATTGGGTGAGGGAGAGGGGCAGTGGATGTCTGGCCGCCCGCCCCCCTCCCCCCGACACAAAGGTTAATTAGCATAGTTAGGCGGGCGTGCTGCCACGCGGCCTATTCAGCCTTGATCCCTCTAGGCTTATTGGATTATGATCGACGAGGTCAGGCGAGGTCGGCATGAGGCACTGGGCGGAAATGCGGGCTGGCACTTCCACAGTGATACAATTGTCTGCAGTAGTTTACTGTCTACGTAAGATTACAATGTATGTATTTAATACACAATAATCACTGGTTTTATGAACCGTAGGCCGCATTCTGCGAGTGGTTGACTTGTATTAATACACGAGCGATAACATGCCACACGTCCACAACACAAGTGTTAATCTACCTTCACAATTATCTAGGAGCAAATGGTATCTTCATCGTTGATGAATGAGCATGGAATTATGAATGAATAACAATTATTAGGCTTTGGATATATTCAGTCTATGGATCGTTTTCTGTAAGCCACTTGCGCCCAGTGCTCTTGTGTCTAAGTGTCTAAGACTAGGATCCAAATTTATCAAGCACTCGTGGGACAATGAGGTGTTTCGGTCTCTAGTGATTGGTCATGGTCAGTTGAGCATGTCTGAGATGCGCTCTGCTCCTTTCCCAATATTACAGTGAACAGCACACAGATGGTGAATATTTAGTCATTTTGCAGCGAGCTATAAGTCGATGTGACCAACTAAACTTTAGGCACCGTTTATAGCACATTTGAGCACGCTCTACTAAAGAAATAACGAATGAGGTATCGACATCTAGGACGACTAGAAATTCAATCTATCGCAAAAATTTAGTTTCAGATTATGCCATACACTCTCAAGCATGGCAATAGTAATTAGGTCTATATAGTTCACAATTTTTCTCTGTTTTAAACATGCCAAATATCTGATGATGTGTGATTTCTGACGTTAAACTACCCAAACAAGCAAAGACTCCGATTTCTGAATTGAATAAGATTGTTATGTCTGATTTTAAGTAGTTAATATTAAGTGACCATTCACTGATACTCAATACATTTCCTATGGTGACTCAGCAATAGATTGTAATACAGAGGCCAATTCATATGGTGATGTATATCTGTGTGTAGTATATTCGGTTTGTGCCTACTAAGGTAACGTATCTTCTGTGGACTAGCTTCAATAGAGTTTCTTTTCACCTTGTTAATCTGAAGGATACTTTGGGAAACTGCCATGGAGGGAACGAAGAACGAAGAAGCTGCATTTAGGAGTGGCTGAGGGACGGACTGATGCTGTTCTGTAATGATTTCTGTTGGAGTTATGTCTGCATCACATTCATGGGTGCCTCAAGGAGCGACTTTGCCTTTCCGTTCCCATTATGTTTACGCTGTGTTCAGGACTGGCTTGGGGAGGGACTGAGGTAGCTCAGTAGTAAATGTTGTTTGCGTTACGTTTACGCTGCATCCAAGAGTGGCTCAAGTAGGGACTCAATATTTTCAAATAGTGAGTTATGTTTGTGTTAGTTTCATGCTGCGTTTAGGAGTGGCTCAGGCAGGCACTCACACAGGCTGAGATGTCGACACGTACAGCAGTATTGATTGAGTGTTCCGAGACCCGTGTTTGTAAAACGTAGTCACACACAATATACTCTACTCCTATAGAGCTAGAGTACAAAGCGTGCGTGTACGCTCAGCCACTGTGCTTTGTCTCTTTGTCTACTGAGTCAGGGTTTTCCCTGTATTAACAGAGATGATGTACTCCTTTCTTTCTTTTTAAAGAGTTCACTGGTTGGAATATGTAGTTCAGCCAATTATGTTGTTCTTCAACCGGACAGTCTTTTGTGTATGTGTATATAGTAATACACTTATGAATTGTATGACCGTTTTTTACTAGAAGGATAGTTGGTCGATTTGTGCAGAGTGACTATACTCACCCATGTGACCTACTATCACTTATTTTTTACCTGTAGACACTACCTTCAGTTTGATTTCAGTACCCAAATAAACATGACATATAGCAGATAAATGGAGTCGTGACCACAGAACATACAAGAGAAAAGAAGACAGCACGAGTGACACGCATCTCGAAATATTTTTTAAATATTCAGTGGTATTGAAGGCATTCAGTTTTTGGTTTTTGGTGGGTTTTTTTTCATTTTTATTTTCTCAGCCAGTGATGGTGTGATGGACAGTCAAATGTGGCCTATTAATGGTGAGGTACGGAATACAGTCAGAAAGTTTTAGTCATCAAGTTCTTTCTGCTATCAGACTTGCTCGATCAGATGCCAAAGCTTGTATACTACTGTCTGGAGAATTTAGTCAGCTGTTGTAAATGACGTCAGCTCAAAGTATGACTTCATGAGTTGTCTCAGCAGATCTTTGTATCTCCAGAAAGGCTCCTAAAACTAGCCCACAAATATGAAATAGGAGTACGAGTACATACTGAGATAAAAGCCTTGAATAAAATGATGAAGAGTGACTTTCATAACAGAGAATTGAATCCCGAAAAGAACCAATATGGATGGGATTCCTCCCGTTTTAGGGAGAAAAAGAGTTCTGTTTGAAGGATTCTCTAGCTTGTATAGAATGTATTGGAGATGTTTATGAGGGACTGTGCCTGTTAATGAATTTTATTGAGACCTATTCACCATACATCTCTGTAATAACTAGTATTAGAGGGACAGACCAACCATGAATATAGAATCAGACGTGTAGAATATTCAATCAACTGCCTTTGCATCTTCTCCCATGGTGAAGGGAGTACTGCTCTCTGAATCCCGTGCCACATTCATTATGTACAAAGGCTCGGGATACACAACTATATTAGGGTCCTATACCCATGGGTCTTAATGCAAATACTTGTCAGTAGGGGTCTCATTTATGTTTCTATTTTCGCGATAATTTCGCGTTTCCTCTCTTATCTTAGGGCACAACTTGGTGATTTAGTCGCGTGAATACTCCAATTCCTTTTCAGTACAGGTAAATTCTTCGGATAATGGGGGAGATTCTATTTAGTCAATGTTCTGCTTCCGAGAAGTGACGTCAATTTTTAGGGACTAATTCATTTTTCAAGGACTGGGGCCTGTATCTAGGCGAGGAGTGATTGGGTGTGGTGGGAGTGTGAATATGGATGCTGCTCAGGGACTTAGGCCTATCTACTGGCGAGGAGGTATGGGTCTGGGGTGAGTCAGGGAGACTGGTAGGCATAAGAGACAGGGGCAAGGGCAAGTCTATGGTCAATTCAAACTGACTGGTGCCTGGAGCCGGCGCCCTGTCACGTCCCCAGGAGACCCCGAGCAGCTCTTTGTATAAAGGTCGCATGTAATTAGGTCATGGCGAGCAGCTCTCTGTATATAGGTCATCGGTAATGAGGTCACAACGATCTTCTCTGTGTACAGAGGTCATTGGTAATTAGGTTAAGACGAGCGAATCAAATGCCAATCTTTCCCATACCCTATTTATGTGGTGTGGGAAGTAAAATAAATCAGTAAATGTGTAGGGGTGAGATTTGTACCTGAATTCATGACAAAGATTTTATCACCACCCCTGTGGTGTAAAAGCAGTGAGAAAACGCTGAACCTTGATGAAGTCTGGAAAGTACCTGTAATGGTTTACTAGACGTTAAATGAGTAAAAGAAAATCGCTCTACAGAGCTCACTGGTAATTAGGACACGGCGGGTTGCGACGGTCACATGCCAAGCTGAACCTGCAGCATCCGTATCTGTAATGTTAGATCTACTAGCAGTCGACCCAGTTATTGTTTAGAGTCAAGTAGAAGGCCATCTAATGCACATTGTTAACATTCAGGAAAATCATGCTTCAGGAATAAGTCATTTTGAATGTATGCCACATGGTTTAGTCATGAATTGATGGATCACTGCTGCTTGTTGAATGATAAAAAAAACCCAAATATATCAGAGTTCACAATCCTACCAAGAGCTTACCCTGGACCTACTACATTATTCACCGAGTTCGTGTTAAAAGAATTATTGTTCTTTGACTGCTAAATATAGCAAAGGACCTGGAACCTCAAGTTTTATTTGTGTATTTTAGGAATTTTCTTGGTAGCTTAGTTGATATATGTATGCCTTGTAAGTACCACAACTCTTTAAAGATGGATTTATTCCGTTCTCCTTTGTCTCCAATGTGTATGCTGCCTTGGGTGATTGCTAGGATTAGATGGCAATCTCGTGGACTGGTCCCATTACCATAAACAATTCAGTGAGCAATCAATGCAGCCAGACCGAACAAACATACCACCTACTCTGTTTGTAGAATCAACCAGTGCCCACAATATAAGGAAGCGTAATTAGTTTAATATCACGAGGAAACGTAGTTAGTGTGACTGATTTATTATTTGTTGGTGGTCTATCGGTGAATTTGTACGACACGAGTCCAAAGGCGTGGAAAACGCTGAAAGACCAACAGCAAATAATGATTATGTGTTGTTTCTGTTGTTGTTATTATCATTATATACCTGAAAATAATTATCAAATAAAACCATCACTGTTGTCTCTTCAAAGGTGGTTAACCTTCCATGATAGCAGCCCTTGGGTGCGAAAAATAGTCTAGAACTCTCAATAAAACGGATTATACTCAAGGCTGGTAGTTGTCCTTGCCCAACTTGCTTCCCTCCCGAATTAGTATAGAGTTCTCACACTCAGCCTACATTAAAAATGTCACAGTGGTGAAAGTTGATGTCATGAAGCCGGTTTCAAAAGTCAGTCTTTAAAAATTATTGAGTTTTGAAGATGTGATCCCAGCTGTTCGAAAATTCACATTTTTGCTTGATCTGGGAGTAAAGGAGAAGGCCACCAAATCGCATGGTTATCTATCAGAATTTAATGATCTGTTACTTTTTGCTGTAGACTTTTTCCCTCAAAGGAGAGTCTCTCTAGTCTGAGACGGGGCAGAAAGAAATTCTTCAAACCGATGTTGGCAAATGATTCCTATGTCTAGCGGATGATGTCTTATAAAGTCTCTAAACAAATCAAGTCAGAATGTTATCTGAAGAAAACCAGACAAGCTGATTTTAATTTAGGATACTTTTTTGGAGATATTCATACATCGAAATGTGGGATTTATTAGACTTTTTAGATGAAAAAAGATACTTTATAAAACCCGCTTAATCTGACACCGATATCTCTTTGCCCTGATACTGTCCCCTGTGATGACATACAAGAAAGCAGCTCCCTTGCCTAGCTTGGAAGGCCATATTATCATTGGCAGGTGGTGTCGGCTGGTGTTGATACATTGGACTTTTGCTGTTCTTTGTTGAGGCTTGGCTCTGTAGAGATTGATCATGGTGGGTACCCAGCCTGTTGTTATTGGACAAGGGACTCCTGAAAAGTCGCAGCATAATCTGTTTTGTTTACCTACGTTGGCAGAGATGGCAGCTTTCTACTGTTCCGTGCAAATCTACTTTTTCATTCTGAGTATATGAAACTTCTTTTCCTTATGTAAAACCATAATAATATCAATTTAGCATCATTCACATTAAAAAAAGAATGGTTTAAACCTCCGCATAGACCCTCAGCTCCACCGACATGTCTTCCACCTTTTCTCGGTCTCTCTGAGGCAGTAAATTCCAGGGGAAAACTGTTTCCATTTTTTCTGACACCAACTGACACCACTGTCTTAGAGTTTATTACACGTAGGCTAGTGTGTGTCTATACATCAGATGCCTTAGGCGTTGAATGTTCTTACCGTCTCTATGCAATGAAATGTTCTCAATAACTATAGCTTAGGAAATGTGAGAAATATTACCCAGGTGAACAATTGCACTAGACTGTATTGCGCAGTTTACTCACTATGTGTCATATTTTCTCACTTCCTAAAGACCATTGCGAATTCTAATATTATGTATGCTCTGTTGTGAGATCTGAAAAATAAACAAGAACAGCTCCGCAGAGAATGCCTCCGCCATATTGAAGAGCACTAAGTCAGGGTTATTGTCTTCCTTGATTAGAGCCAGAATAAATCGGCTCCCACCCAAATACGGCATACCTGATACTATGGGAAATGGCATAGTGAAGTTATGAGAGGGTGAACCAAGACCAGCCAGGAAGCATATTATCCAATGCACTGAGACAAGCGACTGGAAAGCGGCGCTGATGCTAATATGAAGCTGTCATCATGAGTCTCTGTGTCTGTGTGTGGGGAGGGGGGCTATAATGGAGAGGCAGTGGGCTCAATTGTTGGCTCTCTCATGGCAGGTTGCCCGACGCTGATCACCCAACAGTTTACTGTGTTACCTACAGACTAGTAGGTGGGTGGGCGGTGGGTTGTAGATGCCTGGTAGGGATGGGGAGGAGGAGGCAATAGTAGGAGGGTACTGGTGGTGGTGGTGGGTGGAGGGGCACGGGAAATGGATCAAGGGTTGTGTGACATTGACTGACAGGGTTTAGGCACAGTGGTGGACAGTGTTAAAGCAGGGTTTACGGCTGACTGTGTGTGCATAAATGCAATTACAGATGTCAAAACCGTTTCCCAATATCTCAATTAAAAGAGAGATTTGAAGGTTTAGCATCTATAAAGGCATACCACCCAGCCTTTGTCCAAGCAGGGCCCATCCCCTTAGATCTCAGTCGGCTTGATGTATGAGGGTATCGTACATCAACTAACAAATATCTTTTTTGTTATCAGTGAAAATGGTGGATACATGTCGATGTCTTATAGGCTTTAGAGGAGGCAGGCGGGTGGGCAGGCAGGGCATGGTAGACTAGGTAAGCAGACAGATGGGACATGTAGGCATGGGATGCTAGGTAGTTTGACAGGCAGAAGGGGCATGCAGGCATGGGAGGCTAGATAGGTAGACAAATGAAACATGCAAGCATGGGAGGCAAGGGAGGCGAGCAGGCAGACGGGGCATGATTCCATTGGAAGCTAAGTAGCCAGGAAGGCAGGCATGGGAGGCTAGGCAGGTAGGCAGGCAGACAGGACATTCGGGCATAGGAAGCCAGGTTGGCAGGCATACACCACAGACTGGACCGGTGCCAGACGGTGGGTGTGCCGTGTTCACCAAACAGTAAGCTTCATTACCCCCGGGCGGCTGGGTACGCCGGGCCGGAGGCGGCTGGGGGCGGGGGCTGGGGACGGGGGCTGCGGGCGGAGGGGTGGGGGCACTTGGTGGTGAGTCGGTGCACGTTCCCCTTTCCACACCTGTAGCCTGCCACACGCCCGGCGTGGGAAACCCTCCCTGTGTCAGAGCCATTATCCACCCATCTACACACACCCTCTTCCCTACTGATGATCCTTGTTATCAGTCACACCTTCTCCCGCCTTACGGCCATCTCCACTCCTCTCAGTCACCGCCTGTTAATCAGGGGTGAAACACTCGTATCGTCTCCCCTGACATGAAATTTTCTGTGTTTTTTTTGTGTGTTTCGTGCAAAACGCTCGTGCCTCATAGTCTCGTACACCAATGACAACATACTCGGTTAGCCTCGATTGAAATTTGCAGCGTTGTATTTTTCCACGGAAATCCACTATTTTACTTTCAATGTATAATGTTATGTAACCCTGTTTTTTTTTAAATTTTCAAAACAAGACATATTTATTTCATAGTGAAAAGGGTATTTGTGTTCATCCAGCTCAACGGACGATCTTCCACTCAAACACCTTTTGGACAATACATTAGACATTACATTACACATATCCAGTGTATGATATAATAATAATGTAAATGCAAAACATTTATAATCGGAACAATGCTAGATCACAAAAGATCATTTTGAGTAGTCAGAATGTCCTTAACATTGGCTTTAAAGTCGTCTCCATATTTTTTCAGTTGTATATCTCGTGGTAAAAATCCCATAATCTTATACTTTGCAGTAGCGGCGCCCTGTATTTTTCAGTATTAGGCCATTTTTATAGGGTTAGTAAATGGCAACTCCTCCTGAACTGTAAAATTCGTAATTTACAATGATCATACAGTTCAGGAGTAGACATTTTCTCGCTTTGTTTTCTTCCTATTACAACTTAAAGACTTCTATTTATGAGCACTTGTAATGTTTTTAATTTAATTTTCAGATGATTTATGTTTTAAACAAAGTCAATGAAAACTTCATTCACGCAAATAAAGCAGTGGTTTGAACCTCCCCCAGTAACATGCTGCGCCTGACACCATTGTGTTTTGCTTGTTTTCTCTTGGTTTCTTTTATTTTGCTTGGTTGCTCTGAGGAAGTAAATTCAACGTGAAAAATTGTTCCAACTTTTTCCTAACCTAACTGACATCCCTGCACGTCTCATTCGCCCGTTCAACATGTATGTACACGTCAACAATGAAGCCTTGGAGTGAAATTAATTTATTTTTAGATATATGACCTGTTCAATAACATGATGCCATGCACTCAATATCTAAGGCTGATTGTTACTAGCCTGTCAATGCTAAAAAAAAATCGATCCGGGGAGATATTTCAAAGTATCTCTAGTATATACATGCATACTTATCTCAACAAGTCAATGGGTCTTCTTTTGTATCTGGGATTACCCAATCTATGGAAATATGCTCCTGTATTATGATCCCAGTAAAGATTCAATCTAACCAGTATTTAAACCATATTAAATCTCCACTATAACCACTGTTTCAGGTTATGTATAAGTTATATTTGAAAAGGTTAGTTTTAAATATGACAGGCTTCCGAATGTGAGTATTGTGCATTATTAGTGTATTAGTGTAGAATAAAAAATAGGCAGATTGTTTGTTTTGCATATGGTTAACTTATTCATGTTAACCAAGGCTGAATTATGTATTCAAAATGGCGGCTACTGGAACCTAACCTGGGCGTGACCGATAGTGGTCTATTTGGGTATGCCTGCAGACTAGGAATCATGAGATTCTGGGTTCGAGTCCCAGTGCAGTCACCTTTCTCCTTCATCCTCAGCAGTGGTAGATTTACTGCTATATCAAAGGCCAGTCCTTCTCGTATCATGTCTATGTGGTGTGTATATTAAAAGAACTCTTCCCTCGGTAAATGTGTAGGGGAAGGACTTCTTCCCTCATTACAATAGATTTGATCATCTGATCTGGCATAAAACCAGTGCAGAAAATATTGTGTGCTTTTGATAATTATATTTTCGAAAATGAATTGTATTTGAACTAATATTGCCTTTCATAATGCTATATCTTAAGTAGTATTGATAAAAGATGTCTGGGAAATAATATGAGCGAAAATAAGTGCAAAATGTCGATATAAATCTATCTATTTTGATTAATCACAGAGGTCACCACTTAAATTTGAAAGTGATGCCATATTCCTCTGGATACCACAACAAACGCTTGATACGCACTAAGTTGCATACAGCAAAGAACAGGGGGGGGGGGGGGGGGGGAGGGCGCTGCAAAATATTTACATTTACATTTTCTGACCTAAACTGGCATCCCCGATCTGGGGATTGATCACACCAAACTGACACATGAGCACTAAAGGTGAAGAAAGGCCAGTGTGTAGAGATTACAATAGATCTCTCACAGTCGAGTATCTCATACTTCACCATAAAAATTTGATGATAGCCGAAGAAAATATTTAGGGAATTGTATCTTGATGCGAAATATATCTGTGAAGAATGATAAGAAAAATATACTAAATTTCCTCAGTGAAACGCAGATATTCAATAAAATATAAACCTGAAAAGTATTGAAGCATTGGTATCATATCCTTGTACTACCGTTTCCTTTAGACTACCTACCTACCATGTGCAGTCCCACAGTGCCATCTCACCCCTGTGTGGTTACCCCATATACCATATCTGCATGCGTATCCCGGCAGGGTGGTAAAGTAGGAATATGATGGACAGCCCCACCGTGCCATCCTCACCCCGCGAGCCCACCCGATATACCGCAGCCCAATTCACATTCCGACAGAATCACTCCACCTTTTTACCCTGCATAGCTCATCTCTACGCATGTTCCAATAGAGCTATATGTTTATGGAGGTCTTACAAGGCTTGACGACCATAGGTAGTCCCACATAACCCTACGTGGCCACCTCAGATACCTCATCCCCATTCATGCCCAGGCAGAGCCCACTGATCAGAGGGAACCCTCTGTAGTGCTACCATGGGCAGTCCAACATCACTCTGGATGGTGACCCTGCACACCTCATCACTCCGCATGTCCCAGTTGAACTATATAATTATGGAGTTCTCCGCTACCACGGGCAGCCTTCGATCACCCCCTGTGGTTACCACGCCCGCATATGAAAGTCACGTAACCCTCTACAATGGACAGCCCCACAGTGCCATCCTCACCCCACGTGCCCATCCCACATGCCTCATCCCCACGCGCGTCCCAGCAGACCCCTGTGATTAGGGAGGACCCTGCGGTCTCCAGCCGGCGTGTTGTCACAAGTGATTGGCCCTGCTCAGGCTGAGGTCGACAAGGTACCGGCTCCCCGAGCGCCTCCGAGCAGCTCCGAGCGCCTCCGAGCAGCAGCCACCGTGTGTGCTCATCGGTCGCCGGCGGCAGCGATCTGTTTTCCAGCCCGTCGCCACTGTCTGCACCCAGAGTTTGCCGTGGTCTCCGGCTGTGTTTGCTCAGCCATATTAACGTCAATTGATGAGTTGGGCTCTGTGTCATCTGTGGTGGAAGTACAATATATGAGCGACAGGACATATACGACAGCTGCATAAGGATATGTCAGATTGTGAGGTATATTATATATTAAAACGGATGATAAGATATTCCAACATAAATCAAGTGAATGAACAAATTGAATAAAGCCTTGGCAACATACTTCACCAAGACCATTTCACCATGTCGATTTCGTGGATATATGAAATATTTACAAGGACAGAATGTACACAGCAAACATAGATGAGCAGGACATTACAGGGCGAGGATGGGTCACTCGCAAACCCCCCAAAAAGCTACTCATGTAAACTTTCAACTTTTCTATACGATAATTCTTAGAGTACACAGACGTGACGAAGTTGACAGCTCAAGCTACCGCATAGAAGTGAGGAACAGCTCGTCCAGATCATTCTTATAGGCACAAATAGCAATTTCATTTCATTACTTTGCTTCTAATCTAGGTACAAACGTACACATAATTACAAAGTCATAAGAACCGATCAAATAAGGATATCGCGTTTTTCTAACCTATTCTGCCTTAGATTCCTCATCGTATTGGTAGTACATGTACATATGATATGAAGAGTTTCCTTATTGGCATGCTGACAACTTCCGTCCATAGAATTACCGTTAGGTTCTTTATGTACGTGTCTGTGATTGAACCAGCAATGAACATCGTAAAGACTTCCTGGTCAGATCTATCACTATTGGCACCAACTAGAATTATAGCCTAGTTCATCAAGAGCTAGTTGATGTTAGTGCTGCATACTCGCAGACATGGCAGCTTTCCGCTTTTCAATTGAAATCCACATTTTCATGTTCAGTATTTTTTTAAACAAAGATGATATTAACAAACAAAAAATTCTAAACTGACACCCCTCCCCCCCCCCCCCCACACCCCCATGGGGAAGAGGGACAGAAACAGGTGCATGAAAAGAATTTTTTTCAAATTAAAACGAAAAATTTAAATCAATTGAGCCTCATTCACACAAATAAAACAATGGTTTGAACTTTCCCACATACCCTTAGCATCATGCTGTGGCTTACGCGGACATTTGTTTCCACATTTTCCTGGTCTCTGAGGCCACATAAAAACTATTCAATTATTTTTACTGACCTCAACTTACATCAATTTACTCATAATCAACGCACCAGGTTACGGCTAAATCATAGTAAACGTGGTCTACACACACACACACACTGAAATCACTAGGACTACCATAGAATATAAAAATTGCAGACTGAGGTTAATGCACTCTGCCTTATTTCGTATAGTTAAAGCGACACAATTCTGACTGACCCGATGGATTTGTCGGGCCTGTCGCTGTCATATGGGCTTTACTGACTATCGCCATTAAGTACGATACGGAACACTTCTGTAAACGTTTTAAAAAAAATAATAATTGTTAAGCCAATTGAAATTAATGATTCTTTCTTAATTTCGGGTATATAGTAAATAAAGAACGACCTACCATGCTTGCACAAGCGACAAAACTCGATGGTAATTTACGGTTTGTACGGAACTCGGCGAAAACGCCTCGTTCCGTACGAACCGTAAATTATCATCTCGTTTTCTAGCTTGTACAGCAAGGTTAGGACGTTCTATATATTTACTTCGCTAGGCATGCTGATTGTACCTTACCTAGACTAATAAGGAAATGTTTAAAAGTTTATTAGACATTCTGTACTGATAGCACATTCTGTTGTCTTTCTGTGTTCTCTAGACGTACAGAGATGAACGGAGTCTTACTGACTGATGGAACGTTTCTCAGTGAACAAGTATTAAACCTCTCACAGGACACAGTCCCATTAAATTATCGTACTTTCCTCAATCCCATTAGCCTTCCGTTTTCATCTGTCTCTCCTCCTGGCCGTTCAGGCGGCGGCTTGCTCAGTGAAGCAGTAAATCTTTCAATGGGAAAAAGGAATATCAAGGTTGAGCAGGGGTCTCCGAGGGACGGTGGGCTTTCCACTGCCACGACTCGTGTTTCAAAACCCCGAGCGTCATCAAGGCTTTATCTCATTTTGATGTATTGAGTTCTGTCATATCCCGCCAGATAGTCGGCTCCTGTGGTTGGAGCCGAAGATAAGGATTATAATGTATGCTTTAGAATGTTGAAAGGGACATAATTTTTTATCAAGTTGATAATTTTCAAAATGTGTGCAGGTTGACTGTAATGAAAAGTTTAATCAAATTTACTGAAGAAGCCCATATGGCAAGTAAAGCTAATTTTACTTAGCAAACAATGTACGGACTAGAACCTCGTAAAGCTAAATGCGTTTCAAAATTATGAAATATCGTTGATTAAAAGTGTAATACCACCATACTTTGCACTGTATGCTGGTATGTCAATAATACAAGTACCTCAGAAGAAGTTGGTAACTGATATACATGATAATTTTCAGAAAGCGTACAAGTCCACTAAAACAAAAAGCCAATCATTGATTTTCTTTCCACTATGTATATAATTCACTGTTTTTGTTGATTCTAAAAAAATCCAATCACTGGTGTGTCCTTCTAATTGATCAGTGACCACTTCGAAAATCAAAAATCCGACATTTCTATCGCTCTCTAAGAGACCATAAACCTTTTCTGTCTGTTTTAATTCCTGTTTGTTTTTGCCTAAATATCAGTGGATAAATGTTTTATTTACTTACTGTAAACCACAATATAAACTCTTAACAATTGACCTTATATAAGAATATATGAAGATTGCAATGAGGGCTGCTGACTGTTACCAGAAACTGCCTCTCTGTAAGCCGTTATAGAATTCGTTTCTTGAAACGTGTCTTTTTTTGTATAAAGGAGATATACAGGTTGAAATAATGCCTGTTGACTGTAGCCGAAAACTGACTCTCTGGAAGCCGTAATGAAAATTCATCTCTTAAAACGCGTCCTTCTTCATATAAAAGAAATATGCAGGTTGCAATAAGGCTTGCTGACTGAGGCCTGAAACTGACTCTCTTGAAACCATTATAGAAATTCTTTTATTAAAACGTGTTTCTTTCTTATATCAAATATATGCAGATTGCAGTAAGCCTTGTTGACTGTAGCTCCACTTACAATTAACCACATTCACCCTTACTCTATAGAACGGATCGTGAGCCAGCGTTGCGTGTGCCGAACACTATGAGCTGCTCGCACTCTTCCCATAGAGCAGCTCGTGTATTCAGTTCCACCAGTCCCCGCTGGAATTCTTAGCCTTGATCCTGTAAGCTAAGGTTTTTCAGAAAAAAAGTAGAGTGTAGTTCGTGAGGTGATTTCATGGGCGTGACTCCAGCAGGGGGAGCTGGGTGGAGCTGGTAGGAGGAGAAAAGGGTAACGGCCTTGGGGAGCATCCTTGTATTGATTGCTTAATACAGTTTTGTCTGAGCTAGGCTGAGAAACCATCTGCTGGTCTTGTAACTACCCATACTCAGTCTCTAGTGTCTGCAAGCCTAACGCTTTCAGGAAGGGTGGTACACTATAAACCATCTGCTGGTCATATTACTGCCCGCACTCAGTCTCTAGTGTCTGCAAGCTAAACCCTTTCAAGAAAGGTGATATATCTCAAACCATCTGCCGGTCATGATACTGCCCACACTCAGTCTCTAGTATCTGGTGACTTAACCCTTTCAGGAAGGGTGATGCATCATCTGCCAATCATGTTAACTGTTGGTCACACTGGGTCAAGAGTGCCTGCAAATTTATCCCTTAAACGAAGGGTGATACATCATAAACTATCTGGTGGTCATGTAACTGCCCACAACCAGTCTCTAGTGTCTGCTGGGTTAGCCTTTAAGGATGGGTGATACACCTCAAACCATCTACCAGCTTTGTGCTTAATTGGCTGCATCAATGCGTTACCATATTTTCTGGTTGTAAATTTTCCTCTATGTTTTATAGCTTGCCTGTCATCCTCATCCCTTAGAATGACTCTCCATGATATGACCAAGGGTGTTGCTATGGCATAGATATAAACCAATCAAACCATTGAAAAAAATCGTCCATTGAAAAAGACACCCTAGCTAATTGAGATTTGAAATAAAACCTTATTGTAAAAATTGCCTACTGGATCCGACTATCCGTCCTTATTCAACTTGAGTGTGCAGCCAGAAGAAACCCAATCAGCCAGCCATCTGTTTTCTCATTAAGCTTCATTACAGGCACGCCGCCTGGAATGTATTAATTAGCTGAGCCGGCAGACAAGGTCTCGTAGTGAGAAGAACCAGTGATCATTGATAACGTGCTGGACTGTGAATAGGCCCACACAGAAGGCAGTACTGGTATCAGGGACCGCTGAATGAAATTAGTCTCTGGAGGTTTCTGAGGAAAATAGTAGTCTCAACTGTATCTGAATCAGATGAAGGTGACTGCCACGGAGTCATATTGTATTCTATCAAAATCTAATTAGAAATCAAAAGAATCTCCTTTTTTCATCCGGGCAGGGTGATGCCTGGAGGCATCATAGAGTGTGGCCTCATTATGCCTCAAGCATTCACCGTTCATGGATAGGTGAAACCTTCAAGCATCAATTTCTGAGAACCTGAAAGACCCAGCCCCTGGAGGTATTTATACTGACACTACCACCTGGCCACATAGACATTTCTCTGCCACAGGCACTTGCAATGAAAAGATATATTGACTAATCTAACCAAATTACACACATAAAAAGTCTCTGAGCACATTTTATTACCAGCCCCTCCTATTTACCATGTAGATTATATTCCGATTTCTTTTTTCCAACCATGATGTACATCTATGAAAAAAACATACATCTATTAAATAGGCAGGTTACTAATCAGAGTATCAGATTTAGTGCATCACAGGAGAATCTAATCTGCCCCTGACTGCAGCAGAGATGCAAATATTCATATGAATTATGGATATGCAAAATTTTTATATATTTATATACACTGATGGAAATACCACAATATCAGTAAGTTGGCCGGACCCTGCCATATCCGAAACTGAAATCCATATGTTTTCTCATTAACCTTCATTACTGGCACGAGGTCTAGAATGTATAAATTAGCCGAGCTAGACGAATGTGTCTCGTAATGAGAAGAAAAAAAATACATAGAGATGTGAATAGACCACACAGCAGGCAGTATTTGCATCAGGGTCTGCTGACTGAAATTAATCTCTGAAAGCTCCTGAGGAGATTATTGGTCCCAGCTGTTTGTAAATTGATATTTTCTGCTGCCAGGATGACTGAAGGTGACTGGCAATGACTTCACATGTAGTACGGATTAGGTATTCTGATAAACATGTGAAACATCTCTTCATGAATAGTCCATGGAACACTCCCACAAAGAGAATAATATAATACACATACAAACTAATGAGAGTGGATAGGTTTGACTAATACACCATAGGTTTAATCGCATATTAATTTCACGGGTCGAAGCTCAGTGAAATCACGCAATCAAAGGAATGGCATGATAGTCAAGCCGAACCACACTACATGGAAGGCCATTGGTTACAGGTTGCCAGAGGTAGGCTAATGTATGGAGCCCTGTATGCTGCCATTCAAGGTGTTCATGAAGGATCTTTAGCTGGGACTCTGGGTTTATGGAATTTTCTCCATCCATGGTTGGCTTATGGTATTTTCACAAACCGTGGTTGGTTTATGGTATATTCATCCCCAACAGCTTCAGTCATACTCACCTCATTCTTCGAACTCGGTGAGTATTTCTGATCAAAATATCTCTGAACAGATTTCATTCAGTCACACTAACTATGACTGTCTCTATATAATACGCCATGAGTTATTTCACGAGGTAAAGCTAAGTCATATACGTAGCATCAAACGAATGATTTCCGATCTTATCTCACACCGAATTCTAATTTAAAAATATCATTAAAATATGTAACAATATACACTACTATCACATCGCCAGTTGGGTAGTTTTTACACTACATGAAAAAGCGAGTTTCCCATGTTAAGTTTACGGAGGCGTGAGGTAATGTAGAGAGCCCTGTATGTTGCCTGTCAAGGTGGCCATGAGGGACCTTCAGGGGAAACACCAGGGTCACCGTTTACTGAGACGGATGAGAGTGTAACGAGGTGATTGGTATAAAAAAAGGAGCAGCTCAAACGCCATAGCAATTCATGAGCACTTCCCTGAAATAATCTCATAATAACAGCATTCGGGGATAATATTAACCCTTTCTTTTTCTTTTCTCCTTACAAATTTCTCAAAGGACGACTCCCCCCCCCCCCCCCCTACGGCTCTGTCAACGTCAGGGTGACAGTACTATCTGGTATTAATCTGTCCTCTAAAGTCATTGGAATGTGTTACCATATAAATAAAAAAATGATTGTTACCCCATATTTATATACTACTGTAAAATCATCTTTCGTGTGGACGAGGTGAGGTACTATATCGACTGGTCTGGTCAGAGCCTCCTGACAAAGAAAAGGGAAATCATCTTTCCTGAAGAATAAAGTTTTATCTATATCGTAAAAAAAAAGTAATAAGATTTGTTATAACTTTGACCTGCCCGGTAGAATATTGAATTCCAATAGCTATCAGTATTTCGGGAAGTCCATTACCTGCCGATATAAGCAGTGGAAAGGTGAGATGGTTAGATGGTTATCTTCCTGGAGAATAAGGTAGGGCATCCACCTACTACGATTCAAAAGTAAGACCTGCCGGATCACTATGATGCAAGTTTCCCTCATGGTGGTACGGAGTACGCTGGTGCTTAAGCTTGATCTACTGAAATTGTGTCGTAGCACCTACGATATGGCACCAACCCACTATGATGCATGCCGACACTCTATGACAATTGAACATGATCGATTGTCGTAGAGAATCAATGTGCTGTGCAGTATGTTGTGAGTATATCGCAGGGCGTGCCGTAAACTCTAGTCCGTTGCAACGATACAACCTGACTTCCCGATTTTGTGTTAAGAAGTGCATCGTAACGCGTATCGTAGTGCATCTGGAGCTCAGTGGAAACCTTGCATCCACTTTTATCACATTTATACTGCCAACGCATTACGACAGACGCCGATACCCTCAAGCTCTATGATTCACTACGATGCAAACCTTCCCGATGCACTGCGATATTTTACATATTGAATCTTAGTGGGTCTGAAGATCTTCAATTTTCATCGTAGTAGTTGGATACGCGGGCTTACTGTATGATCTGGGTTCACGTCTTCTGATAAGAGATAAATTGGGGTCCTTATCTGGCATGACTCCTCCTCTAACAAAATGCCCGTGGCTGCTCTCTCGTTCGGAATAGTCAATTACGTTGGCACTTCCAGTCAGCCCTTATTGAAGAGGAGTCTTTACTGCCATCTCCATATGCTTCTGGCTATCTTTACGCTCTTTATCTTCCTCTAGACTGTATAAGGATGAATCGTTGTCTTCTTTATATGCCTGATATATGTGTGTAAATCACCAGACAGCCAATCAGACAGACACCCATCAGGCAGTCACCCAGAGGGGTAGTCAGGCAAGCGGATAAGCAGATAGGCAGGCAAGTAGACAGGCAGGTGTCTATACAGGCATATAGGCAAGCAAGCAGGCAGAAGAGCAAGCAGGCAAGTAGACAGGCAGGTACTCAGGCAAACAGCCAGGCAGGTAGGCAAACAAACAGACGGCTGGGCTGGATGGGATGGACAGAAAGATAGGCAGGCAGGCAGGTAGGCAAGCAGGTACCTAAACAAACAGATAGGTAGACAAGCTTCTTATCAGGCAGACACACAGAGATAGATAGCCAGTCAGGGAGAGACAGGCATGCACGCATGAAAACAGGGAGTCAAGTAGGCAGGCGGCAAGCGGACAGGGAAGTAAGCAGCAGGCAGGCAGGCAGGCAGGCAAGCAGACGCCCAACCAAGCATACACATTGGTCGTATCCTCCTTCATAGCAGCCTTCAAACATAAGTAGTACCACTGCAAAACAATACGGTACTGAGAAAAGCTCAATACAATCATATTCAGGGTATCTCAGTTGGTAATACGAGAGGCAGGAATTGGGGGCATGGACACAGTACACCCAGCAATACAGAGCTATACGTTGTGACTGCTGTACGAACGAGAGGAGCCGCTAGACTCGTAAAACAACATCAGGGAGCTGTTTCAAAACCATAGACTTAACCCACGTTTTGAAACAGCTCCCTGGTGAGGGAATAGCACTGCGCCCACGGGGTTACGGCCGGTGGCATAGCGCCTACCCCCTCCTCACCCCACCACCAGTAAAGCCCAGACGCTGGGGCCAGACGACACATAGCAGTCACAGTGACGTAGTCAAGCGACCAGCTCCCCCTGTCAAGCCAAGTCCGTCACCAACTACCAGAAAATGGCCGAGCATTGCCCTCTCATTGCATCCCAAAAGAGCCATTTCCGTTTTATCTGTATCGTTTTTGTTTTTTTCGTATGTGCTATTTCTTGTTGGTTCTGTGTTTTATATTTTCCTTTTCGGTGTTTTTTCTGCATTAGATAGACGGGTGCCCTTTCTGTCTCTTTTCAAGTTGGTTCAGTCAGTGCTATCTAACATCGATTATATGGCTCGGAAGTCATAACACAGAGCAAATTATCGGTGTCTGTGCAGTGTCTGTTAGACATAATGAGAATATAGAGTACAACAGGTGTATGTGTAACATATACAAAGAGAATAGAATACAGCAGGTCTCTGTGACATTTACAGACAGTACAGAATACAGCCGGTATCTGCGTGTCACATACAAATAGTACAGAATACACCAGGTGTGTGTGTGTGCTATGTACAGACAGTACAGAGTACAGCAGATACCGGTGTAACACATACAGATAGTACAGAATACACCAGGTCTATTTGTGACATATATGCAGAGTATAAGATACAACAGGTCTATTTGTGGTATATACAGAGAGCACAGAATACGGCAGGTCTCTCTGCTTTATACAGAGAGTACGGGATACTGCAGGTCTTTGTGTGACAACTGTAGTGAATGACGGCTGGTATGAAGGCTTCACTAGGCTTGAATCCTCTTTTCGTGATTAAAATGACGTTTTGATAATTTTCAGGTATATATCAATAATGAAACTTATTTACTGTTTGCGAATTGATGTAGTTTTCGGTCATTTGCCCTGGAAAAGTGGGCTTCTGGGTGCAGCATCGGGACATATTTCCATGACAAAAGACACGAACGGACGCTAATTCACCCACAATAGGTATGTTTCCTTATTGTCTTAAATGGTATGGGGTGTGTCTCTGCAGTATCAGATAGTTCAGTTGGGTGCGCACTGGACTGCAGATTGCGAGATCCAGGTTTGGAGCCTCAGCCTTACCACTGTGTTTTCTGTTTGTCATCATCATTTAATAGATTTGACCTCGCCGTGATATAACCCTGGCTGTTGCTATGGCCTTAAAATGCTATCAACCAGTCAAATGGGAACTTAGAAATATTTAGTCAGTTTGAGGAGACGTGCATCCAACGTTAGGGAGAATTAATTGTGGGATCGTGGTGGATGCTGGTGGTAAGATGAGATTAAATGTTTGAAAATCACCGACAAACCACACATAATTTTCTTTCAGGTAGTTATATTTGCGTGATAACTTATTCCAGGTGTCTACGTTTCGGCCAGAGAGGTGTGACCTCCGTCAGGGCTAGATTGGTTGTCAGTGATTGAGGGGTACCCCCTTATATACTATCTCAGTGGGCAAGTAACCAAGGAAGTAGTAATATCTGGGAGACATTTATTACGTGATATACAGGCATGGGATTTCCCTCGGATGTGTGGACAGTTCAAAGGTGATTCTTGAGATCTATAAAAACCGGAGGAGAAGGGGTGGAGGTCCAAAATAAAATCCCGAAAGATGGTAAGCAAAATTTGCGCAATTCTGCCAAGAATAGCCCAAAATGCAGGAGCTTCCGGGGGCTTCGACCCTATTGGCGACCTAGGCGGCCCCGACCCCTCGATTATCCCGGATTTTTTTTAAATTTCCCGATCCCATGTCTGACTATTAAAATTTGCTAGCGAATATTTCATGTATGCTATACGCTGGTATCCGTCCTCACAGTGCATCTACAATGTGCGAGGCCCAGATACTAGCTCGGACACTGAAAGATTTCTCCCCTAGGTGGCGCGCGATCGATGAATCCGTGCTCAATTCGGGAATAAAAAATGCATGCTTTTTCACTCAACTCTGACTTCCTCTGTGTGTGGGTGAGCAAAAGGGAAGAATAAAAATAAATGGGCAAAAAATAGAACAGATCTGGGTTCAACTGGTGCTGGAGACATAATTGATGACTTGCGATGTCTGCCTTCGTTCACTACCCTCAGCACCTAGCGCCCCCACAAAGACCTCCGACGGAGAGTGGCTGGGGAGTGTCCCCAGACCTGACTCATGCTGCGCCTGGAGAGTGTAATAAGCCAGAAACCGCCGTCTGACAAACTGCAGCAGGCCCTGCTGGGTTTTCCCGGCATGTGGTTGTACAGAGAGGGTCACGTGATATTTGGGTCCCATGACAGAAAGGGTCACCTGATATTTGGGTCACGTGGTCACGTCACGCGTTGCATGGGTGGATTTTATGACTAGGATCACGAAAATGTAGATCTGAGAAAATAATATAGTGGCAGATAACAGAGATGGCAGTTTTCCACTTTTTATTTTCAGTAGGGCCTATTATCATTTTCTCCCTTGTGTAAAAACATAAGATAATATAAATTGATCCTGATTTAGGCAAATTAAGTGGGTTGAACCTCCCCACATACCCTCAGACCTATGCCTTGGCCGACAATGTTGTGTTTTAATCATTTTGTTCGTTTTTCTAAGGAAGCAAATTCCGCAAGAAAAGTATTTCCACATATTTTTTTCTGCCCCAACTAACATCCCTAAGTCCGTTGTTTAGTCTTGTCAGTACTGTATGGTGCCCTAACACAGGCATTGGTTACATTGATTATTAAGGATTATTCCCGAGTTTTCTTTCCTCGTATATTATTATGTTTATCAAACTTAATTCCAGTTTACCAGAGTGGGCAAACCATCTGCTGATAAGCGCCAAACAGAACAAAAAATACATTTACTACTCTGCTTTCCCCTGAATTATTCGAGATTGTTTTGAGGTGATAATACATAAACATATGATAACAAAAGGAAAAGAATAGCAAATCAAAGGTTATGGTATATAGTTAATGTTATGGAAATGTTACCCATTCTGACTTGTGCGGTCAAGTTAAAGCACATTCAGGGAAAAATTCAGGGAAAAGGAAATAGAGAATATTTCCACTAATTAAAAAACAGAAATTTAAAATAGAACATAAAAAGAAAAGAGCAGAAACATTTCTTTACAAATACATGTATATAATCATTGATTTATTGTGATATGTGCTGCTTATAGAAGTCGTAGAATTCGGTCTGGTGTATTGGGGGCAATAGGCCTACTCATTTTTAAAATCATATGAAATATGTGAGGTATAAATCTGCCTGGCCTAGTTTCCCTTTTATTGCCTCATACTGGCATGCTTGGTGGTGTCGTGAATAAGGCCAGTGATAAAACTACATCAGCTGACCTGTGGGTGCTTATTAACCCTCCCATGATATACTCCTTAAGATAAATCAAACAATATTCTGCTTTTAAAACATTAGGCATATTCTGTTATGGTCAGCTGTACGGATTTCATTCCTTACTCTCTCTGAGTCTGACGAATAAATACATTTAGTTCGTCGCTCTGGACTACGTAACATGCTGTAATTTAAATCTGTACGTTTTAAAATGGCGTTTTTAATGCATTATTAATATAATATTATATACATGTAACAATGGGGTGAATTGAAGGTGCCTAATTGATATGAATTTATAGTTGTTTTGATTTGTTTAGATAAACTGAGTTCCATTCACCCACCCTGTCGCCGTATACGTGTAGCCTAAGTACAAATCTGAAGCTGTTTTTTTTAACTATATCCTTATGGAATTTTGTTCAAGTCAATTGATTTCAGTAATCAATATTTGACTAGACTAACCTTTCTATACCCCCTGTCCATCACGGAGCCAAATGGTATATGACATCAAGTTTTGAAATAGTGCACAACATTTTAGTTCTTTATCACGAAGATTTGTAAAATTCTGGGCTTGTCCGGGAATTGAACCCGGGACCTCGCGCACCCGAAGCGCGAATCATACCCCTAGACCAACAAGCCACACATGACTTGTGGAGCGTTTTACAAAGATATATTCGTATGGGACTGAGTGGAAATAGTTCCAAGTGCTGATGTAAGCACACAGTCGGGCGTCTCTCTGTCCGTAAGCGAAACTATTTAGTAAATAGTCCGCCAGGGGACGGTCTGTGGACAGATCCATATTAATCAGCTAGTACGCCGCTCGTATGACTCAATTATCGCCCGGTTTGTAACTGGCCGCCGGATCCCAGCTCAGAAATGTCGTCTGCTCTCCAATGAGTGTAATTGACTGACTGACTGACTGACGGCTGACTTCTCCGGTCGGCATTTTATTGGCGGCAAACTGATTTCGGGCGGCCTATTACATGCCGACTCATTGACCGAGGTATGTGATTTCACGAAGTCTGACCGAGAAATTCCGGTATTTTGGCACCCGTTATCATATTTCTCTGTCGTAAACATACGGCTGTCCCATGCAAACCTTCTGTACGCCACATGCCGCGAAAAATAGATGCGGAATTTATATCTACATGTATTATATATTAAGCCATAGATCGCTAGTCGGTCTCTCTCCCTATATCTATGACCTACTTAGGAGTGTTCGACTATAGGTATGTAATGATAGCGGCAGCCGCTTCCGGCAAATAGAAGACTAAGTCACCCTCCTTGTTTTTAATAGGATTAAAGAAAACCGTATTTCTCAGTGCAATTCCTATATACCAGGCAAATGTAGGCCTAAATAGGTCTATTATAGTTATAGATTTACGTCAAACTGAACAAAATGTTAGTAGATTTTTTCTGTAAAAATCAAATGGGATCCCAACCAATTTCCCTGTCATCATTGATTTTTAGGAAGAATTTTTTGGAGGGAAAAAAATCTTGATCAATTATGATTGGAATAAGTCACAAGTAACCCATTTGAATCGATGGTTGTCAAGATATTGAAATCACCAGGTGGCGACACTGAATTGTAGGATATGCATTTAATGCCCCTCAGAAATGTCGGCTGCTCTGAGGTGAGAGCGTCTTCTGCAGGCAGTCGTGCCGCTGTGTCTCCTACATATCTGTTATCTTAATCCCATAGATTTTATCTTACCTAGATATGACCTTAGCAGTTGCTATGGCGTTTGACATGAGGGGCAGTAACGTCGACCTATCATTTGAACCCTCCAAATGGCAATTATCATTGTCTGTTATTGTAAAATTCAATAAAAAAAAAATTTTTTAAATATTTTATTAGGTATAATTCGTAAGTACATGACCTCGATCTGCCATTATACCCTAAGTGACAAATGCGTTCAAGTATTTGTCTAACAGATTTTTGATTTCGACTATAGGTTTATTACGTTCTACTCAATATATGGGACACAGATTTCAGATCTGCTTTTGCCTCATAGATTACGTATCAACCTGAGTAAATCAAGTAATGTAGAGCCTTAGTTCATTTTACTCTTGTGGCCTTTCAAAAAAATCATTATTTTGTTTACATAATATATGTTAACAGAAAACGTAGTCACTGAGCCCACTGAGGTATATTGTACAATATTCAAGTCCCTACGCACGGAGGTGTGGGGACGTATTTATCTTACAAAAGGCTTATAATGGCATCACTATGGACTTAGTTACTACATTTTTTTGGTCTTATTATATAAAAAATGTACCTAGAATAGATGAAAAATGTCACTTTATTCACTTTTAATACAAAGTAATGGTTTCGTAGCCGGTTCACTACGTCACAGTGAGCCTGAACATCATTTATATTGCACCCTAGCAGTGGTTAATGTTTCATAGACGTCAGGCCATACGTATATAATAATATGTAAAACCATAGTTATGGTGCCAATACGGGGTAGATTTATGAGTTATTTCGGAGAAATTCGTTCTGAACGAGCCGGCACGGAACTCGCGAAGTGAAGCGATCCGCCATTTTTTTAATCTTGTGCCTAGAATTCTGTTGTCGGCTTCTCGACCAATCAGATTGTGTTATTTTTTCAAAGGATGCAGTCTGTCAGTCAAAGCGTACAGGTAAGGCTCAAAGGATGCAGTCTGTCAGTCAAAGCGTGCAGTCTGTCACTATCCAAAGGCACCGGTACAACGTTTCACGGCGTACAGTGCATTCTGTGTATAATAACTATACCCCCAGGAGCAGTACGTATTTACACTGAGTTAGTGCATAGGTATATAATAATAGCCCTTTTGAACCAGGCAACTGCGGCAAGCAATGCACGGAGGGCCGGGTTATTATACACGGTCAGGTGCCGGGTCTTACAGGCCGATTGAAACACCTTATTTTGTTTCATCACGTGATATTACACGTGATATTCAATATCGTTTTATGATTATCTTAAGATCTTCAATATAACGTTAAACATACATTCTGTGAAAGTTTCATCTTTAATTAATCCATTATTTCCTAAATTATTTCATTGAAAGAATGGTCCCATAAATCTTGTAAAATGATACCTCAAAGCATCATCCGGCCATTCTGAGTGTTGATTTGATGCATCCGGCGCGAATGGGTTAAAAGGTTCAATATTTAAGACCGCTCCAATGAGAACCATGAGTGTTGCGACGGTTATTGTTGCTGGAAACATCATACTGAGTATTGTAGTAGAATAAAAGACGAGATAAAAAAAATCAGCAAGAACAGAAAGAATGGAATGATTGCCACCCTCAGAAGTCAAGTACTCGCTCTCAGATGACTGGAGAGGGTGCAGAGCTTGCCGACTGATTCTGTCAGTGCGTGTGAGCGACTCCGAGCTTCACCGAACAGTGCCGAGTAGTTCCGAGCTGCTCACATGGCTGACAGCACCATCTGGTGGTCCGTGTGGCGATGTCAATTTCCCAGCAAATCCTTCGCACCACTTGGGCTTGCCACTTGTATCTGCAAGCATCAACAGAGATGCAGCTTTCAATTTTTCTATGGAAATCCACTTTTTATCGTTATCAACATATACAAAATTCGTTTTCCTTATGTGAAACAAAGACAATATCAATTCATCATCATTCATGCTAAAAAAATATCAGTGGTTTGAATCTCCCCGTAGAACCGCAGTGCTACACCCTGGCCGACACCATATGTTTTCCACGTACACCTTCTCAATCTCTCTGAGGCAGCAAATTCCCACATGGAAATTTGTTCACCTTTTGTTCGGAACCGAATTGTTTTCCCTGAATCCAGTGACATTCTGGAAAAGGAAGTGGAACCACATGGTGTTTTACACCTAAGTAGTCCCAGACACGTCACAGCAATATCACACCAAAAATAAACAACCAACAGAAATAAGTGTGTGATGTATATGTGTACTTCACTCCTTGAAAATAAACCGATTTATTCACGAAATGTTAAAAGATTGACGAATGGGATAAATTTTGTCCTTAAACTAGTTACCCTATTGCAGAGAAACGACCAGTCATCCAGGACCTCTGTTAAGGGAGTGGTGTCTCGGTGCTAACAGGGAGCGTGCGGCATGGCGGATGGCCGTCCTAGTTTATGACCTCATTTGTCCATTGAGCTGCTCTGTGAGCTGCTCGTCCTGTGAGTGGCGGGCTGCTCTTTCACTAGTCCCCTAGCGGAGATATCTCCACGAACACCATCACAGAGTGTCGAAGAAAAGGGCTAGGGGACGTATGGCCTCTTTTATTCCACAGACTGCCACAGGAGGGTCGAAGAATAGAGGGCTGAGCTGGCCTATGGACGTGTTTTTATCTCACCCCTGGTATTTATTCCCATAGACTTAACATTGGAAGCTCGTACTTAACGGCCGTGGAGTATTGTAGAAAAATACTCAATGGGGGATGATGTCCCACATCCTAGCCAATTCGTCAATGATAGGGTTGAGATAAAACCTGAACCGCACTCGATCCATAGCCACTGATAATATGTCATTCATTTTGGTTTGCTACACAATTACTCAGTAACCAAAATCCATAGCATATTTTCAGTGGCTATGGATCTCGCAGTTCGTTATTAATTCCACTCACCGCAACCACCGCATTAGGGTCTGCGAACAGAGGGCTAGGTGGAATATGGATGCATTTATTCCACTTACAAAGACCGCCACAATCTGAGAATAGAGGGCTGGGATGACATATGGACGGGTTTATTCCATTTATCCTACCCCTAATAAAAAACTCCATAGGCTTAACATTAGCGGACTTTATTTGGTCTACGGTGCAGGAAAATGAAATTTATCGCTCTAGTGGGATACAGTTATCAAATGACGTCATTTGAAAAGCAACCAATGATTATCACTGATTATCGGTGTGTTTTATGTTATTTCTTAATTTGCTGAAGTAATTTAGAGGGGGTAGTAGGATAAATTCTAAACCAAACTCGAGTTTATCCTAGGTACAAAGACCGCCACAGGGGGATTTTAGAATCGAGGGTTGGAGTGGCGTATGGATGTATTTATTTCACTTACAAAGACCGCCACACGAGGGTCTGAGAACAGAGGGCTGGAGTGACATATGCTACAGATCTAGTAAGCCCAAGGTTATGGGAGTCTCACTGCAGCCACCCTACAGTGGCAGACATGCTGTTCTATCGAAGGCCAGTCCATGTTATGTGGTGTGGGAAGTAAAAAGAACTCATACCTCGGTAAAAATGCACAGGGGGAGATTTCTACCTGAATCTTTCATCTCATACATTCGATCACCACCCCCCGTGGTGTAAAACCAGTGAGCAAAGCTAAACTTTGAAGTAGTCTTGAAAGGACTTGCAATTGCCGACCGAACGAAAAATCAAACAGACATGTATGGACACATTTATTCGACCTGACGTGTCTCCAACAAGAAGCTGCGTTCAAGACCCACGTGTGGCCAGTAGTATATGGCAAATGTGTTCTGGCGATGGCAATTCAGTACACCCATACTGTGAGTGTAGGGGATCGTTGGTGTTATTCAACATTTTGAGGTATTTTACCATAAAGTTTCACCAGAAAATATAACAGTATTGTGTAAGCCACTCATAGGATCCCGGCCCGAAAATAACACTGAATTATAGGTTGGCCAGGGAACTAATAGTGCTTTATCAAATTCAAAAAAAGGAGCGTCAATAGATTTTTGATATTTTATTCGACGGTGATGTTTCGCTGAAAAATAAACAAAATGGTATGGATATATTATAGATATTTGAGTAGGAATGTTTCATAACGCTGTTTCATTCAATTTCTTTTTTTAAAGGTTAGATAAAATATTGATGTTTTAGTACCCGTGTTTTCTAACGATGCTTCACTCAATAAATTATTGATATTTTAGTAGGTGAATCTGAAGTCACTCCGTTCAATATGGCCTGCACTTAGTGGTCATTGTCCTTCCCAGGCACTGTCAGCATCAATCAGCCCAATGAATAGCATTTATGCGTGATATATGACCTGGAGAGGGTAATTATAGACATCATGATCTGATGATAATGCCTGAACGGCATGTGAAAGCCGTATCGTTTAAACACATCAGTAAACCTCAAATTAGCGCGGTAATTGTTCTGAACTAAACTGGTGGTAGGTGTAGGCTGGGGAAATTGGCGTTTGGCATACGGCGGTTTTGGATGTTTTGTATCTATTCAGGCAAATGCATACACAAAATTATGAGGACATGTAGTTACTGGGCCCGTAGTGATGGCTGTTTGAGGTACAAACGTATTTCATCCTGTAACTATGGCCCGACGCTGTAGAGAAAGGGCCATTGTTACGTAATAAAAGAATGTGAGGTTGGCATTAGTTAATTCCTATCTTTAGTCACTTTGTAGACTTGTGAATATAAATCTATTGGGGTTTTATAAACGAAGCTTGTTGTACACCGTCTGAATACGTAGCGTGTTGCCGATGTAGCGTAGCGTCTATTCAGTATGACCACCCTGCCTCGGTGGTGCCTGATGCCAGGATACAGCGTTGTTTGTGGGGTAAATGCAGGTGGTGGGTGGTCGGCCCGCACTGCATCTTATTAAAACCTATCATGTTCTTCTCATAGTTACGTACTGTTACTCCCCTTGCGTATCATTACAACACCGTGTGTGAGATTTTAAGTGGAATGCCGACTTTGTTTCTACACCAATCTATGGTTGAATATCAATTTCGGCCCTGTTCCGTGCATAAACATCAAGCCCCATCTCGTTTTGTATGGTGAACAGCATGGTCAGGTTGTTCTGTATAAATACCACGGGGTCGGACGCTCCACAGACGCTGCATAGACGCCATGCAGACACCGCTCGGACGCCATTGATCGGCGTCCCACTTCCACTCGACACGTCACTCGTATCCAACGCCTCCCGCGCGTTCCCTCTTTTGACACCAGTGACAGGTAGGCGGCAACGTGACCCGAGTATACCGCCCCTACCGCCAGGTGACGCTCCCATGGCGAGCGCGAGAGAACACGAGAAGAGGCGAGACAGACGCCACGCGCGCAATGTTGTTGTGTTGAAGTCACGCTGGATACCTGCACCTCTTGCGTCAGGCCGTATGAGTAGGGCACGGAGATGGCAACGGAAATCAGCATGTGTTATGTTGTCAGAGGACCTGGGGTGGTTGCCATGACGACAGGGCGTCCCTGCTTGGCGATAATTTAAAGCCAATGAAGGCTGTGAGAGTACACTTTTGGGTCCCGTCCCTCGTTATTTCCGGTATGGTGGCAGGCGATTTGTCAGCTATTACCAAAGGCCGCTTGTGTGCGAGTTGACGTGCCATTGTTTTGGAAAGCTGAACCAGGAAATTTGCATTAGTTTAGTCAGAGTGATACTTGCCTGGAAACCCGTTAACCAATTACTGTTGTTTAGAACCAAGGCGCGTAATCAATTTCCCCTTAATTGCAACTCAATGCAGCATAGAACAAAATAAAAGGCATTGTTTATGGACAATGTGGCGGCCTAGATCCAGCCAGATAATAGTTTTGTAACCAGTTTTAACTACCTCCACATGGGTGTTTGTAATTATTACAAATATTTACATTTATTTTATACTGCAGAATTTATGGGTTTGTACAACTATTTAAGAAACTAGCGTGTTTTCATGTAGATCTCTTTTAAAATGTTTGAGTTTTGTTTCACTTTAAGGTGTGATATAGATATCTGAAATAATCGTTGGTAAAGTGATTTTTGATCTTACGCCTTATTCCCATTGAAAATATGATCTGAATGTAAAGCTCTTTTCAAATGTCAGTCTTTTCCATACCATGTCTATGTGGTGTGGGAAGTTAAATAACTCTCGCCTCACAAAGGTGTAGGGCTGAGATTTCTACCTGAATCCATGTCATAGAATGGATCTGATCACCACCTTTGGTGTAAAAGCAGTGAGGGAAGACTGAATTCTAAGGAAGTCTGGAAAGAACCTGTAATGCTTTACGAGACGTAAAACCAAACAAATTAACAAACAATATGAATCTCGTATTATTCGTGTACATGTATATCTGTTTGGTCTTTAACCCCAGAAATATGATTGAATGCCTCAATTAGTGTTGAGCGGATGGACTCACATACCGTATACAGGTATTCAGCAGGTGATGATATCTATGACATTGGACACACTGAGGTTCGTATCCATTATGCAACACAGTGCCAGCCTATTGTCACTGGCATTTGAATCTTGTCTACTGATCCTACACTGAAGCCACCGGGCTTTCACCTCGAGGCATACACTACCAGCAGACTCCGAACGGAGAGGGTTGGGCCGAAGAGGAGGGGGACGGTTAAGCTACCTGTGGTGAATAAAAACATAGTATTCTACTGTTAAGGGAACTCCCTTCCCATTCGATCGGCCCCTATATAATAATAGTTATTGAGTAAATGTCGGGGAAGGAAGAGTTGATGTCGAAGGCATTGCAATTATTACCATATCCAGCTTCTTCTTTTTTTTTTTTTTTTTTAAAGTTTTTTTTATTCACAGTACCTCTCAACAAAAGTCGAATTTTTCAGGCACCCGGAAATCACAGTACAAAAGCACCAATATTATGTTTCACACAATAGCATGTTATCAGTTTGCTGAAGTATAGTTACCAGGATCCGATTGAAACCAGCCAACTGTATTGGCTAACGGATGCCCACTTTATTGTATAACCAAATGTGAAAGGCCAGTGAAAATAATGTGTAACTATGGAAGAAGATTCAATAAAGAAACATTGCATACATACAAAATGTTAACCTGTTTGTGCTAACATGATCCAAATAGTTGATGTCTTGCAATATCCGAGTGTGAACGAGGGTATTGCATAGTGTTTACTAAGTGTAAGATATGCACCGTAGATACAGAAAAGGTTACTATTGTTTTTATTATTCTGCATTGCAAATTCAATTTATCGAAGGAAAGGCAAAATGGTTGCCTTACTTTTTTTGTTCATTTACTTTTATTTTCTATTTCTGTATAGCACAGTTCTTACAATGGGCATAAAATGGGCGCACTTAGCACGCTAGGTGATGTTTTAAGATCATAATCAATTTTTTTTTTTCATCAATTTTTTTTTTATGAATACGGAAGATCAAAAGACCCGAAACATGGGAGCATATTGTGATCGATTACCCGTTTGGGGAATTTGTAACCGTTGCACAACACGGTCATGGCCCAAATAAATGTGTAAATTTATTGAATCCACTTAACCCTTTCCTTGCCGCGCCTAGCGCACGTATACGTCGTTAACGGCCGCCCCCCACTACGGGAGTCTCTGTTACTACGCCGCACGTCTGACGCATCTGACCTCTCATACGCCGGCCCATTCTGCAAGCGTTAGAAAATGGCTAAACCCGCAGAGGGGTGCGTTACTAATTATCAAATTTAAATAACTTAGAGAAATAATTAGATAATTTGAATGATACCAAAAAAAAGAAGAGACTTCAGGTTTTATTTCCATACCATTAATTATTGATTAGATCGATATTCAATAATTATATTAATATTTCAAAGTGCAGGAAGACTTTTTTCCCCCTCCATTGACACAAGCCTGTGGCTAGGGTTCAATATAGCACATCGCCTACGAAGATCTTTATCTTTTTTTTCATCGCGATGACATAATGTTTTTTTCCCGTTTATAATAATAAAAAGATATGGAGAACATGTTTCTGTGGTTGTTTTGTGTCTAAAATTAAGTATTGCCGAAAATAGAAGACTTTCTAACCTATTTACGAAAAATGATGCCTTAAGGCATCACCGGCGCACGCTAGGGGAATGCCTTAAGGCATTACCGGCGTATAGTAGGGGAATGCCTTAAGGCATTACCGGCGCACGCTAGGGGAATGCCTTAAGGCATTACCGGCATAGAAAGGGTTAATACATCACTTATTTAATGCGCATGACACTAAAAAGCATGGACCAATTGGTCCGACGCCTTGAAACAACCCTCAAAAGCTGACTAAGATGCCTAATGAGCCGAGCACAGCGAAACCTTGACCCCCTTTTTCCTAAAAGTTCAATACTTTAGACTATAACAATAAACCATTGTTAAATTAAAACACACAGCATCAGCTGTTTTGTACCTATAGATCTCTATAGAGACACTGGGGATACGGTTGTTGACAGTGTGATGTCACGACTATGTGTGCACCATGGTTACGGTGGTTAGGGGCAGTTCTAATAACTGTCATTCAAGGTAGCATCGCTGAGGGGATAGGACGTTGCCACGTCTTGCTTTCAGCTAAGATCATAATCAAGTAGCCTATTAGGAGGATATTGGGATCTTGGGTCCGTTAAATAATTGTGAACGAAAATGATAAGGGTCGTACGGTTGTCATAGGGCATGTCTCGTTTAATTAGGATACAAATTAATCGTCCAAGTCCCCCGGACGATACGAGAGTAAGAGGAAGGCTAGGTCACGTCTAATTAAAGGCAAGACATCTCGTTGGTGGGTCCATAACTTCTTAAAAAGTGTCGACGCCCCTAGGGAGTGTTGTAGGTGTGTTTTCCCCCATTTCCCTTTGTAACTGTCACGCCCTATCATGACAAAAGATGTATGTCAAATGTACGACCATTTATTAGAACGAGGTGACAGTATACGCAAGACCTGATTTATTAAACGAGATTTACTTTGGATTGTCCCCGAGGTCCCGCCTCGCTTCATAGATCGTATCGTCCAGCCTGATTATCGTTCGTTCAATATCAAACGGATCCCTGTATCCTCCTCCGGTAGCGATAACGCGAGCCCATACATTTTCTATGGACAGTTTATATCAGGTGGATAATACTGTAAACGGAACTTCTTCCCCACTGGGTTGGTCACAATATAGTAAGATCAATTCACTAAATGACAGGGAGTGAATGGACGAGGTGTTGGGAAGGAATAGGCGTCATTACTTACAGGAGCCATATTCTTATGTCACATGTGTAAAATGGGATGGAAGTGTAATGTAGTTGGTAAGAGGAAATGGTGAGGTGACATGAGGGGTTGTCAGGGGGTTGTAACCAAGGTGAGGTGACAGGATGAGGTGTCCGGGGGTTGTAGCCATGGTGAGGTGACAGGGGGTTGTCAAGGGGTTGTAACCATGGTGATGAGATAGTAAGGGATGTCAGAATGAGAGATGACAGGAGGGGCTGTCAGATGGTTGCAACCATGGAGAGATGACAGGAGGGAGTGTCAGGGGGTTGTAAACATAGTGAGTAGACTCTAGTTGCTGGAAGGGCATGTTCACAGCGTGGCCTGTTAGGCTGGAGCCTGGAGGTGCACAGAGCAGATCGATTGACGCTGATAGCATGGCTGGACGGGCGTAGGTGGTGAATGGCCCTGGGAACATGGGCCACGACAGCCCGTCACCTGCCCTATCGCTTTGCTAGATTTTCACAGCAATAGAATTGAATGGCAGGCAACCAGCGTTGGCTCTCAATGGCAGGGGCGTTGAGAAATATGGTCTGGTATCTAGGTAGCAGGAAAGCGAATTTAGGAAAAGAAATCCGCATAATACTGGTCATAGTAACTAGGTCCTTGCAATTCAAAATAAAGGTCCTACATACATCTATTAATATTTCTTCTTTAGAATCTTAAAGATGGGCTCAATGTGGTACTTATGCCATCTATCACTGATATGTAACAGGAAAGAGAACTTAAGAATATTTAATGAAAGAATATTCCCATTATGAAATAGATAAATACACTGATGGGCGCAGTAGATTCCTTCATTCAAACAAAAGAAACACATCAAATTTAGGATTTAATGATTTTTTCTTCGAAATTTCATTTTACGGACTGGACTTTTGTAATGCGGGATAATGGTCTTGCACTACTTTATTTGAACTACATGTACTTATCTCGTGTTGGATATCGAGTGGTTATGTTTGTGTAAATTACGGCATCAGTGCACACTTGTCATTTATCGCACAGCAGTTGGCCCATGGTAGAGCTCCAAACGTAGGCTTATAATGATGCCAACACAAGGACAGCAGGCCCAGCCGAGTCTTAGGTACTGCTCACACCCAGTGAAAGTACTCCCCCCAACGTACGGGGTTGGTGGATGGGGAGTTAGTTCAGTGGTTTAGGCACTGGGATAATACTCACAAGGTTGTGGGATTAACTCCCACTGCTGTTACCTTTCCCTTCATCCCCAGTAGCTAGACTTACTGTTATATCAAAGTCCAGTCCTACGCATGCCATGTTTATGTGGTGTGGTATGTAGCCACCTTTCTCTTTTATCCCAAGCAATGGGAGAGACTTACTGTTATACCAAAGTCCAATCCTTCTCCTACCATGTCATTGTGGTGTGGGAACTAAAATAACTCTCACCTAGTAAATGTGTAGGGGTGTGATTCCTATATAAACTTAACTCAGTGACAACAGCTGAACTACTCAAAATTAGGACAGCAGGAGAGCTTAGTCAGAAACCTGCGGTGTTTCAGGGTCTGGGGCCCAAAGCACTATGAACAGCTGAAATGCCAGCCGATTTGCGTGCACTTCTTTTTAAATTGCACAGGATTCATCACAAGGATGGTCATCTACTATGTCTATCATGGGACACATTGATAATCCATAATTCAACTTATTGTATTTCATTTTTGTCAGAAAATTGAGAAATTTGTCAAAATAGCATTTAGGTTTGGAGCATGGTTACTAATAATAGAGAACCATCTTAATGACGTCGCCTTGGGTAAATATTGACTATCGTTGATCCCATTTGCACCCCTTTTGATCTCCTGTGTTACCTCATCATCCAGATAACGTCTAAATGGAGCTTAATACTTTCACCGCACTATGATGTCTCCAAACATCTCTGAAAATAATAGGCTTATTTCAGTAAGCATATGAATATCAAACGGAATCCCATAAAACGTAGGGAACTTAGGAAGGGCATGTATGTTTCAAATAGAATACTAAAGGTTACCAGGGTAATATATTGAAATCACTCGATTTTTCCAACACCGTTTAATGTGACAGCGGTTGGAGTGTGCTACTTCATGCACTGCCGGAGGTTGGGTGGGTATCAAGGAGACTAAGTATTGGAGGCAATGGGATATCATTACAAACGTTATGGAGTGACGAATGATAAATCATGTCTATCTGTACCATATGCATTACTGCCACTCACAAAATCGAGTGGGGTGGGGAGTTGGCTCAGTCGTTAAGGCACTGGACTTATAATCCAAAGGTTGTGGGTCTGAGTCTCACTGCGGCCACCTTTCTCCTTCATCCCCAGCAGTGGTAGATTTACTGCTATATCAAAGGCCAATCCATCTCATACTATGTCTACGTGGCGTGGGAAGTAAAAGAACTCACACCTCGGTAAGAGGTAGGGGTGAGATTTCTACCTAAATTCATCTCATAGATTCGATCACCACCCTTGTGGTGTAAAACCAGCGAGTAAAGCTGAACCATGAGTTAGCCCCTAAATGTCCTCAGGGTTCCATGGGACGTTAAATAAACAAACAAACCAAATCACAAAATCGAGAAAATCGAGAAAATTGTGAGTAATAAAATGGCGTTTTATATGGAGACTCACGTGGGACAGAGGGTAGTAAAGGAGGGTGATGTTACATTAAGCAGTTCGTCACTAGAGACGAATGAGGTATTTACTATATACCCATACCCATACTGTAAATACATGTACGCACCGTTTCGCCATATAACATAAAAATAATGTACGGACCACTGGTCAGTATAGGAAAATACGGACTAACTACCCATACACGTTTATTAAAATATTGGTTGTTCCCAAATGAAATTAATAATTTTTTTTAAATTTCGGATATATAGTAAATATATAACGTCCAACCATAAGTCACAGAACTCGATGATAAAACGCCTCGTTCCGTACAAATCGTAAACTACCATCTCGTTCTGTGACTTGTACAGCATGGTCAGGATGTTCTATATAAGTACAACCTACCCATAAATGCGACACACATATGGTAATAAATGATATTCAAGTATATGATAATGAGACAGAGTCCGTGTGTTTGAATGAGGTAAGTTGCCGTATTTTTGAATATCTTATTCTTCAAACGGATTTCATTCACACACAATAACCCCGTTTCCATATAATACCCTGGATGGGAGTGTGCTTTCAGTATTGGTTTAGTGCCATTTATAGCCGCACTTTAAATGTCAGGTGAAACGTTCGTCCTTATGAAAAAATAGCCTTGTAGTTACAGACTTTAGGTAAGGCACGATAAAAACGGAAAATATTGCGGTGAAGTATTTATGGATTTGGTTTGCGATAGGCGAGGTTATATCGTAAAACTGGATGAGTTTTAATCTTGGCCACCGTATGCCACGACTGGAGTTTGGCATAGTGACTTCATGAGGCAAAGCCAAGCGAAGTCCGGAGCCAAAACTCCAGGAGTGGCATGCGATGGCCAAGATTAAAACGAATCAGGTTTTGATTTTATCCTACCCCGTCTCCTCCATTTTGGAATATCACGTGATAATAATTCTGTATGCCACTAGTGGCATATAAAACTCTGTATGCCAGTCAGCATGGCATACGGAAACTTAATGTTAAGCCTATGGAATTTTATATTAGGGGTAGGATAAATATTGTTACATCTGCCGGAGTGATATTACAGGAGGATTCACTGAGCCAGGAAGAACATATCCCAGGCATGAGGTTTTACATCGTAATTTTTGACATCGTAAGGTTCACTCTTGAGATGAATGTAAATCCGAGGAGAAATTCTTCTTGCATTTTTCGAGCCCCATGTCTTCATGTAGGTTGTCGTATAGTTGCATAGGGCATATAGGCCAGGGTAATATTGCCATGCATCTGCCTGCCTCATTCGTGGTTTCATATAGTCATTTCCTCACAGAAACTAAGCTTACCTTTTCAATCAGAAATGTACAAGTGTATATATGCACAGTTGAACCTCCGTTCTGAACCAAAGTGGTTCGGGTTGCGGGATGTTTTGCTTAATGGGGTCCAAGAAAAAGAGGATCATACTAGTCCAGGGTGGACCCTTTTTAGGATGGCCCGCTACCCGGTTTTCCTTTATTACTACTAAGTACATACTTTGTCATTTGTCACACTTGATGCTTCCATCAACTGTAAATGATATGAATTTTTGAAATCATGAGAAGTGATGTGGTTTGCTGTAGGGCACAGAATGATTAATAGTTCCAAGGAGATTCCGCTAGACGAGTGTAGTACCATTGTGACCCATGTAGATGTCCCTATTGTAGTCAGGGAACAACTGCTGTTATCAGCTGTTATAATCCATTGATAATCGCACCCTGGTGCTTCGTTTACTGTCGAGGCATAGATGGCGGGATTCAAACCTGAATAGATATATGCTATATATTCTCAATAAGAGAGGTAATCATATTGCAGCTGTTTCTGTTGTTTACGTATAGCGTTCGTGTATCTATGACTAAGACTCCCTCCTTTTGATCCTAAAGCCACACCCTCCCTTGTGCAGCTGTATCTAAGGCTTTCGAAGGTTATATAAAAGGAAATGGATGATGCACCAGGGGAAAACAAACTGATCATCTTGTGCAAAATTCATGGCACTGAGCAGAAGTCTGAACTGGTAAAATGATGCTGATTAGAACAGACTCAGGAGAAAGTAATGCAGTTAAATAGAATTATAACATTATATAGGGCAGATAGAAAAAAAACCCAAGTAATATTGCCTCTGCCTCATTGAGGATGGTGGGTTAGCTCATTGGTTTAAGTGGACTAGTGATTACAGTGTTGTGGGTTCGTGTTCTCCTGCAGTCATTTTTCTCCGTTCTCTCCAGTAGTAGATTTGAAAATCACCCCTGTGCTGTAAAACCAGTGAGAAAACCTGAAACTTGAGAAAATTCGAAAATGACCTGTAATGGTTGACTGGATGTAAAATCAAACAAATAAAGCCTGATATAAACCGATCAATGTTGCTTTTCCTTTGAGATGTAAGATCGTAGTTACCATTTCAGAAAATTTTCGTTTTTGACAGTTGACCATTGTATCTTCTTTATAATGAAAGACTTGATGAAGGATAATCGTGGTTGTAGTTGATATGTAGCTCTCCAATTGGAGTTGAGTGTAATTCAGTCTACAGGGTGGGCCAGTGAAAGAGTTACAGTCTGACTGCTTATCGTCTCCCACTCCTCCTCCTGTGAATTATTTAGGCTTCCCAAGGCCGATAGACACCGCCTATAGGCGCTGTTTCCCGGCCTAAACGACCTCAGCCCGCCTAAGGCATTAGCGGTGGACCTGCCGACATTAGGCCCAAGTCGCCGCCATTGATTGCTCGTCCATTATTTACACTGCCAGCGAGCTGTGCTGGAGATGGCTCCTCTGTCCGATCTGACTGACGTGTTGTGGTGGTGATTGTTTGCAGGCCGGAAGGACTTGGCCATTGAACTCTACCGGAAGGGCATTGAAGAACTGGACCGCGGGATCGCCGTCGACGTCAACGGAAATGGCGACCAAAGTAAGTTTTATTTCAAAAATAAAATCATTTCAATATAACAGAGACGGCAGCTTTCCTATGTTCCATGGAAATCAACTTTTTATTTTCAGTTTGTATTATTATTTGTACTTGTGTACCGGAACAATATTAACACTTTCTTATACCCCAACTGACATCCCTCAATTCAAGAAATCTTCTTGGTAAAATTCAATTGAAAGAATTGCATCGCGATCGTTTTTCCACACAACCATCGCAGTTCCAGCCACTACCAACGTTTCCCAATTTTCGCCATAAGTAATTGGCATAAGTTTGTGCAGAGCCTCATCCTCCTACATAGGCAGTGGACCATGTTCAAGCATCTCAGTGCACACATGGTATTTTTCCGTGGCGATTGTTCATGGAACACATACACAATATAACCACGATTATGATCTGCATGTTTGCATTCTCTGCGTGGATGGCGCAAAGTAATCTCCGGTGATAGCGGCAATCCGTATTCTTCTTAGTAGTGATCTGTAGGATTCATAGCTTTAGTAAGGAGACTCCGTATTAGGTGGATAATAGATACACAATATTACCATGACTTTGATCTCCACTGTCGTATTCTCCGTGTAGTTGACGCGTTGCAATATCTCAGCGAATGCGAGGATATTGCATAGTTTCCACTGCAAGGAAAAGACGACCATGCAAAATCATGGAATGATGTTTTCATTATCCATCAATCCAAATATTACCCAAGGAAACACAAGATAGTAGCCGATATTCTCATGCAATACTTTGCACGCTAGGGACTTTTTCCATATTCTACTCAGTAGCAATCTGTAAGCTCCAAATGTTAAGTATAGAGATTCGGTATTGGGTGGATGATGAATATTAGGTACACCAATATTCCAATGAGCTTGGTTTATATAGCACATACTAAATTCACCAATATTTCTGTGGCCCTGGTTCGTGTAACACGGGTTACTTTACTATCTGAGGTTACAATCTCCTGCCTTGAGTCACGGGGACGTACATCCATACATACACAATATAATCATGATTTCGACCTGAGTGGCTGTATTCTCCGCGTAGTTGACTCGTAGTAAAACTCCGAGCGATAGCGAGGAGTATTGCGAAGAGTCAACTACAAAGAAAATACAGCCACGCAGATCGAAATCATGGTAATGTTGTATTTACTACCCACATTTTGACTAATTATTAGGAACAAATCTTGTAAATAATTAGAAATTCGACACAAGCACCGTCCATTGTTTATATGAATTAGTTGAGTTCTATAATGCCCGTCAGGTGGCCCAAAAAGTATTATCATAGGAGAATACAGGTTTCCGTATTCTACTCAGAAGCGATCTGGAGGCTCCATAGGCTTAGTATAGAGACTCCGTATTAGGTGGGTAATAAAAGGTTATCCCATATTCTATTAGATCTGAAGATCTATTATAGCCCATACAACTATATATGTATATGATCGTTTAGAAACTACAGATACGTCATACGATCTTGGGGGTTAAATGGAAATGCATTTCTTCGACATTCTCCCTGAATACATCTATTCACTAGCAACAAATACGTAATTGATTTATGTATCTCTGATTGAAAATATGCGATGTATGTCATTTCTGATATAAGAAGACCATACATATGCCTCCTGTATTTCCCCTATATGTATTATATTCTCTCCGCAACTGTGATCTCATCGTACCAAAAGAAAGTTCGTCCGGCATATATCTATTCTGATATTGTAGGCATTGCGAGGTGTCGAGTTCCTCTTCCCTTACAAATGCGATCCACGAATTGATTTGTCCTGTGCACACCTCAAAGTGATGGAAACGCCTATACTCGATGCAGGCTGCGCAGCGACTGTTTGTTCTCTAGGAAGAGGGGGAGGAGAGACTGGGGTTCCATAATGCTCGCGGATGTCTCTGATGGAGAGTGATGGTGTCAAGAATCTCAGAGCGCCCTCTTTTGTTTCCTGCGTTCCATTGGTGTCTTGTTTCCGGTCGAGGCAGACGACAGCAGCGTCCTGCGCTGGTTACCCTGAGAACGCATGGTTCTGTGCCTTCTGCTGGTACCTGGTATAGCATATATTTCTTGTATATATTTCTTCACTTTTTTTCCTTTTTTCTATCCTATTCATTCCTCTGTGTCTGGGCAGCAGTAGTGGAGGTCCTATAAAAGATGCAGCGTAGATGTGCGACGAGTGGGGATAGATTTGGGAGATGAGCTGAGTTACTATAGTGTTTAAATTTTAGCGCTACTTTCGTAGTAGATGCATCTTCTGCTGTCTGATCCTTTGATATTTACAGCTATCAGTAGAATATGTACACGAGATTGTATCTGTTCAGAAAATGTCATGCATTTGAGTCGCTTATTGTATATCGAACTCCAGCACATTGCCCACTATTATCATCACTAGCCATCAGAAAATCTCTATATACTAAAGTCAACTGAAAATGAAATATATGCCTATGTATTAATGCTCGAACTGAACATTAACAAATAACACGTAGTAAGAAGTATTTCCTGTAGATTAAAGGCAGGCAGCGTAGACATGCAGGGAGTGAGATTGGATTAGGTTATGTGAGCCACGCACGTTCCTATATTTTAGCGCAGCTCCTCTATAGGAGTCTCTCGGATTAGGTGCAATTTCAGATATGTACTCCTTTGATATTTTATCGGTAAACTATACAAGAGATTCGTATCTGTTTACAAAATGCTTTGTATTTGAGCCGACTTATCTATACGAAGGGTTCAAGCTCTAACATATTCCACACTATGATATCTATGTACTGAGGATGAAAAAATACGTACCTTGATTTAACCTCGACTGGCCTTAACGCCACAGTCTCGTCGCAATTAGTTAACATATTCATAGTAATCCTTAACCCTACCAGTCCGATTTGTGCCTGAAGGCAGTCCCAGGGTGGGGACCAGGACCTTTTCCAGGCATTCATAAAGAGAATTGTCATATTTTAAATAAAACAATTATTGACAAATGGGGGTTTATTCTGTAAAGATAAGACTATTGCAGCCTATAAAGAAATTTACCAGTTGCCTTCTTCTATTTCAACATATTCTAATCGTTATAAATGTTGAATTGCCAGACAACATTATTGTTCTGACGTTGACTGTACTGTCTAATGTTTATAGAGGAAAGAATAAATCCGTTTAATCTTCCTTGTAGATTCTTCCACAATACACCCTGAAAAATGACCTCACAATATGCAGCGTCACTTCCGTGGGAAAAGCTTGCTGAATTCATTCCTCGTTAACGAGAAGGCTTAGAAGTAGAATGACAAAGGGTCCAATTAGGGATGTGTTGTGCGGGAATGCAGTATTTCCCAAGCTTTACTGGAATTATGTACATGTAAATTGCGGAGGGGGACATCTTAATTCACCACATTCCCTGAGGAGGAGCTTCAGACTCGTGATATAAAACAGATTTAATATCTGTTAACGCCTATTTTTAACACAATTTGTATTCACTGAGCATAGTCAATAAAGGAAGATCATGGTCATAAATAGCGGAAAGAAGAACCCCGCCCCACCTCCTCCCCTCCCCCAATCCCCAACCTCAACCACCCATCATGTAAAACATGCACTGAGCATGTAACTATACAGCATATCTTAAAAAAAAGGCGAAAATACTAGGTAAATAGTAGCAACATGAAAATCTTGTTTGAAACTACATATATTCCGAAGAAAGATGTCAGCTTTTTAAAAGAGATGTTTGTAAGATCGTTGAAAATATTGACAAGAATTAACAAGAATAACTCTACAAAAATGAAAAGCTTCACCCTTTGATGGTTCCTTTTTACCACCAAAGTCCTCCTGGACGTTAAACCACAAATATTATCATCAAACTTTATGTTATCAAAAACTGATTTTGGTAAAGTGATTCTAATGAGAAAATGGAAGTTGGAGCTGTTGCCACACCGGACCGTTCCTCTTGAACTTCTTCCTCTTTATTAAACCCTTTCATCCCCACGACAGTTATCGATTTGCGGAGTGATCAATTATCCATCAATAGATCGATGATGGGGCAGCTAGAGCAGGGCTAACCCAGGACGGTTGATTCATCCACTCACAGATTGAATTGTGAAGTGTTTAATCCCTTCAGTGTGTCTAGGAAAGGTGTATGATAAATGTACTGAATTATAGACAGGGGAATGTAAATGACTTTTATTTATGTATAGTTAGATTTTCTAAGATTTTGACAATAAACTGTGCCTAATCGTATCCGTTTTTCTTGTGTACATTCTAGTTAAACTCTGTGGATCTTCTGTAATTCTTCTACATAGCTTGGTTTTTTTCTGTGATTTTGCTTGGCTGCTTTCTGGGACGAGCCAAATGAGCTTTCCTAGTGAGATCTATATTCTGATTTAGACTGCTTTCTTGGACGGATCTATACTCAGGTTTAGGCTGATATATTAGTGAGATATAAATTCAGATTTGGATTGTTTCTTGTGGAATCTCTACTCTGATTTAGACTGCTTTCATGGCAAATTGTAAACTATTTAGACTGCTTTCTTGATGGAATCTCTACTCTGATTCAGACTGCTTTTTCGGTGATATATATACTCAGTTGTAGACTGGTTTCATGGTAGGATTTAAATGCTGTTGTAGACTGCTTTCTTGGTAGGATTTATACTTTACTTTGTGCTACTTCCATGGCAGGAACAGTACCTGTGTATAAGGTGCCTCCTGGACAGTGCAGACACCTGTTCTGTATGATGGATCTAAAAAGTAAGATATATAATGAAGGGACATACACCTAAGTATGAGCTGGGCAAAGGGGGGCCTATACCTGGGTTTACACTGCTCCGAGGGACCTATACCTGGGTGTTCGCTGCTTTCTATGTATGACTCATACGTGGTCGTAAGATGTACAGGTCTTATACATGGATGTAAAATGATCGCTGTGTAGGATCTATATTTCTATGTAAGCTGATATAGGGACATCCCCCTGGATGCTAACTGCTCTCTCTGAGGGACCCATACATGTAGCTGTTCTCTGTGGTATTATACCTGGGTTTTGACCAATTTCTATATTAGACCTACACATAGTTGTTAGCTATTTTTGGTGAGAGACCCCTAACTGTGTATAAGATGTAAGAGACCTATATCTGGGTGTACTCTGTTCTCTTTGTGAGACTTGGGAGGTGTCTTTGAAAATAGGAACGATACTGAATCAATGATTACGATTACGATTCACATGGGTGATACTGGCAAAAATATCCTTGTGGTTGCGTTATCTAAAAGTGATGTTAATGTTGAAGCCTTCAGATTATATTGTATGACAAATCTTTGGACAGGAAAATACCAGATTGATATGAGTATCTAATTAAAAGTTGTAGATTTATTCCCAAACATTTACAGATTGCATACATTGGATAATAAGGGCAAATGTATGATGATCTATACAGCATCGTCTTGTAAGACTGCCTTTCATAAAGACTGATCTCGAGAACGCAACAAAAACACCTCCGTTACTGTAAGCTGTTCTCTGGCAGAGAAAGTATACTGCTCTCTTTATGAGAGGTATACCTGAGAGTAAAGTGCTTTCTTTATCGAACCTTTAGCCTGGTGTTAATTGTTCTATGATTCAGACCTGAACCTGGGTGTACGCTGCTTTATATTCCACATATTTCGCACATTTCATATGTGTCTCGTTTTAAATTTTTCTCTATATGAGACATATATAATACCTGGATGTAAAGGACAGATTTGAATATGCTGTCTGTGTGCAACCTGTCCATGTTGTAAACTGCCCTCTATGTGGGACATATACCTGGGTGTAAACCGCTCTCTTTGTGGAACAAATATCTGGGCATAATCTGCTCCCTTTGTGGGACCTATATTTGAACTAAAACCTCTTTCTGTGTATGACCTATACCTGGGCATAAACTGCATAAACTGTGAGAAACCTACACGCGGTTTTCATCCTTTGGCGGCATCTACATCCGGGAGTGAGCTTTTCACTTTGGTACAGAGAGCCGTCCCATAGTCAAAGATCAGCTGGTGCTGGCAGGTCGTGAGTGGGTGTCAGGGTTCCAACAGACAGCGTCGTTATCAGCGTGCCAGCTCCTGTTTGTATTACCCCCAGGTCTGTGTGGGACGTCCAACGTTCAGTTACGTACACCATCCTGTGCAGAGATTCTGGCTGAACACTGAAAATATTATCTCATTATGCATAGAGACTCGTTTGTTTAGTTGTTAATGGTTATTGTACCTGAATGAGGTATTTCCGACCAAAATATCAAGGAACAGATGGAATTCAGGTACACTTACCATGTCTCCTTATTATCATACACCTGAAAATCATTAAAAACGCCATTTTACAGTTGTGACGTGGTACGGAGGGACGTATGAATGGTATTTCGTCACTCAGTGACGAACGGAATCCGTACTCACGGTCAGTAAAAATGAGACATTTGCCCATATGTATATGATGATAATAAACGCAGCCTAATAGGATATTTCAGATAAATGTTCGTTTGCATATTTCCGAGGAGGCAAATCCACACAAACGTAGAAGGAAAATGTTCCATGGCTATGACTCTGGTACACAGAGTCCATTTGGTCCTGATAACCAGCAGAGCTGTCATGCGAGTGCAATTATTTCTTGTACGACAAATGCACATGTGTGATACACCGTCGCCGGTGACCCATGCGCATAAAATGTTTGTGAAGGGGGGCATCCATCAACCACGACAAGGCTACGACAAAGGGTTTCCGACAAGGTGCAAGGCTGGCCTACGACTGGAGGCCTTGTCGTGGTTGGTGGACCCCAGTTCCGGACACGAGTCTACGACAAGGTCACGACAAGGCCACGATTGGGCTGCGATTGGAAGCTTGTCGGGAGCCTCCCCACAAGGCTACGACAACATCGAACATGTTTTTCCCACGACTGGACTGTTGTCGTAGAGTGTCGTAGCTTACACGATATTACAGTCGCAGACCCCGCCTTCTTACGACAAGGCTGCGACAAGGCGCCGATTGGAACTTTCATGTCGGCACTTTAAGGTAGCATGTGCAAATCTTCATTTCTAACGACCCTTTAACGGCCGCACGTCGTTCCTTGCGCGCGGAATGTACGGCAGCCACGCCCTACACGGCACTTTCAGATGATACACAAGATCACATCTGATACATGCTTGTCTGGAAAACATTCACTTCCACTGTTAGCTATCAGCTTTGTTTTGGCTCCTACAAAGAGAAGAGATAAAGGAGAGAATTAATGCTGTAACACCTCAATGCTCTCAAAGGCCAGTCCTTCGCATACCGTGCTTATGTGACGTGGGTAGTAAAAGAACTCTAACCTCGGTAAATATGCAGGGGTGAGATTTCTACCTGAAGTCATCACATAGACTCGATTACCACCCTAGTGTTGTAAAACCAGTTTGAAAGGCTGAAACTTGAGCGTGTCTGGAAAGAATCTGTAATAGTTGGCTGGACGTAGAATCAAACAAACAAAAAACACCTCGCTGGTTCCGTGCCTTCCAGGGGACCTTCAGACATCGTAACGTTTGCACATGTGCACACTGGATACATGCTTATTTGGAATGCTCTCCGTTTCGGTGTGAACTTTCAGTTCAGTTTTTAGTCCCATCCAGAGCAGAGATAGAGAAGGGAATATGCTCGTACCACCTCACTGCATCCAAACCCTTCAAGGCACTGGATACATGTTTCTCCTAAACGCTTTAAGGAGACATGCTTATCTGGAATGTTTTCAGTTTATGTGTTATCTTTCAGTTTCCTTTTAGCCTCCACCTGGAGGAGAGATACAGGAGAGAATACGTCCGTAACCGAAGCCTCCCAGGGCATCTTCAAACATTGCACTCTATAAATGTGCCCACACTGGATACATGTTCAATCAGAAGTCTTTCAGTTTCGGTATGAGCTTTCAGTTGCATTTTAGCTCCATCCAGAGGAGAGAACATGCTTGTAAAATCTCCCTGCTGCCATGCCTTCCGACATCACACCGGATATACATACCCACACCTGAAATTGATGAGTGCAAAGCACGAACATGTTTCTGATTTTATCTTAGCCTGGAGAAGTTTATGTATTTATCGCTTATTGAGTATGTGTTACCACACTAGCAAGCCTGGTGAGTACGACTGCCTAACTTTAAGCCTATGGAAATTTATACCAGTCTAAGATAAATGTTCATCCCGAAAACTTTTCAGTATTAGCTTTCAATTATCTTTCTGCCCCCATCCGGAGGAGGAATAGAGGCATTTAACACCTTGCTGTTCCCATGCCCTCCAAGGCACCGTGTGGCAACTAATAGAGGAGCTACCTCCTGACACTGAACACCCGATGTCGACCTGCCACCAGGTGCTGTAGAGAGGGGCGCAGGGAGGTGCGGCAGGGGAGGGTTGGGGTGCCGGTGGTGGAGGGTGTATTGATAACCTACCTCCTGGACCTTGGCGCGGATATAGCAGACCCAATAGACCATACTGAGTCTACTGCTGGTGTGGTCCTGACGAAACATGTCGCTGTCGGTGTACGCATGTATACACGGCATCCAGAGAGTGCCAATCCAGGTGGCGGCATTGGTGCAGTCCTAAAGGAAAAGGAAGTGGAAAAGACCCCGTTTCTTGTAAAGTGTATATATGTAAACGCGGTAACCAGAGTGCTAATCCACGTGGAATTGAAGCGAAGAAGACTTAATTTCCTGTGGATGTGCATTTCTCTCTTTTCTTAATTTCGCTGGCGAATTCACCTCACGGGTGATCTTCCATTTCCTGTACGGAGTTTGGTACAATTTTCTATACTATTTCGTAGAGCTATTTGACAATGTGCACAACGGCATATTCAGTTAGGCGAATTCACAGGTTAAATAAATTTAGCGGAAAATTGTGTACAAGATCCAAAGCATTCTTTAGAAATGAAAGCGGAAATAGGTCCAATGTGGTAATATGACAATCTCAAGTCAGAATATCACAAATTCGGCACCTTCGGGAATTTATTTGGCCGATAAATTGGCAAATTCTCACAACTGAGCAGTACTTTAACAGAGGCTCGGCTCCCCTCGTTCTGATTTTCAAAATGGCGTGCATAGGGCGTCCCCGCGGAAGGATCTATAAGGGCAGGCGTCTCGGTCGTCGCTGGTCGCCGGCTATCGTTGTTTTATGCTGTGGATTTTTATCAGCACCAACGGGCAGTGATGCTGCTGGTTACTTGTGGGTGGAGCTGTTTGCAGTCTCGTTCTGCAGTGACATTTACCTGACAGCGCCGAATAAATTACCCCAATCCCCGACTCTCCCCAACCATTTCTCACTTTTTTTAGTGGTCCACCGAATCAACAGGGCATGGGTGGCCTTGCCGATAGAGCCTTTACCTGTGGCATATCAGACTACATATTACCTCTCATTTGACTGAAATACACAGGCAGTAACCTCAAACCAATAATAACAGTATGATATACTAATTTTTGTACAATAGATTTTAGAACAAAATAAAGGGAAACTCCAACATCATTATCATTCTTTCCATATTAAATTGTTATTGTAATTATAGATTCTTCAGCATTATGTGGAACCTTTTATTACAAATATTATATGGCACAATTGGAGTCTCTGGATCGATGATGACATTACGCTAAGTAGTCACTTCCATTGGGATTCCCTCTAAACATACTCGTCTATTTGGCTTTAACCCGTAACCTGCTCATCCATTACTGACAGAGAGCCGAGGCACTGCAACCCAATAGCTGCCTCCTCGATCTGCCCTCAGATACACTTTGTGTTGTCACTGAATGAACCCATTTGTGCTGTAGTTTTAGGAAACTAGTCTGAAGTCACAAAATGTTGTGTTAGAATATATATAGGGGTTCTACTCCATTGTTACAGCTAGGGTCACATCCAATAACCCACCTCCCCTCCCGCTAACGCACAACCAGCCATCAGTGGGCGGACACCCGGAACCCATCTGTGTGTGTTCACTATTCATGACTCGCAAAATGCTACTTTGGGATATGTATTGATCATTCTATGCCGAAACAACAGCTGTAGCTGTATGACAGAAGTTCTGTATCCACGCTTCAGGGCCTTATGTTGGCTTTAATCCAAATCAGGACATGCAGGTACCATGCTGAAGTTACTAACCTGGTTCTATCACCAACTCTCATCATTCCCATAGAAAGGGATTGCAGGGAGTCAAAACCGTGCATGAATCAATTCTGGTGGGTTTTATTTGTCAAACTTGTTATACAACATCATTTTATGGTAGATTTTGTTTATTCTATATCCCAGCAACAGCCATGTAGTTATGTTGGATTAGTTGAAGAAATGAGATCTTGAAGCAAGTCCACCGGAGCTGTACTGGTAACTGGCATATCCTTACTGTTAGGGCCTAACGACTCAATAAACACCCAGGATCCTTGCACCGAATTGTGAAGTGGACAACCGGAAATCATTTTCGTGGGTTTTTATTCTTTTTATCTGTAAAACTATTCCGAAATCACATAATGTTATGTTAGAATAGATATTGGGTATTTTTCTTCATTGTCACAGCCACAGCCATATCAATAAGATAACCAAGTGGATTTGGTTTTAACCTTTAACCCACTCCTCCATTACTAACGGTGCACTGCAGCCCAATGACCACCACCCTCTCTATCGGTCCACTCCTACTTTTAACGCATCAATATTGGAGGCAAATCCAGAACTCAACTTAAGATAGTATCAATTGGAAAGCAATTCACATTTCTTGTTTTATCAGAGTTCTTGGTCATTTTTTAAAAGCATTTATTATACTGCAGTGACTGTAAAGGGAAGTATCACCCCTATCGTCCACAGGCCCCAATGTTGTTTAAGCTATAATCACCTTTCAGTTTGGTTGAATGAATGAGGCGATGATGTAGGTCGATCGGAATGTGTTAGTTGACTTTAACCTTGAACCCTGGCATTCATTAATGGTTTGGTGGAACGGTCACCTCCAATGAACCACTCCTTCACTCCCTCTCATGATTCCATTACCCCCTCCCACCACTCACTCACCTCCTCCCACTATCCCCCCAGGACACACACAAAACCAGGAAGCGTTGGGTAGACACCGGGAACCCATTTGTGTTGTGTTTTTGGAAAACTAGACACAAGTGGCAAAATGCCAAATTCGGATAGCTTTGACTTGTTTAATTCCCTCTCGTGGGAAATAAGTATATACAACTACTGCAACTTTAGTCTGTATTTATGTTTATTGAGGCATGGTAGGGCATCTAAGTGTGGTGTTTTAGATTATTCTAACCCGAAATTCACTGACTCACCCTGCTATCAATATCACTCTTAGACACACAATTTCCGATGTTTCCAGTTTATTTCTCTCCCTTTCCCGTTCTTCCTACCACGCATGGTATTCGGAAACGAATTAACACCACGGTAACAAATTTTCAAAAAGATTTGCCCTTATAAGGGCACATAGTGGTTGCTAGTTACCTCATCGTCCGACAGGAAACTTTGCCAGCGCCATTGTAGTCAGTGGATAACCGCTGTTATCAGTTATTATACTCCATTGATGATCGTGAGACATGGCTGAAACCCCTCTATGACAAGCCGAAAGAAATTCTTTAAATCCACTGATAACTACACCTGCCACCCGGTGTTTAGTTTGGCATAGGGGGCAACACGGCTGCCTCCATAACATAATAGTTATCAGCACTGTACAAGTCACACGTCATGTCACTGGTATTATGAGATTAGACCACACCAAGTGGAGGCTTTGGTCACCTGAACCCGAATAGCACATCCGGGGGCACGGGGAGGTGGGGGAGGCGAGGCACGGCGCCCGGAAGCCACTCGCATGGGTGCCGGCCACTCCGCCCCCGACGCCCGGGCGCCATCGATTCCCGCGCCCAGCTGTGAGGCGTGCGAGGTGCGCCCAGTGAAAAGCGCATTACCAGGCGCTGTATTCGGGTCTCGCGTGGCCTCGTTTGGTCTCACGTGGTGGTTGGTGTGCCGTATTCAGGGAGCACACTATCAACCCCAACTCCTCGCTTTCTCCTTCCTCCTCCACAACCCTAGACTGGCCTTAGTCCCTGTGTCCTACCCCTCCCACCCCTTCCATTCTCACTCCACTGCACTTCATCTGTGGCACATTAGACACAGGAATGAGATAATCTGATTGGCTAATACGTTCGCCAGCCTAGCTATGAATCTAAACAAACCCTACCTGTATAACTCTGTACGGAACACGTTAGTACATTGTCACATTGACATAAATTGCATCGACACGACTTCTGTGTACGCTTACGGTAAGATATTGATTTTGGGTATATGATAAATATTTATCAACTCGTCCTCGTTCCGTAAATACAACAAACCCGTCACGATGTACCGACATGGTAATGCTGTTGTACCAAATCCCCATTCATTTTAATGTAATGAATACTCCTAATCAAAAGGAAATATTACCTTACAAGCTATGAACGAGGGTACATCACTGAGGATATCAAGATGTACCAATTTTTTAAAGCATTGTTTCTTTCATCAGTTCTGGAACAATGTGTTCATTCTGGTACAATATTGTACAATATGAACATCAGTTCGTTCAAGATAGATAGTTTTAACAGCACTTTTGTCATTATGATATACATCACCATTTCATTGGTTGTAGACTCTTTCATTTTCTATAGTTCGTACGCTGTATTTCTGGTAGGTAGTACCCTTTTCAAATAACATCAAGAACTGTACTTGTCTTACCATGAAGACTTCTAGTTCAACATATTTGACATAGTAGGTTGTCTAAGCTCTTAAATGCTTTGATTTCTATTATCTTGGCACAGGAGACTTATACTTAAGTAGTAATTCTTATTTTACTATATCTACTATTTCTTATTTTACTATATCTTACTAATTCTTATTTTACTATATCTATCTATATTTTACTATTTCTGTAATATACGATGCTAAGAAAGCCTTGAGCAAATCTAAGAGAACCCCAGCTGAAGCCCTCACACGGTGGAGTTCGGGTAAGCTGAGAATTAGATTCTCCCGTGTCCTACCTTCATATAGCCCTCAGCGAATCACAGAGTAAGATATCTCTGTCTGGATTTAAAGAGAACTGCGTAGGCGGAGAGGAGGAGGCATTTATCTGGCTCAGTCATTCCCCCACGCGTTAAGTCCACAGACAGGGCCGCTATGAAAGGCGAAGGCATTAGAAAAATAGGGCAACGGGGACAATATAGAGAAGTAGGAGAAGGAGTGAAGCATACCTGCAGATATGATGGGTTGACCCTATATCTAGGGCCTTAGGTTCTTTTGGTGAATTATTTGTTCTTATCATTAGAAAATACTAGTAAACCTACAAATATGGTTAAAAGAAGATTACGTTTTGAAGGTGTAGGAAAATGGGAAAATATAGGTCTTGAATTGGAAATCAGATGAATCTGCAATGCACACGATTTGTAGAGAGAAAATTTGATTAATTTTTTAAGGTTATTCTAACATTAAATAAGGGTATAGTTGGAATGAAAATATCATATTATATAGAATTTAAAATGCGATATGACATTCAGAAAACGGGTATGTGCTTGTGTGTGAGAAATATTGCGCCAGCTTTTTCTTTGGGTTAGTTTTTATGATGTGTCATACTTCAGTTACAACCATGATCACATCACAGCATTATTCAATGAGACGAGCATAACAGGTAGGAAGTGTACCATAATAGTAAGGATGTGTTACGGATTATTACACGGTACGTCCCAGCAATAAATCGTGCATGATGTTAGCACGAGCTACAGCGTAATCATGGTGTGAGACGTGATGTCTAGCAAGGAGATAAGTCTGCCTGAAACATCCATGTATTTGAAACTCTGTAAGGAATTGCTTTAACAAATAAAATGCCACTGGAGCCAGATGGACATAGACAATTGAGAGAGCAAACTGTAGCCTCTAGTCAAAATATATGTTTGGTTTTTATTGAATGCAAGCACTCATGGTACGTGATCGAAACTACAAGGGTGACTCTACATATGTATGTTACCCTGACTTAGAGAGATTGAACCAAAGTAAAATCAGTTGATTGTGCACCGTGAGATTGGGTCGTGATTACATATTGCATGGCATAAGAAGTAACTGCATCAAGATCCATATCCAAAGAAGATATATCATGAGTTTTGGTTGCAGAGTAATATTATCAGGTAAAGAGAATGAGATTACGAAGCAAACCAAAATGAATGACATATTTTCAGTGGCTACGGATCGAATGCGGTTCAGATTTTATCTCATCTCTATCACTGACTAATTGGCTGATGTTTATGAAGTCATCACCCATTGATCTTTTATTATTTTACAATACTCATTGAATAAGAGTTTCAGTGCTAGGACTATTGGGGAAAATACTAGGGGTGAGATAAATTATTACCTCTAGCATCGAACGAGCAGTAGCTACAGTGTTATACACTGTGAGAACAGGTCTGTTTTGAGCTGCTCTGAGCTGCTCGTGACCGTCCTGTCCCGTCTATGACTCATCCATTAGGGGACTCTATTACCAGAGGGTCAGCAGCGGACACGGGTTCAATTCAAGGTCCTCTTTGTATGAAAGCCATACATGTGCTTAATGCTAGAGTATAGCATCTTTTCCATAGGTATGCCTGAAATGTGACTGCTTGATGGGTTACATATAGACGATAATCCATAGGCAGCCCTAAACCAAGAGAGACGCTTGTTCACAAAACCATCGTTTGTTGTATTTATCATCCATCTCCTTGAATCAGTTAAAACCAGGAATTTCCATGATATAAGGGTATATCAGTAGGGACCAATTTCTTGGTCTCCAGCACAAAGGGGCTAAGAATCTTGTGAAGGAGTGCATTCTCCCGTAATCAATAACTGTGAAGCCCATATATTTTCAAGGGGACTTTGTAATCGATGGATGATAAAATAGTGTACTGTAATTACCAGATCCATTTTCATTGTAACTATTAGATCGGTTTATAATTTTAGGAATATGAACCTGCTCCTTGCTTCTGCGTCAAACACCACAATCCTTTATCAAATAGGTGGAATAGACTGATGGATAGATGAATAGATAGTGGGAAAATAGAATTAACAAAGTGCCTATGATAAGATGATAGATGGATGGGCCCCATGTACTTTCTTGATTAGAACTATCACCTTCTGGTCATACAGATATCTAATAGATTCGATCTCATCGTAAGATGTCCTTAACACTGTTGCTACGACATAAACCCCATCAACCAACCAGGGACCTGTTTCACTAGTTTCGTGACATGTCTGTGACACCATACAGACATTGGGGTTGTCTAGTTTCGCGACAACACAAGTAGATCTGCCCTTAGAAAAAAGACAGACATAAGAATTAGACAAATCTACACATCATGGACCTGTTTCACTAGTTTCGTGACAAACGTGTTAGACAGACATGAAAAGCGGCACCAACAGTGCAACCAAGAACGGACAATACAAAAATCTAATGTCTACTTCTTATGAAACCGGACACAGCATCTAGACGTCATCTAGACATGTCAGGAAACTAGTGAAACAGGTCCCTGGTCCAACCCACAACGACACCACATTAATCATACCACCCCACAGCACCGATCGCACTGTGCCTGCAGTGGACCTTTTCCCTGGCGCCAAATGCACCCACGTCGCCAAATGGCAAATCTGCTGACCTGTCCTGCCAAGTGAGCCGGAATGACCTCTTTAATCCACCCCTGGATGTACTTCTAGTGGCCATCATGGAAATAGCTGGCTGGGAATGTTGAACTTTCTCGGCTTGTGATGACAGGGACCACTGCTGTAGGCGCCTGGGGGCCGTTGCTCCACTTTTACGATACCTTTGCGAATCACAGAATAGTGACCCGAGGGCCTTACCGTTGCTCCCGAAATTTAGCGGGTCGCATCGTAATCGCATAGTCTCATGGCAGAAAATACAGCTTTTAGCGACACTTTTTACGCAGTCCTTATGACTATTGCGGATCATCTGTAGATCGCATTACTCCATGTTATTTTTTTAAAGATGGCCTACTCTGAAAACCTCAATTAGGAAATTTGGTGGCACCTCGATCCCCAGCACCTTGTTCATAAAATGAGCATATAAATGATTATGATCTCTCCATAAGCGTCGTGCGAGACTGTCACCCCATAAAGAATAATAATTCTGAATAACAAGAACACAAAGGCCATAATAAGATCACCTTATTTTTATCGCTCTTTCTTTTAGAAACTCACCACAGGTCAACCTTTTTTTATCAGTACATGTCACAGGAGATCTCTTTTACCCACTATATCAATATCCATGCATTCTACCATGGCAATTTCCCAAACTTACCCTTTAGATATCTCCACCCATATAACATCAACATTTCTCAGCACAAACATCCTTAAAGGGGTACATTCAGAATTCGAATGCTGCCCATCAGGCAGAAACTCTAGAATCTCAGTAAATAGACACCATTGTGAGGAGGAATTCTACCCGTGCCTGCCTCGCCGCCCGCATCCCAGGCCTGTATTCTAAGAGGTGCCTGATGTAGGCCACCAGTCGGCTATGTCAATGGCTGGGAGCAGTTAGGAGCAGCTCACGGGTTGGTAAGAGCAGCTCTTTGTGCAGTGAAGGCAGGCTGGTCGAGACTCTGTTCTCATAGGGGCCGCCTTCAGGCAGTGCTGCTCCTCCTGCCGCTTCCAAGCTGTGATGCCGTACAACCTGGCAGGGTGATATGCGCATTCGGGTATTGCAATCCCTCCCCCAGCCCTGATACCGCACAATCCCGCAGGGTGATATGGGCATTTGGGCATTGCTGCTCCTCTGCCCGCCCTGATGCTGTACTGTCTGGTGTGGTAATATGGACTTCCAGGAATTGTTGTTCGCTTACCCATCCCTGATGGTGTACTGCCTGTTTGGGTGATATGGGTGAACCGCTGCCTGACCCTGATGCCATATTGCGAAGCATGGTGATACAGCACAAGCATGCTTTGCTGCTCCTGCTGCCACTGCCCGGCCCATATGCCATATAGCCTTGTGTGGTGATATAGGCTGTAGGGCAGTGCTGCTCTTACCGCTGACTGACCCTGATGCCATATAGCCCTGCTCTGTGATACAGGCTGTAGGGCAGTGCTGCTCCCTGTTTCCCTATGGCAGACACAGAGAGGATGCAGCAGCAGCGGCTGGGTGGTTCTTATATAGCTGCAGGGTGTGAATATTAGACTTTGTTAACCACCTAATACGGAGTCTCCATACTAAGCCTATTGAGCCTACAGATAGCTACTGAGCGGAACACGGAAAGCCGTATTCTCCCAGGAGAATACGGCTTCTTCCGGTCACCTGACGGGCATTGTAGGAACTATTTTATATAAAAAATGGGCGTCGTTTGCGTCGAATTTATAAATATTTACAAGAATTTTGTTCTATCAATTAGTCGACAGGTGAGTAATGAATACGACATTACCATAATTTCGATCTGTGTTGCCGTATTCTCATTGTAGTTAACACTACACAGTACTACGCGTCAACTACGCGGAGAATACGGCCACGCAGATTTAAATCATGGTAATATTGTTTATGTAGCTGAAGGGGAGGGTTCTGGAGGACGTACAGAAGCATGGTGCCAACTCAGGAGACATGCATTATGGATGAGAAACATGGTAGGTGTAGAGATACCGGTGTAGAATATATAGGTTTACAACGCATGTATATTTACACTGCATATACGCATGGTGAATATCGCGTGATAGCTGACCCCTTGAAGTGAGGTACACATGCCATATAGGTTTACAGCTGTTCCCATCCAATCAGACACACCCAGAGTCACTTACACTCACCCACAGGCGTTTACACCCGCCCATAGTCGCTTACACCTACTTATTCAACCCTTCCCCACGGTTCCCCAGCAGAAGTAATTTCATCCCTTTATATTTCATATCATACCCATTAAATCGGATCATTGTTGGTAATTCCTTGTTAGCATTGTTACTAGTAATATTACCAATATTATTGTTAAACTATACACATAGACTGATTCTGCTAGAATAGCGCTGAGCTGATGCCACATGAAAGGTAGGCTCATCGAAAACCAAATGTAAAAATTTGAATGTGCCTAATAGTAAAAAAAACAAAAAAAACTTCTCTTTTTCAACCCTCCGCACAGACCCTGATATGTTTTCCTTGTTGGTCTCAACAAATGTCAGCAAATTCCACATGATAGATATATCCACTTTATGTTCATCCCCAACTGAACATCCCTACTCAGGGTGTAAATATTACATGTGAATGTTTTAGCTCTACAGAGAGCCCTATAACTCATGGCTCCAGCCCTAAAACCCTACCTATAGAACACATTCGTGTACTGGTGTTATACTGAGTGCACTATACAGCATGTTTCCAGCTGACGCCCACCAGGGAGCGCCACTTGTGGATAGAGCAAATAGCTATTGTGTTATCCAGGCAGCAATCTTGACCCGATTGTAACACAGAACTCTCAAGATCTATGTATATTCAAGGAAATAATATATTTCAGATGTTTCGGTTGCAGGGGACATTTTTTTATCTGGCACCATCAACTAGGAGAAAAAGATAAAGAAAACCGGCTTTGAGACTGTTTGATATAAAAATGTCCTCATTATATATGTCGATGAAATATGTCGGGAAATTTTGACATCCCAACATAATGGCAACCCTTCAAACAGAACACCAGATGGCGGGTGCAGTTATCATTGGATTATAACAACTGATAACAGCAAAGCCCCCCCCCCCCCCCCCACAATCGAGTAACACCACCTTCATGGGTTGCATCCGAATCCGTCTTATTACCTTGCGGATGATGGTGGAACTAGCGATCCCTCTGTGCTCTATAACAGCATCAGCTGAGCACTCAGTAAACGGTTCTATCCGCTGTGACTGGGAGGTAGTCAAACAACCATTACAGAAGTAATCCTCTTACGGATGTACTTAAAAAGAGACAGTGTCAATATACTACTGAAGTGTGTTCAGTGAGCTGCTCGAGATATGGGGGCTAAATGACTAGTTAGAACTGCTCGTGTGTTTGTAGTGAGCTCATATAAGGGAAAGGACGGCAGTTTAAATAATGACTTCAGATAGTGGCTAATGAGTCCCTGCATACCAACTTTCTGTGGATAAATGATTTATGGTAACGTTAACATCAGTTATCGATTATGTCTATCGAGGAGCAGTTGGAGAAATAGTTGTATTATTTAAGGTAACCCAAGTAATGTAGCTAATCAAACATGACAGGAATGGGACAGGATAGAGTTGACGACCGCCTGAGGCATAAGGAGTGGATTGGGCATCGAAAGAGAGAATGAGGTGTTTGCAGTGGGAATTGAGTTGATTGAATATGAATGTGCTTAGAGACTGCATTCGCAGACCGAATTGAGTAATTGCGGAATATGAGTGTGCTTGGAGAGACTGCATTGAAATGTTGGGAGCTATTAAGGTGCTGGGAGAGTGAGGTGATTGTGGGGCATGTATTGGCGATGAGAAAAGCCGTATGAGTAGTGTAGGTATACACTCTGAGAGTAGAAGGTGCTAAGATAATTTCAGGAGGAGAGAGAGATACTCGATGTGAGTAGCGGCCTGGAGTTGGCCGAAATAATAGTAGAGAATGGAGTGTTTATCCATCGATTCAGACAATTGGTATAGGGCAGATAGCTATTTTGCTATAGGGAAGACAGCTATTATATTAGGGAGGCATCCATCTTGCCCTCGCCGCCAGGCAGAGGATTCAGTTTTCAATGAACTTGGTGTCTTTGTCCTTGCCCGAGAAGAGTTTTAGCCTCTTCCTACAATTATCTATGGATTATAACAATTGATAACAGCGGTTGTCCTGACTACAGTGGCACCATCTTGCAATTTCCTGGAGGAGGATGTCATGTCTATATGGTGTGGGAACTAAAAGAACTTCCACCTCGGTGAATGTGAAGGGTTGAGATCTTTACCTGAATTCATCACATAGATTCGATCACCACCTTGTGATGTAAAAGAACTTTGAGAAAGTCTGGTAAGGACCTATAATGGTTGACTAGACGTTAAATCAAACCAAAGAAACAGACAAAAAACCTGGATGATGATGGTGGAACTAGACTTATACACAGGGATGCAAGTTTACCGATACATAAAGGAAATCACTTGCACACGCACTCACTACCACACTCACTCACTCACTCACTCACTCACTCACTCACTCACTCACTCACTCACTCACTCACTCACTCACTCACTCACTCACTCACTCGCTCGCTCTCTCGCTCTATAATTAACTCATTCATATTTCTGGGATCAGTTGATAAAAATGCGTTTTTGATAATGGTTTGATAATGTTGTTCGTGTGAACACTTCCACACTCACCTACATTCATATTATACTACCTACATATTCACTGCTTCACTCACTCTCTGCACCCTCTTCCAACCTGCTCCCTATCACCCCTCACCCCTTCCTCTTACAGCCGAAACCCCCATGTCAGGCCGCCTCAAGTGGCGATAATAGGGGTTTTACTGGTCACCACACTGTGGGCACACTACGGCGCTTGATCATGGTCCGCCAGGTCCTTGCAGAGCTCATCTATATACAGGACTCTAAACGATGGAACGATCATCTCCTAACTCTGTCAATATGTACAGGCAGGCTGAGGGGCTCGGAGCTGCTCGGGACTGCTCGTATGTACAGCGACACCTATAGTAAAACTATGTATAAAGTGATGGCAAGTAGGGTACTGGGTGTAGCATTCCCAACCCAGCGACGTCAACATCATTGTATCAACATAAAATACCCCAAGAATGCCTCACTCCATGCCTTTGCTATTCATGATATTGCTGCCTGCTCAGTCCCTATCTCTCCATCTCCCATCACACACTCCAAGCCGAAGCTTTGTGCATAGTAATGGAGGGATTTCGCTTCTGGAAGTCCCAACACATGAGTAGGCATACTGCAGGACTGTCATGGATGAAGGTCACACCCCAATATCTAAGTGGTTGGGTCACTGGAATCACTAAAAATATACAGTCGAACCCCGGTTGCTTGACACCCCATTTAAGGGGATCTCTCGCCCAAGCAATTGCCCCGGAATGGTTTATATTACCCATTTAGCAGGGCACCCCGCAAATCGGACAACTCTGTATGGTGAAGAGGCATGGCCGAACATACGTATTATTGAAAATAATTGAGAAGCGGACCTTCTCTATGCAAATCTTAAAGCAATGGACTGGCCCATTCGGTTAAGGCCACACAAATAGTAATAGTGGCATCTGAAGTGCCAACTAGCTTACCACTAGTCTATACGCTTCCTAGGTTCGGGAGAGGTATAGACTCTCAGTGCTGCAAATACCATCCCTTCATTATCTGCTTGCCAATTCTCTGGCATTGGGAAGGGTGCAGAGGGCCAGTGACTGCCTCTAATGACCTTGGAACTATTCTTGCATTTCTTTACAGAGACATGGCTAGTTCAGGCAGACTTTACCGAATTAGCCAAATCATCGGTGTTTAGAAATGGGCCCATGGAATTGATAACGGCAAGGAAAGGCTATATCCTTGTAATCCCGTCTCAGGCGGAATAATACATTTGTTCGACCACGCCTCAGTACTCTACAATAATCCGTAGCTCGGGGTCAACGCGATAAAAACCCGCGAGATTTCGCGAGACGCGGGATTTATTTTGGGGACGCAGCCCGCGGCCGGAAATGAATTGTCAATTGTCGTCTGCGGAACAACCCCTTTATAGCTGTTTGCGAAACCCGTAGGTCATCTGACCGGAAGTCATTTCAGCTCATGTGGATTACTATCATAAGCCGTTTTGCATAAATGTTTTAATCAGTTTTATTCTAACTGCAATTTACCATCGATATTTGATAAAGTTACAAGGGTATATCGAGATATCTGTCTTTTTAGAGGAGGGGGTTACACCTAGGAATACCTTACATGTATCACTCAAGTATGTGGTCCCCTCCCCCCACCCCCAAAAAAAGTATTTTTATGTAGAAATAGCCCATTCTTGTATATTAACTTTTTAACTAAAGCAGATAGAAACAAAATTCAAAAAGGGGTGTCTATAGAGAATTTTCAGTCACTTTGAGTTTAGCACTACACGAGTATCTCACTCTCTTTGCCCTTCAGTCTCCAGGGCTAGTTCTGGTTCATTATGACTCTAAGTGGGAGAGGAATTTCAAGCAGAACTGCCAGAATTCTAACGTTTTATATGTGATAGGTAATCATGCCTTCAAGAAGTGCTTGAAAATGCACAAGCAACTGGAGCCAGATGTAAATAGGTACGCCAGTTCTTTTGCCAACTCTATCTTCAGTATGAGTCAAAGATTTTACAGAAATCATTTCAATATTTGTAACACTGAGAATTCAAAATGAAACTGGATTTTGAGTTATTTTCATTTTGCCTAAAGATATCTTATAAAACATGGACTAAACTATATTATATCCGATCGTTTTCATTACAGACGTGTTAAAAGTCCGTGTTTTCATATACAAATATCAGAAATTTATGAAGAGACTGATACAACGGCCTACCATACACTCGGCATTTATTTCCATCAGCCCACCCGTGAGAAGATTTGGGGCGTGCCATTTCTAGCTGTTGTCTCTGCCTTTGTCCTGCACGCCGAGCCCTATAAATGTCCAGGAGCTGAATATATAAAGAACCGAGGGTAATATCAGCCCCATACTGCACCCCGGGAAGCACCCATGAGGGGGACCTTATCGTCGGCAGGCAGGACGAAGATGGGGCCTGGTGGTTAGGAGCATTCAAACCTCCCCACAGGCTCTGAGACAATCCTTCCCATCACGCAGCGCCTTAGAGGGTTTCTCCACTTCGAGAACCCGGGATCTTTCACGGTGATTAATGGGATAAAAAGTGAATATACGGGACGTTAACACGCAAAGTCGACGTCCGCCGAAAGAAGCGCTGATTGGCGACGGTTACAGAGCGTTTTTGTGTTGTACGGGTGGCAATGGTAGTGATATCGGCGTACTTAACGGCATATCGGACAATACAAAGTGGTGCAACCTGGTTGATTTTCAAATATTGACAGTTATCATTTGAAATCGGTTCCTTACAATTTATTCCAATGCCAGCCAGATACAGTAGTTCAACTTTGGGGTAAAGGACTTGGGTTTGAATTGTATGATGTGGCTTTAATGTGTGAGGATGTAAGCTCTTTAATGGCTGAAAACTGACGACGATTTGATATTGATTAAATTTTCTGGTATGATATGCTATTCATCAGAGTCCGTGCAAATCTTGGCGATTCCAGGATTGAGCGATAATAAGACCACTGACCTCTATTACTTCGGTAGGTCAGCCGATCGTGACCTCGGTGCCTCGTTCTGATATTCAAGATGGCGGCGCCGGGGGTTCTATCCTTGACGTGCTCTTTGGCTACATGCACACGCTTTAGAATGTAAAATCAATAACGCACCGTCACCAAGTGGCCGCCATACCTCACCGCTTCTCATGATCCCGGAGCGACTTGCATGCGTACCCGTCTAAAGACACCCACTGACGAGAGAACGTAAATATTTCACTCTGTGTTACCAGGAAACTCAGGTTCCTGTTCCGTATTGCACACAGCTAGAATGATCTCGGGACTCTCTCTGGCCTTGTCATGCCATCGCTCAATAAAATAGATTTAAAAAGAAAAGGTATTTATCAATAGAATAATTGGGCCATCAATGACGTAAGTAAGAAAAAATTCCAGAACATTTTGACCCAAACCCCATCTCCATCTTTTAGGCATTGGTTTGAATAAGGGACGTACGCAAAATGACAAAAAAAATTTAACTCACCCCTCACTGCATACGTGATTTATGGGTGGTCCCAAATACATTTGGAACCTCTGACAATTGGATTATTGACGGGCATTATGGTATCTCTAACTCCGTAATTGAATTCCCTTACCCTTCTCTCTTATCACATATATATCTATGTTATCGGTATTGGTTGCTGATCTGGCATGTTTGTTTAGGGGATGCGAGATGAGGTTGGAGTTACCCGACCCTCCCTCCCTTACCAGGCACCACAAATACAGCGATGAATAATTGATAACTGGACCGGCAAGGAAGAACGTAGACCGATAGAAAGGGGAGTTGTTTGTTTCACTATTTATAAAACCGTAGAGATCGCCATTAGGAAAAAAATACTATAACGTTCAATGTTCCGGAGAGTTTTTGTGGGATACGGCGGTTGTACCTGCTTGCTTTGAGGGTTCTATGCTGATTTTTGGTGTTTTGGGCGATGTTCAGTGTCAAATGGTAGAACCAATAGCTCTGCTGGATACCCCAGTCCACTGCCGTATGACTGGGGCTGTGTTTATATAAGCAGGTTATGGCTGTCTCCATGATTTAATGATCAGCCTGTATATAAACGCCTTGAAGACGTTTAGAAATCCAAAACTACTCGTTGGTGATGTGAATCTTATGTTTAGGTTTTATTTCCAGTTGCCCCTTTGTGTGTGTCTGGGGGTATTATAGATTGCGTGTGTATTAGATTATCCACACACAATAGAGAGAAAGGGTGGCACTAAAAAGGGTTGGGATATTTTACGATTTTTATGTAGCGGTTTTTTTTCAGACCTCACTAGCGTCCTTGTATAAACAGAGGTGGCGGCTTTCCACCTTTTCATTGAAATCCATGCTTTCAATATCGTTATATGAATTTGTTTTGATTTGTCATTATTATTTTTAATTGAGCCTTATTCATACCGATAAAATAGTGGTTTGAACCTTCCATAAACTCTCAGCTCCAAACTGTAGCTAACTCTGATGTGTTTTCCATGTATTCTCAGTCTCTCTGATCCAGTAAATTCCACATGAAAAACATTTCCACTTTCTTTCCTGAGCCCAACTAACATCCCAGTCCTAAATATACATATAGACACAAAGACTTGTAATGCATTTGGAATGCATGTATACCTTTCACATATCCATGTAAGAATTCATGAGCTATATATAATGTCACAGTTCAGAGAGTTGTTTGATTAAGACTGTATTACTACAATTAGGACCTATTTCAGCGATACCAACTAGGATAACAGCCAAAATTTTAAATGTGGTCGTCAGAAATCAAAGACATCTTTTGTAGTTTTCATCTTATCATTTCTCTTTTCGTACAGGAAGACATTTTGTTATGTAGGACTAATTCTAAGGCCGTGCTTCACTGTGCACGTTTCATGTTCTCCCCCAGTTCTTTCCCCGTTCTTCACAAGATCGTACCGTATTGTTCTTCCCATTATCCTCCCATAATGTTGTCTGAGGCTCCATTAGTGCTCCACACCCCCAAGAATTATTTTTTGTCAGTCTCGCCTCGATCAGCGCTGGTTCGGAGGTCTTGCCCCATTGAACTCCATTAACGCGATAGCAGATCATCCCAAGAACCCGGCGCTGACTGTCACACCATCTGGTAGACATTGGCCATTTTATCGTGCTAGCCGAGTTTCCCATTCAATCGCTTGCTGGCGGATCAACCAAACGCGGCTATTTCCGGCACATCCGTTATAGCGATCAATCCTATTTCTCTATTGCGGCCATTATCTTCACAGAGACTGCTGAATTTGAGGGGGCACCATATCTGATATGTCTAATGGCAATGCAAGCAATTCAACCCTTGGTCGTGTTTGGCAAAACCCAGCTGAAAACAGGGAAGTTGCAGACCAATGATACGAATGTACCGCGATCAGTGAAAGAAATACTCAAGTGTCAGTGGAGATATTACTATTCCTATATACCTATGGCTGTACACTCTATGCTTACACCACGCTCTGGGGGGTGGAGTAACTATCTGATACTACCCAAGGTTGGTATACTACCCAAGGTTGCCGTATACTACCCAAGGTTGACATTTAGACCAATCAGATTGTCTCTTATCAAACCACATTTGAAGGTATATAGGAATAGGGAAACCAAGTACCAGTGAAAGGAAGGCAAAATTACTCGGTAAGGCTTGGAAAAATTACTGCCCGCGGCCAGGGCCTTGGGCAGTAATTTTTCCAAGCCTTACCTCGTAACTTTGACTTCCTTTCACCGGAACATAGTTTCCCTCTATTCCTGACCAGTAGTACAGATCCCGTTCGTTACTGAGTGACGAACGAATATCTATACGTCCCTCCGTACCACATGACCACAGATTCTACTATTTAGTGAGTTGTAGAATGGCATTTTTATGATTTCTAGGTATATGATAATAAAGAGACACAGTGAGTGTGACTGAATTCCATCTGTTCCTCGATATTTTGGTCAGAAATCTCACCTTGTTTTTCGAACTCGGTGAGTATTTCTGATCAAAATATCTCTGAACAGATTCCATTCAGTCACACTAACTATGTCTCTATATAATACTGTGATATCGTGCCGATGATGCACCGATGGTTACTAACATAATTCCATTTGTGCTCCACTACTGGGTATAAGAAGCGATACACCTGATATCGACGTAAGATAAAATGATCGGCCCATTATTGGCCCTTAGTCTACTGTAATGGAGCACTACCTTTATATAACAGCAGAGGGAAAAAGAGTTATATAAGTTATCGCCTTCTCAAAAAACTCAAATTTACGATTTTTCAGTTATTTCCTTTTGAGACCGTCCTCCATCGAGGCTGATCACTTTAGGTACCAAGAATGTAACAAAGACCACTATAAAAATAATTTTTCATCGTTCTTGGATTTAGAAACACCTACCCGTTCCCTTCTATAGGCAGCATATACTGGGAACGTAATATTCAAGATTCATGGAAACTGGCGGATTGACCTGCCTCTTCCGAACATCCCCACACATACGCACTAACGCAGTCATACATCAAATAAACCCCTCAATTTGAGCCCTAACATGATGTGAGTAAGTAAAGCGTCCACTGGGGTTAAATGTGCGTGTGGACGCCATGATGAGTTACCAGACGGGAGGGGTGGTGTGTACCCTGGTGGCCCGCCAACCAGCAACCAACCCCTGACATGCACATGATGTAGACTGTAATTTGGACGGTGCTCACTATTCCCTCTAGATTTCAGTCTTTCGCCACCCTGAGCCCGAACTATTATTAAGCCTTTCCAGAGAAGTAAGTAGTACCCGTCATCCCCACCAGGAAAATCTCAAAATATTACCCATGATTCCTGTCCCCATGGTAACAAATGAAGGCTATATTAGGCAGTGTCTCCCTGATTATAGGCATTATCACCTGGGTCCCTGACGAAGGACGACCTATCTGCTGAAACTAATAGTACAAACAGACAACCGATGATTATACGAAGTTTTAACAGTTTGTACCAATCCAACTGATCGATATCATTTACCTACAAGCTTTACCAACATATTTTTAAGCCTATAGACCCTCCCGAGGTAACTAAACTACCTATTATCGCCCAGGGTAAATACAAGTTCCGTTCGCGACTGGCTGGCCACACCACGCCCAAATGAAACGCAGTTTTCCTATTTATATTTGGAGAAACTGAAAATAATTTTGGATTTGCATGTAGAAATAACTGAAATTTCCATTTCTGGCATCGGATTTCCAATTTGAATATTTATAAAAACCGTTAAACTGTAAAAAATGTGGGTTACAATTGGGGTCTACCACCATACTACGTCGGCAACCAGCGAACGCCGGAACTTGTAAACTGACTGAATTATGGGATACCTCAATAGGGCCTATACGGCACATAAGTACACAGTCATGGTGGCGGCCATTGCCTCCGGACGTCAAACAAAACACCAGGTGGCAGGTGCACTCATCAATGGAGAACCCCATGGGGTTTTGTATCACGACCGAATGTGTTATGTTGTTTATATATATTATTATATACACGGAATCAATAATATTTTACCATAAATTAGTCTAGAGGCCATTTTGAAGTGAAGGTCCCCATTCGGCAGATGTCCCTATTTGTTCTGTATGACAGCGTACGGCACACGCAGATTAGGACCCCACACAGGATAATTGAAGTACTGGATATCGCACGCGGCGTCTGCAGCATCATTCACATACAATCAGTCCACGATCGATGAATTTCAACGTATGCACCTGTTCATGGGATCCATTCATACATCTTAATCAGCCGTTCTTTGAGTAGAAAATTGAGTTCGCTATATCGATAATGGGATCGTACTTCCGATGTTCATGTTGTTGTATCACCGGTATTTCCATTGGCAGACAAAAAGCCTCAATGGTCTCTGTTACCTCCCTAACAGAATTCAGTCTGTGATGGAGCCCGAAAAGCCGGTACAGGTTATGAGGTACCCTGATAACTGGTGTTTAGTATCTACTCACCATATTCTTGCCTACAGAATGATAGAATAAGAAAGGGTTTTTAGATTGATAGATTATGAAGAACTTACAGAATGAATATTAAAATCGTAATGGACTATTATGTAGCAATTTGGATCGTATGTCTCATTGAAGTCATGATACCTCGAATTTGTAGCTTTTTTTCTTGGAGGATTTGAATAACTAAAACGTAACTTTGAGGTTGCAATGATTCTGAAAGGTTACTGATTTTACAGTTTAACTGTTTATTGAGAAGCACAGAATGTATTGGGCGTAGCCGTCTAGAGAAATATAACATAGGGACGGGACAAAAATTTAACTTAGCAAACCATCACACAAGCTTAACCACCCAGATGGGCGATGATATTGACCATCTCGGCCAGCCTTCAACGCCATCTGGAGTTATAGCTTCGCGGACATGGCGCATACTTAACCCTATAAGGACGGAGGTCTGTGGCAGGGCGGCATGTCCAAGGACGGGTGCTAATGTCAATGTATACTGCTAGGGGACGGGCACATTGTCATTTGAACGCAGAATTCGGTTACATCACCACATGATATGATATATACATTATACTTGATAGTATTTCTCTTTTCGCCAATGAATCTTTAGTATTATCTTATACTTTGATTCTTTGAAGATTTCATCTTTATTGAAATACAAAGGCCTGTCGTACAAATGCCACAATTTGTGAAACTGCCTGCCGTAGTACATGAGTACGATGAATGATGTGCGGCTGTTGAAGAGTTAAGCAGTTGAAGGAGTGTGAGGTTCTGCTGAGGGCTGACCACTGGTCGCCTTATCACTGAGTGGTCGCGGTCAGTTTATTGATTGATGAGCGCGAAGGAAGCCCCAAACTGGTCTCCGTTATAGATTGTCTCTTTGGTTTGGGATAGTCGTCCTGCCCGATACTGCATTAGGTTGTAGTATCACAGGATAGCAGAGTAACGTGTATCTAGATGCAGAAGATGTTGAGGGAAAGAAATATGTCCCTATAGTGTCTATTTTTGGTCAACGTAAGCAGTATGGGCAGTATATTATTGGTGGTAAATTCAATTGAAAATCAGGAGTTGTTGGTTTTCAGATACAATTTGTACACTTTTACTGTTGTAATATTTGTTGACGCTATTCTAGAGCAGTTTCAATGTGTGTGTAGTTGTAACCATTATTTTTCCACAAGTCTGAAGTTCATGAATTAGGCCTAGCGATAACTTTATAATGATTCTTATTTTCCCCAACCCCATTTCAAAGTGGCATCCGAATTGGATTGTTATGTACGGGTACTGGGACCTGTCGTGGTGTGTATTGGAATTTGACTACCCTGGGCAACATTTCTCGTGTCCAAGAATACCATTATTTTCCAAGTGCCGAAATATATACATGTACAGTAATAGATGTGAATATGGAGTAACATTAAATGAATGCTCTACTTTTGATACATAGCAGACGTATTCGAGAATGAAAATGGTCACGTGGTACAGAGGGACGTATGAAAGTTTTTTCGTCACTGACTGTACTCCTGGTCAGTAAAAGTGAGACATTCGCCCACGGGTATATGATAATATCGTTTCTTATCAACTAATAAATATGAAATACTCTAGTCTGAGTCACAAGAATCCATCATCATATGGTATTCGTTGTTATTGTTCTGTAAATATTCATATATAGTAACCGTTGAGTAAGTCAGGCAGTGTATTCTACGTCATCCCAGTATGTGTACCTAGAATCCCGTCATCATTTTCTGAGGTAACAGCAGTGACTGTGTGTCCTCAGACGACCCAGAGACCACCCCCCCCCCCCCCCCCACACACACACACACAGCGAACCATACACACACACACAAACGTCTACTACAACCACAGTCACATCGATCATTTCCACCTGTCGTTTCTTTCCTAGTAGACTCGCACACAACGCTGTGCCACACCCCCGACCCCAAACACTCTCGCATACACACCACCCTGTCTCCAAGCAGATCCTCTATGGCGCTTGGGCGTGCTACTTGTCTCTGCAAAAACGACCCCATATAACATTAAGCGGGATTCACACGGAAGGATTTATGTACCTCCCGAGGCATTTTTTATGAGACAAATCCCCTGAGATTCTAGAACGGAACACAATCTCCGCGTCCGTATGGTGGGGTTCCGTTCTCTGAGACTGAAAATGGAAAGGTGCAATTGTTACAGGCGAAATACTAAAGGGATGTCTGGTGTACCCTCTGATAGGATTTTTAGTCCTCCAGTATTATTTCTAGCCTTGCCCAGAACAAAATTTAGTACATGTACTATAGTTACCTACCACACATAAAGAGTTAGAATTCTGTCAGATCTGCTTGGAGACATAGAGACGGACATGACGTGTGTAAAGAGTGAAGTGCCATGAGAGCGAGAAGCTCGTGGAGAGCAAATCTCGAACCTGCTCTTTTTTTAGTAGGTCATCACGTCTTCCAGCCATACCGAAAACAGAATTTAATGTTGTAGTTTCCTGATCTCTTTACCTTGAGATGTAGTACCTGTGTCATGCCAAATAATAGCCCAGTCAACTGTGTTGATGGTCAGCAATACCCTGAGGATTGTCACTGGAGTACCAAATAGTAGACCTACGATTGTTCCCAAGGCAATCTGCAAGGGGGAAACATGCGGATCAGTAGACTGTAGTATAGGCTTCAAGTATGTTCTGGAGGGCGGACTAGCAGAGGAGGTGGGGCAGACAACTGCGAAGCGACGGAGTGTTTTTTAAGTCCTTACCCTGAAATAAGCATCTGAAAGCATCCGCCATTGTACAATGTTGCATACTTTGGCTGGTTGCTATATTAGATTAAAACGGCGATTTGTAGTGGACAACAAGCTAAGCAAGACGGTAGCCTGATGTGTGGCCAACTTCTATCAGATAACGTGTTGTAGCAACCAAGTCGCTAGTTGAAATTCAATTTCTTTTTTTAAATTAAAAGAGGTTTTATAATCCACAAAAAACCAGACAAGCTGATTTGGGTATTAAATCTTTATTGTGGGATTCGTTGAACATCGAGATGGGGAGGGGTAATTTCTTGTAGATCTTTGCAACGTTTCGTCCCTATTTATGGGACTTCATCAGGCAATTAAGTTGGTGTTTTTTTTAATTGGAACGGATTTTCTCAAGAAGCGGTTCCCTGTTGCAGACGTGCGACCAGCAGTTCAGAATATCTGCTAGGGGAGTGAGCACTACCCAGCACACAATGCCCACAGAAGACATGACTGGGCCAGCAGGATGTGTGTCTATCTCCTGGCATGCACAGAGGCACCACAGTTTTCTGCACCTGAACTGGGTCACGTGGCCGGGGTCATGGCGTGCAGGTGATGTCCTGATTCACCTCATTCTGGAGCGTCTCCAGGTGACGGGTCTATACAGGTCTACCTGCGTGTGTGTGTGTTGGGGGGATGTATATATACTGCCATGGTATCTAGCACCTGCCAGCACACTGGAATAAATACTTATGTAGAAGAGCCTTTCCATCATTGTACGTGATTCAAAATGAGATGGGGTTGTAGTTTGCATTCTACTGAAATCTCAACCTATTCCGTGTACTGCTACGGCACAAGGTGTTGATAAAATATGTGGAGTAGCAGTATGTGCATGGGTGTAAAATAAAAGCATCTCCCTCCCTCTCTCCTATCTCCTCTCTCTATCCCTGTCTCTGTCTCACTCACTCACTCGCTCACTCACTCACTCACTCACTCACTCACTCACTCACTCACTCACTCACTCACTCACTCACTCACTCACTCACTCACTCACTCACTCACTCACTCACTCACTCACTCACTCACTCACTCACCCCGACAAACGGATTATACATTGATGTCATAACTTATATTAAGCGGCTGTAGCTGCAGTTCAATAACTCCTCGCTCTCCTGCGCCTCCCTCGGGGATCACCATTGACCCGCAGCAACATACTGTCCGTGGATGGATTGTTACATAACCTGGTAGCGGAAGACGGGGATGTCTGTATACACAGTGTACAACATTGATACGATGAACCGGACAGAGGTATCATGCAGAGATTGCAGCTTTCCACTTTCCCATGGAAATCCAAGTTTTCCAAATTTCAGTATACAGTTATTCTTGCTTCTCCAAAACAAAGACAATATCAATTGAATCTCAATCATGATAGTGTCATGTTTTTTTTTTTAATCTCCAGTCGATATCCCTGGACTGTACATGAGTCCTGTATGATCCCTTTATGGGTCTAAAAAGAGTCATAGCTGTGTCATATATGCTGTTTATCCTACCCCTCATATGAATCTCCATATATTTAAATGGTGGGACTGTATGCCACAGTTATGCCATAAACTATCTATATGCCACTGGTGACATATAAAGTCAAGAACATTTGACAGGGTATGATAAATCTAAGTATCACTCAATTCCATATAACTGTTTACATGTCATTCATTATCTTCTGAGTCCCTATATGGTCAATTCTCCCAGATCGTGATCGATGCCCACGTACGGTGACCAAAATTTCAAACTAATTAGATCTTTATAAAAATGTGGAAATATATGGTAGAAGACAATACCTTATAAGGGTTAAAGTTGGGAACACTAATTTTTATTGGAAATAATTTTTTAGCTGAATGAATTTAACCTTATAATCCTTATGTCACCGTACGTGGTCATGTGGATTTAACAAGGCCTTAGGGGAAATATTGATTTTTATTTATCAGCAGAATCAGATTTTCATTATCAGAAAATTAAATTCTAATCATATTGAGTAAATTAGTGTTGATTAATACTATTCAGAATACAATGCCCATGTACGGTGACCGGCCCATGTACGGTGACATACCTAAAAATACATGTATATTTCTTGGCATTAACATGCCTGAAGTATTTGTAAATTGCAGGTGTTAATGGTTCCATAATACTCTATTTATGTATAAAATATTATTCACTGATATTGTAAATCTTCTTCCTTATATAAGCAAAACCTAATAATTTCTGCCCATGTACGGTGACCAAATAAAGTTCACCACCCATGTTCATTTAGCTGTAGTATATTTGATGGAAGAATTAATTTACACACTTCAATTGCTATAAAACCTTTTCACAAGCCTCCTTCATTTGGAGGATGAAAAAGTACCCAAAAAAGTACTTTTCTCTAATTTTTTTACCTTTTAACCCTTTCACGCCGGGTGATGCCTTAAGGCATCATCCAGGGCTGGCCGGGTGATGCCTTAAGGCATTATTTACAAAATATTCGTTTTCTTAAATAAAATTGGAAATAATGGCTCAATAAACATGAAACTTTCACAGAATGTAGATATGATATCATATTTGATATTTCAGGTGAAATAGTTAATAGATATAAGTATCACGTGTCAGGTCACGTGATGCCCAGATGAAAATCTTCAAAATAGGCCTATGTACCCGGCCTCTAGCGGCATTCGCTGGCACTAGTACCCGGCCCCATGACTGTACCGATGCCGTGACTACCCGGCGCGATAGGGTTAATGTTGCTTGCCCATGTACGGTGACATACCCTTCACCACTGATTTTTCACACATAGACTACATATAAATTTCCCCAATTAAAAATTTATTATGTTTTTTAAGTTCTGCAACACATTTGCGGGTAGGAAATATTCAGACCAGATAAACATTTATAGTTACAAATCTATAAGAGGTCTTCAAAATATAGATATACAGGTTTCATCTATGAATTTTGAGCTAAAAATGCCTATTTTAGGGGTTTATCAATTTTCATTAAAGATTTAGGTACATGAAAGTGGGGTTCCCCTGACAGATCTTTTATTTCTACATACTCTAACATGATTTCTGATATTATAAAACAATGTTTAGATATGAAAACACCCCTTTGAATTATTGGTCACCGTACGTGGCCCATCGATCACGATCTGGGAGAATTGACCATATACCCTCAGGGTCCCCTGGGACGTTACACCACAAACAAACAAAAATTGTCTTCCGCAGCAGATATAACTCAGTTCTGCCTCGTGATATCATTCTGCGAAGACACCTCACACCATATAAACAGTCATATGAAATTTCGTGATGTTTTAGGGTAGTATGTGCCGTGTGTTAGTTGTAAACATGTCATGTGTATCTGTGATAAAAGTTGTAAATGTATCGGATATGTCTGATAAGAGGTGCAAATGTGTTGTTAAAGTGTTGTATATCTGTCATGTATGTGTTAAGTATGAGTCGTAAATGTATCGTGTATATGTCTGATAAGAGACGTAAATGTGTCGTGTAAGTCATGTATATGTATATTGTGTATACATGTGTCGTCATGTATGAGTCGTAAATATGTCATGTGTGAGTCCGATAAGTATTCTAAATGTGTCGTGTAAGTTTTGAATACATGTATATGTCTTGTACGTGTCGTCTTAGAACCCGCACCTGACCACACACACATAGACGCGCCTTAATCAGTCCCCGCTAGGTGGCAGTGTGCCTGGTTCCCACGCCCATCTCCTTGCACTACTCACACCCAGTCTCCCGGCACCCTGCCTCCACCCATCCTCCTGTCAGGGACGTTTTACTCCGCGCAGAGAGACCTGTGGCATCTGTACGCATGTTTTATGATTTATTATCGATGCTATACTGGGTTCCTGTATTGTTTGCTGTTGGGATCTCTTTGGAGTAACAATGGATTAGGGAGGTGTGTGTTTAGACCTACTGATAAAAATGACAGCTATAGGCTGATGCTGGTAGTATAGTTCTGTAATTAACACCAGAGAGCGAGGCCGTCGTTCTACGGACTTGTCTGGTTTCATGTGTATTGTATTTATATAGAACGTCTTGACCATGCTGTACAAGTTACAGAATGAGATGGTAATTTACGGTTTGTACAGACCAAGGCTAGACGTTTACGCCGCTTTCCATACAAACCGTAAATCATCATCAAGTTCTGTGACTTGTACAAGCATGGTTGGACTTTATATATTTATTATATACCCAAAATTTGAAAAAGAAATCATTAATTTCATTACAACCAATATTTTAATTAGGTTAGCCTGCACAGGTGGTGGACACTGTGCAGGCTAACCTCGATAAAGTGACGATTTATGATATTCGGGACTAGACAAAAGCTGGCTAAGTGCCCTGTTATCGTGAACCCCCTGAATATTAAAGGTACCCTGATTGATAGAGTGCATCATTTCAAGTATCTGGGAGTTTGCCTGGACCAGAACTTAACTATGTCTAGTCATGTGGAATCACTAGTCATTTAAGAATCACTGCTCACAAGGCTTTCACCTTAAAAAAACTACGGGTATATGTTGATGTTCATACTGCCACCTTGATGTATAAAAGTATGGTCCTGCCCTATTTCGATTATGCCGATGTACTATATGGTGGAGCGGCCAAGAACAAATTGGACAGACTGCAAAGTATTCAGAATAAGTGCCTTAGGACAGTTTTTAATGCAGGGGAATATATTTCAGTAATTAGTCTACACCAACGTTCAAGGTCGCAAAATCTGCTAGCACGGAGAACAACTCACTTGAATAGTTACATGTACTTACAATCTTCATTAAATGACTTATTAGAAGAAAAGAGAGAAATTCACACAAGACAGCACGACCCAAAGACTTTCAAGGTAACTAAACCCAACATTGAAGGTTATAAAAGGAGTGTGCTTTACAGAGGAGCGATAAGTTGGAATAGTCTCTCAGCTAGTATGAGAAATATGGACAGCTACACATTTTTTAAATATAAACAAAAGATCTGGGCCATATCTAAGAACCAGATAGTATGATGTTTCCCACTTGTCTACCCTAGTGCATACCCCTCGATCTTGTTTTGAGTTAAAGTTATATAAATAAAAATTTGGAGCTACTTAAGAATTGTTAACCATGTCACGCTACTAGGAACTGGTTAGTTTTAGTCATTAATCTTTTTCCGGCTTTGCACAGACACTCAGTACAAAATATTTGTGTGAAAAAACTCTGCTTGTATTAATCACCCTGTGGTGGACAACAATTGTAGTCGCCCGTAAGTATATGATATCATCAAGCATTATATAATGACCATGATTATTAATGATCAGTGTTATCTTCTTTGTTCAACAAAAAAGGTGAAATTATTGTAACTTCCACATCTGGGAGATATACTCAAAAAGGCTCACATGCCTATGTATCACCCAGGATAAATAAAGTACTTAAAAAAAAAAAAAAAAAAAAAAAAACGTGTATGGGAAGGTAGTCCATATATTCCTGTACAGATCAGTAGTCCGTACAGTATGTTATATGCCGAAACTGTGCGTACTTACAGTATTGATTATACGGCATGGGTTTTTAATAATGTATTGTATTAGTCCTATGGCGGTGAACCATGATAGAAGGACTGAGTGTATGAGTAAAATATGTTTACGCACTCACTCACTCACTCACTCACTCACTCACTCACTCACTCACTCACTCACTCACTCACTCACTCACTCACTCACTCACTCACTCACTCACTCACTCACTCACTCACTCACTAAATTGACTCATTCATATTTCTGGGACCAGTTGATCAAAACGCGTTTTTGATAATGGTTTGATAATATCGGTCGTTTGATTGTGACGGCGGTAATTGCTGCAAAGCTGATTTTCATTTCTCGATTTGTAATTAAGGCTGGTCTATCTACCAGGATAATTGTATTTCGTGGGCCACTGGTATTAAAACAATGAGCATTGGGCCATGCCATGAATCAGTCACCAGTTGTGTGTGGGTGACAGACAACAATCGTGTTTGACTGATTGAATCATCTCATTTTTCAATCTCGTTGAATTATGAATACGCCGGTGTGCGTGATAGATTGTGCTGTTTACCCTGGAATCCTTTTCGGAGTAATAATATTAGTGTGGGTTTCTTATCACATTAAGGTTTCTCTAGGGATTAATCATAGATGATTGGTGTGTGTGAAAAATATAGGGAAACTGATCCCGGGTCAAAGAATACCAAAGTTACGAGGTAAGGGTAGAAAAAATATAATCAACGAGGCCTTGGCCACTGTTTTCATGTTTTGTCACCCAACCCTTGTCATGCTTGGTCAATAGTACTGGGATCCCACCCCTACCCGCTACATGACGTCGTAGATCCACTATGCTTCTTCAGACATGTAAGATGATGTGATAGATAATGCGCAATATACCGGAAACTAGCAATAGAGGAAGTATCTCAAGGCTCCTTCCAGTTTTTAACAGTTTTTAAATAGGTCTTACAATCTACTTCGGCTAACATTGTAACCGTCTCTCATTTTTATTGGCGAAAGTGTCCTTTACTACCATCCTTCTATTGTGATAAGGGGCGGTCATTAGTAGATGGAGAGATGAACTCGGAGTTGGATCGACACCTTATTAGGGGGTCCTCCATGAAGTATTTACGCAGAATTTTTGAAATTTTTTACCCCCCCCCCCCTCCCTATCTTGTAACCAATAGAACAAAGAAGGAGCATACTCAACGTTTCCGAAATTTTTATCCCCACCCCTCTCAGTGCCTACGTCCTGTATGGATGGCCCCCAGTAAAGTGCACCAACAGAGGTGTCGCCCCGTGACTTGATAGGGAACTAATCTGCCGCTAGCGGATCAACACTAGGCGGCGAAGGTCTCTCTGAGATATTATGAGGCTGCAGTAAACCGCTACCCATCGTTTTATAGCTATCAGAACCCATAACCGTTGATTATTGCTTTCTGATCCTTTTATTATGGGCCACAGATATATCGATGACGAGACCCATACTGATTTCTCGTCCTTAACTTTATAATTGGAAAATATAATACATAAAATGAATTAGTTAGTTAACATATAACACGTTATGGGTTCCAGGTGATAGGTTGGAAATGGTTTCTGAATGGGTTCTAAAAAATATAGCACATGTATATAAAATACAATCATTTTAGACACAACACTTCTCTCTGTGAGGTATTGGAGAGGATAGTTGAGATTTTAAAAGACAGAATATAAGATAAAATTACTTTCAAAGATAACAAATGTCTCAGTTTGTCGTAGAGAAACGGGTATCAGAGAATTTGAAAAAATATAATAAATACGATTAGAATATATACTTTATCCTACCCCTAATAAAAAACGCCATAGGCTTAACATGGGATTTGTTTATGTCACTGGGTGTGACATAAAGTGTTGTTTATGCCACTAATTTCTGATACTGAAAAAATGTAGAAACGGGGTAGGATAAAATCTAGACGCCACTCGTTTGAGTTTATCTATGTCACACATTTTGTTGGCTCCATAATGTCACTCGTCTTCGACTCGTGAAATTATGGAGCCAACAAAATGTGTGACATAAATAAACTCAGACTCAAACTCGAGACGTCTCTTTATATTATCTCCCTGTTTCTGATAACAGGTGAGTTATGGGGTGAGTGTGGTCCAGGTACATATGAGAATTGAAAAATATAATATATTAAATAAAATAATGTATGATATTATTGATATATAAAAAACCTCCCTGTTTTTTGTAATAGCAGGTCAGATTTGTAAACAAAAAATCAAATATTTATCTCCCTGTTTGTCGTAGTAGGTATGTTATTGGGTGGATGTGGTTGAGTCACATCTTTTTCAGTGGTCAGAATACCTGCTCTACAAAGGTCACATATGTACTCTTTCTCGTGTAAATAATGATAAAAATTGAAATAAAATAATGTATGAAGTAAAATGAATTGATTAATAAAGTAAAATGAATTAATTAATAATACATCTCATTGTTTGTTGTTGCATGTAAGTTATAGGATGGATGTAGTCGAGCTACATCTGAGAATTGAAAAAAACTATAATTTATAAAATAAAATGAATTGATATACAACACATCTGCATGTTTGTCGTTGCAGGTGAAGTGTGGGAGCGCGCACGCAGACTCCGCGAGAAGATGCAGACCAACCTGGTGATGGCCAAGGACCGACTCGATGTTCTCGGTAGGGCGAACTGCGCATGTCTGGTCTCTCTTTTCTCTCCTTCCGCTCACTGGGACCCGGACTGAGACGCTCGGGGTGCTGACTGCTGGTACTAACTCACATTGACGTCACTGGTCAGGGATGGGAATTGGCGTTTTACACCAGCAGCCAGGTGGGCTGACAGCTGAATGGCTGTTCAAAATTATTATCAAACAAATTATAATCGTGACAATTTTTCTCATCCCAAAGAAATATTTGTCCATTCTCATACTCCTAAATAGATACTGAGCTTCTTTCATATCAATTAAAATTTTTTTTTTTTTTTTAACGGAATTGGATGTTCAGATTGAAGACCCAAATTCCTTTTGGTCTAAACCTAATAGATGCACCCAACTATTAGTCACCAACAAACACCATCCCCCCACCCCTCGAGGGTTGCAGTCCATTTGCCTCGTCTAAAAAATTTTAATTGATTACCGGACTGCAGACTTAAAATCGGAATACCCCCATTCCGTATAATTCATAGGGTGGAGACGTGCTCTGATAGGGTGGAAAATGGTAAAACCACTACTGTCTTAGGTGACAGGGTGGAGGTTACACCATCTCCAGAAAGCTTTTCTATTTTTCAATAGATTGGGATGGGCCGAGATAAATCATCACGACCCCCAAAAGTGATAACATCACATGCCTTGACCTAGCCAAATGAATTAAGATGCCTGAAAAGTCCGAACCGGATGAAACCTTGACTTATTCCCCACCAATTCTGTTAATTCTAACAGTCTAACACCAAGAAAGTGCTTGGTGTACAAATTCCCAACACTGTACTGTGTTGGAGAGTGAGAACACGGCGATAGCCCATTCCCAAGGTGGCGGCGATTGTTGTTACACAGGTAACGACTGTAAACCTGGAGACACCATAGTAACCTGGTTCAAAATTGACAGGAAGTTGTCAAGGTAGCATCGGCTTGTAGTAGAGGTGTCATAGCCATGTCTCACGAAATTCATATCAATTAAACAATGGTCTGCCCCTCTTTAAAGACCATTGAGCCCCATGTTGTTGCTGACACCAAGATATTTATCACATCTTCTCAGTCCCTCTCAGACAGTTAATTCCACATGGAAAATATTTCCACGTCGTTTCTGACCCCAACTGATATTCCTGTCTATAGAAACTTCAAAAAAGAAATTTGAGAAGGATGAGCTGAAACTGTTATCCCCTGGCTGTTAGGCAGATGTAAAGTCCAACTCTAATTTTTAGATATTTTTATAGCAACTTGCTTCAAAAGTGACAGAATGTTGTTATTATCAAGGTAGCATCGGCTTGCCATAGAGGTTTTAATGCCACGTCTCATTAATCCAAAGTCCAACTCGACAGAGGGGCTTCTGAATAGTATGCTTTTACTAAACTTAGACCCATCCTACACTGCGCGATTTTACAGTAATGAGACAAGACAAGACAATCTGACTAAGTCTGGATTACTCTTGACAGCTTATGTATCAGCTGGAGGTCGTGATACATGTCAACACAAGTCATGACGACTTAAGACTGGTCTTTTCTCGTCCCTTCTTGGCTAAAACGTGTGTACAGACTACGATGGGGTTGGGTCACCTGTCTGGTGGGTGGTGTAAAACAACCTTGGGAAAGTCTGGCAAGAACCTGTAATGATTAACTAGATGTTAAATCAAACCAACCAACCAACCAACCTGTCTGGTGGTTCTCATTGAGTCCCGGAAGGACGCACCCCGAGCTGCTCATGCGCGCACTGAGGCTTTGCGCATGACGTCACGGTAAGGTATCACAACAAGGATGTAAAAGTCATAACCTGAAACTTACCTTCTTTCATCTGAAAAAAAAGAGATTCGTTCATCTCAATTACTGTGACGTCAGCGTCAGGTCTCAATACACAGTATCCTTAAACTGGTTCCCTATCAATACATCGTCAGCAGGATAAAATGGGTAAACCTGGCTGAAGTTTATCAAATGTTCTCTTTACATTTCAAAGCAGTAATGGATATACTCAAACAATTTGCACGCCTTATATGCTTGATTGTAACTAGTTTCTTAAAGGTACACATGGATATGAGTGTAAATTTCTTTATCGCATATACAGTTAACAATTGTAAACGTGACATTTTCAATTGAATATCCAGAGTTTTCGTGTAGCTTTGTATCTTAAACTTTTAATAATATCTCCCTTGCATTTTGCACTTTTTTCCGATAGCACTCACACCTTTTTGTCTCAGCACTGATATATCATTTGTTCATATTCATGTTTGCACATAAATGTAGTCTTTATTTGCAGGCCTATCAAAAAAAAATGTCAATGCAATAATGCAGCTAATTACACCTCTCACTGCAAATATATTGTGCCACAGATTCCATAGACCTAGTTTGATTTCTGTCAGTATTTTGTTATCACAGGTGCATCTTAAGTTCATTCACAGTAGTATGCAAAACATCAGATGAAATTATTAATGCAATCAGAAGCAAAGTACATTGCAGATTTTTTTATTCGAAACATTTAGTTGGAGTAGTAATTTATCTGTCACTCACGACCACAAAAATTCATTTTTCCAACATAGAATTCTTCAAATGAACGAAAACTGTCTAATTTTACTTTTGTAAAGCTTAACAACGAAGAGTTATCCATGTCTAGTGTTTTAATCATCATATGATAAATACCAACTTGGCAAATAAAGAGTTATTTAAAATTCTATTAATCAATATCTACACATCATTGGAATATCTGAATATCGACCCGATTTTCTCAGTGCATTATTTTTAAGACCACAGATTATAGGACCTCAGAATCATCACTGGAACAAAAGCAAAAATGGTTTTAAATCAGAGAAAAAGGAGAGAAATTGAATGAAATCAATAGCTGAGAGAAAGGCTTGCGTGTTTGTCATTGTAGCTGTGGTTGTTGTGGAGTGGTGCTCCTTGGTTGTGACGGACCCAACCATCATTCCTCACTTGTCATTCTGTGTTCCTGCGAAAACTGGAGAACTCGCCCTGAAACAAAGTCATCCTGGGATTTTCTCGCCCTGTAATGAATTCACCCCGTTTCGAGAAATTGCCCCTTAACGTTCTTGCCCAGCACTAACTTCAAATAAACAAATATCAATATAAACTAATGCACTTTAAGTGGTTTATAGTCGTATCAATTATAATCCTTCCCCTAACCTTTACAAGGGTTAGTGACATAATGCTGTTTAATAGTACTAAAGTATGGGACAAATTCGCGGAACGAATACTCTAAAACGGGTTGAGTTCTACTTTATAGTGTGGGACAACTTCGTGTCGGGTTGGGTTCTCCAGTAACTATTCTGAATACTGGAGAACTCTTCATGAAGGGAAGTCACCCTGGATTTTCTCGCTCCGAAGCGAACTCACGGGGCGAATTCTCCAAAACGGGGACAAGTTCTTCTTTGGAGTATGGGGTGACTTCATTTCAGTAACCTACTAGAGAACTTCCCCCGAAATCAAGTCACTGAGATTTCTCGGCTTGAGACCAACTCGATGGGGCGAGTCCTCGTTTAAAATGTGGGGCGACTTTGTTTCGGGGCGAGTTCTCCTTTAGAATATGGGGCCACTTCGTTTCTGGGCGAGTTCTCCAGTAACCGTTCCTCCACGTTGTTGTTGTTGTGCATGCCCGTTATGTTTGTAGAAGAAATATTCAGAGCGTGTCGCGTACCCGAGCGCTCGTCCTACGCCGGCCGGACCACGCCCACCAAACTCAAACCGCTGTTAAATGGCGACGTCGGCGGAACTACGTGCCGGAGTCGCCCCGCCGCCGCCGCCGCTGCCGCCGCCACCGCCGCCGCTGGCAAACATACCTCCTCCAACTCCTTCTCCCCAAAATCAGGGGCCGCCGCCAAAGGTAGATCCCTTCCATGCACCACGGACGCTTTCTGATCTGATCATTGGTTGGCCACGGCTTGGATCCATTGCCCCCGTCCTGTAATATATCTGTAATACATCTATATGTCTGATATATGATAAAGATTGGTAGACTCCCTCTCCCCACCTAGCTCCTCCCCAGACCTCATGCCTTAATCAAGAGGCCGCGAGAGATGATAGTTTGTATACATAATAGATAGAGACAGAGTTAGTGTGCTTGAATAAAATTTGTTCCGAGTTGTTTTCGTGTGTTTAGACGTACCGGGTTCGAAGAACGAGGTTTTCTCTAAACTAAACACATCAAAACAATGAGGAATAGATTTTATTTGGGCACCCTCACTTTCTCTCCTTATTATCATATACCTGAATATCATCAAAAACACCATTATATCACTTACGGTTGTGAATTACAACAAGTCATGTGGTATGGAGGGACAATCTATTCATTCGCCATTCTTCTACGAATGAAATGCGTTCAGCTAACCAGTAAGTGTGAGACATTCACACACAGGTGTATAATAATATCAATCAAAGACAGCTCGTGTAATGACGGCGTATCTATGTAGTTCTGATAAGCTATATTTTCCTGAGCAGCATGTACTGACCTTTTGCATGTACTCCTAAGAAGAATGCATGCGAGCAAGTAGAGAGTAAGAACGTAGATTGCGAATCCTATTGGCTGAAAAAAGAATGATAGAAAAAAACAACAACTTATTATTATCATATTATCGAGACGTATATCAGGGGCCGACGTACATAGTATTTATTCGCAGATATTTTTTACATAGCGGTAGTATTAGAGTTATTAGGAGACTAAGCTTATTGCATTACTTATTTGTATTAAAACTGACCAAATATGGACGTCCTAACAATATTAACTGCCCGTTGTACCCTTTAATTACACACATTCCAGGCCATAAGATTACATCTAGAAAAAAGTGCACAGGTATATAACAATCTTATGTTTTGGGTGTTAGTTATGAGTCTGTGCACATTTTGTATCCAAAGTGCAAAATGACGAGCATGTTTGTGTATTATTTGGTTTTTGTGTTGAAGCACCACAAATATAATATATATGTTGTTATCATTCACAAAACACAATGACACTCTAGCCACCACATTTTTATGGTTTTTTTTAAAGATATATATGAATATCAAATGTTTCAATTTGAGATTTTCACTGTAATCATGGATACAATGTACATGGACACGGCTTATACCCTCACCTCACGTCATAGTGAATAATACTGTGTTATAATAGTTCAAACCCTTTCTATGCAAATGACAACATGTTGGGGAATTGAACATAATAATGTATAAAATACATAGACGTCCCAGATCTTTCACTCCTCTCACCAAAGTCTTCTTTATACAAGTTTGCATTTCATTCTGCTTAGCTTTCATCATCGAAGCCAAGGAAAAGTGTTCTGTTTCCTTTTCCGTATTTTTTTCCACTGTTTCTCATGCCAAAGCAAGAATACCTGATACCTCACAGGCAACCTACAAAACTTCTGATAAAACGAATGTTATTTAAGTCAGTCCACATATAAATATTATTTACATTTCATTTGAAAAAAGGAAAAGCCTGTGCCATTAGACACTCATAACAAGCTAGCTTGCGGTTGAATATCCAATAGCCACTAAAACATAATCAAATAGCGTTTGTCAGGCCTGCAAGCTTCGCCTGCACATCTGCCACATGTTTCTCCCCTCCCCCCAACGGGCCTGTGTGTTTATACACTATAAACATATTGGATGACATCCACCGGTGGCGCAGCCCGATGGAACAGGCGCTTAAGATAGATAAGGAACAAAGAAGTAAGACAGGACATAATTAATAGCTCATGAATAGCCCATTGCATCTATCAAATAAAAAACTTGTTCTGTTTTGTTTTAATTGACAATATAGGGTTACAACAAAAGGTGGAACCAAGCAATTGAAATTAAGATGGCACAGATATAAAAAGTCAATGTGTAGATGAAAATCAATTAGTTTTTATCCACTGTTTGATTCAAGTTCTGTAATTTCCTTTTAATGAGGTACAATAGACAATACGATCAGTGTTATCGATGAAATGAAATGAACTCTGCTCTACATAAGAATTAGAAAAGAGAAAAGATTCTTCCTTTCCAAACAAATTAGGCTGAGATGCATTGTGTTCCCCTTTGTTGGGCGCCCATCTCCTGGGATTTTATTGCAGAGATGGCATCTTTGGCATCTTGCTTGAAGATTTCATTATGAATATAGAGAATTATTTTTCCCTACATTAATCAAAGATGATACTTGAGCCCCATTGACGTAAAACAAAGATAATGATAATTAAGACAATTAATAAGTACTTCGAACCTTCATGCAGACCGTCATGCCTGCACTGCGGCTGGAACGGACATGTTTTTCATATTTTTATAGTTTCTCTGAGGCAGAAAATGCTACATGAAAAATTTCTCTACTTGTTTCCTGATCCCAACTGAGATTCATCCTACTAAATAGTATCAGAACAGGGTCAGATAGATTGCTATGCTTGTACACAGCTGCAATCTTTCTCTCATCTTTGCTCTGACGTCTTCTGTACAAACAGTAAAACTGTTACGACATATTACTGTATCTATTAACTGGTATAACAGAAAGAGTATGAATTAAATCCTATCCAACATTGGTCTGAACTCCCTGCCGCATACCCTTTGCCCTATGGCGTGGCTAATACTGATGTATTTCCCATGTTCTCTGAGGCAGCTAATTCTACATGAAAAATATTCAAACTTTTGTATGGCCACAACTGACATCCTTGAAACACAATCGTCTATACAAGTGATCAAATAATCATAGGTCGCTTCTTGTCCGTCCAGTAACGTCTTTTAGTTACACTATTGTGTGGACAGATGGCACTACCATCCTGTGACGTCACTTCCTGTTTCTTAAACGTAGATCACATGGTCAGTGAGACGCTAGGTGCTGTGTCTGTGTGGTAAGTTGGCGAGTGGCGGCTGTTTTAAAAAGTATAGCACTGATATCGATAATATTTATCATTTATAGTAAAAGAATTTGATCCTTAATAGGAACATTGATTTGAGGTTAGACAATCTTTGTATATAAATTAAAATCACAAATTCCTGGATCATTGAATTCAAAACCCAAGTATTTATACTATCCACTGGGTAAACATAAAAAGAAATACAGGATAAACGAGTAACCATTTTCCTCTGTGGCAGCCCTACAGTTGTCGGTCACCTTTGAGCTCTTCAGTTTGGGGCACTGTGTGGGCGATCTAACGGAACATGCGAACTTGTCACACTCTAATAACACCCGGTGTACGTCACCTGCAGCTTATGTTCCAGGTGGGCAACATCCAGGAAATGTTAAATTTACAGCTCTTACACAAGCAATGAAATTCTTGTTATAGTTCATATTCTGAGGTCAGTAATAAGTCTTCTGCATCACTTGGTATTCCATCTAGGTATTCTCCTTAAAGTGGACCACATGTACTGTATCCATGTGATCCTCATTTGTACATTACATTGCTGGTCTACTGTTCTTGTAGAATACCAAAATGGGTGCCACAGAAGCTATACATGTCTGAAATTCTCAAGTAAATATATGTTTTGATCCACATTGAAGAGGTTTTTCTAAATAAATACCTAAGGTACTTAACAAGTACTGATGGGGATTTTATGTTCTTTTGAGTGTAGGCAATAATTAGGTGCCTAGGGGAATAGGATTAATGGTAACATAAACATGACTGATGTTTTCACCTGCAGTTTGAAGTTGGTGTAGTAGACTAAGTGGTCGCCTCACAGCCCGCTAACACTCACCGCCAACCTCTCATGCTTACTTCGCCCCGTGTTAACATTTCTCCTTTTGGGCTTTTACTTTTAGCCTCAATACTGCTGCCTTCACTACCTTATTCCAACTCCCTACAGCCAGCATACATGTTAACCCGCTTCCATGTAAAACTTTGGTTTAGAAACATTATCAATCGATAACCCTTCTCCCTGTCTGTCTGGTATTGATATTTTTGTCGCAGGCATCTGTTACAATATTTGAATTATGTATGATCTCATTTCTTGTATCAAAGTAATTTCTTTGTTATATCGTATTTGCATTCATTACCACAAACCGAGTAATTTGATCTCATTTGCCCTGTAAAGCATATGTTGCCTCCTGGGTTCAATATCAGTACCACATCGTGACCAATTGGAGAGAAAAAAACAGTCGATTTCATTTTATTCAGAATTTCCGTATAGTAAGTTAGTTTTTTACCAGTATTCTTCTCTGATTTTTGTCTCGTAGTCACAAGCAGGGCGATGAGTCCACGTCGCAAGGTGTCACCCATGGTACACAAGAGCAACACGATCCCACGCATCCACACAAGCTCCACGTCATCCACATCCCCGCATGGCTCACCCAAGGCCTCGCCCAGACACGTGCGCCAGTCGTCCCTGACCGGGCAGCAGAAACATGGCGGCTCCAACCCGGCTCTCTCCGCACTCAAAGACAAAGACGTGAGTTAGCACTCCTAGCCTAACTAACTTATGTCTTATACCACACTACCCATGATTCATGTACGCAATGTCCATCTCACTCACTGCGCCTCCACCTCATATGGCTGTTAATTGCACATTGCTGTTGGGTTGTACATTGCTATTGGTTGAGCAACATTACTCCTTGAGGTTTCAGAATTATGTTGGCTCAAGGCCTCGCATCTTGACCTCGTGTTAACATGTTAGTTAGTCCTTAATTACTGGGCAGCAGAAACGTGGCTGATCCACCTTGGGCTGTCCACATTGTAAGACAAAGTTGTGAGTTACCATACCAAGCCTTATATGTTTTACATAGTGCTGCCCATTATTACAAAATCCATTTCACACACTGTACCTCCAAACTGTATTCCTTTTAATAACACATTGCTAGTGATTGTATAATGTAACACCCAGTGACTGACAGAATTTCTATTGTCAGTCCTACCTGATAGGGCATTGGGGACATGACGGCTCCAACTCTGTGCAGACCATGTCTTCCACCCTCAAAGAGAAGGACTTGAGTTTTGCATACCGAGCCTTACTAACTTATGTCTTACACCACACTACCCATTATTCAAATACACATCAAACCCATTAACTGTGCTTCCACCCTCTAATGTTGTTAATCACGCATTGCTATTGATTGTGTGACATTGCGCCTGCACTCCGTACCACCAGGTCATCTAGGAAGATCAACTATTTGTCGAACCAACACCAGGTACCTCCTTATCATAGAGGGGTACGTGTCTGGGACAGCCTCCCATGGACAGTCCAAAATCTCCAAGACAAAACTGCCTTTAAGCGTCAAATTCTAGCACACATTTGAACTTTTTGAGTGGTGACCAATAGAAGACACTCTTATTCATTTATTTATCACTTCATATCATCATCTCCTTTCCTAACTGGCATTTTAGCCGTTTAAACTTTTTTTTATCTCATGTAGGTAATTATGAGCTAAGAATTATGTACAAGTAGGATGCCGACAAAGCGTCCGAAAAACTCAGCTTGACTGAGAGACGTCTTTTTCTAAATAGGAAAAAAAAGTTTTACACACTGATGTTTTACACCTTGCTGTTCATTATTCATATAAGCGACATCAATCCTGGACACCATAATCCACACTGTATTACTGCTACTTACACATTGGTATTGGTTGTGTAATATTACAGTTGGTGGAGCTTCAGAATTATGTTGGCCCATGGCCTTACAAATATGTTAGCCGATCCTCCCTTATTGCATAGCTCTCAGTTCGCTAAGATTAGGACAGGAGTCAATATATCAAGCCTTATATCCCTGTAAATCTTAAGTTTGATCAACATCTGTAACAGCAAAATCTAATGAAGACGACCATATTGTTTCTATGTGATATCATTACAAGTACACGTGTCGTGTCTCCATTGAAATATACAACAGATTTTCCTTCATTTCCAGAGCAAATCTGCAAAAGGAAAGCTATCCCTCTCGTCATACTTCAAGAAAGTTGACAAGCGACTCGCACACTTGATTCTCGATGAGATTATTGACCAAGGACCGACGATCAGTTTTGACGACATAGGTGAGCTTTGGCCTAGTCCACCCAGAATCCACCAATAATTGAGAGCACTGCGCCTAGCTGGTGATCCACTCTAGGTCGCAAATGTTATGTTTGTATGTGGGAAAGAAACTCCAAGCAGATCCTATCAAAAACATATGTTTTTGAATAAGTTATGTAAAAATACATGGCTGATTGGATTGTAAAATGACAAATATATCATGTGTTTACTACCTCAATTCCCACGACTTTGTCAGTATCTCCCACTTAGTTCAAAAACTTTTTACATGTGCTATGAAAGGCACCTCTTAACAACTATGAATAGATGGTATATGTATGTTCATCTTTGAGGAATGAGCCTGGAGTTCCAATATTGAACTGTTAAATGTTTTGGATTTTGTTCAGTCAGTATGTCATTGCTGTAACCCATTTAACACCCAGCCAATAAGTCAGTTCTACACCCTCCCACTGAGCCAACCTCAGACTGAGAAGTTGCCTGCTCAGCCCAACCAGCCCTTTTGGGACAGGGTTCGTTATACTGGCTAACATATTAGTTGCAGTCACAAACTGATGTAAATACTTTGTTTTGTGAGGTGTTCTCACATGTATGCTCACTTATTTTGGTCATTATGTTCTCTCTGGCAGCTGGACAGGACGTAGCTAAGCAGGCCCTACAGGAGATTGTGATTCTGCCTGCGCTTCGGCCAGAGGTACCGTTTGAAATTAATGTATAATTTACTTTTATATACCGTTGCAGGTATTTACAGTGATGATACATTTGTTGATAGGGGGAAGCACGGAGTAGACCAAGTTAGCTAGAAGAATATATCGACATTAAAAGCAATACAAAATCGAGAATAACACCATATGAAACTTTCTTTGGAGGACGGGTACTATTGATTACTGAAAGTCCAGTAGTCTGCTACTCAAAGCTAGCAGGAAACAATGATCACCATAACATTCTGACATGTTCTAGAAATAGAGAAACGCACTTGATTTTATGAAATAAAGATTTATGTATTTAGAAAATCTCTCATTCTTATGGTATTATATTTTCCCAGCTGTTTACTGGCTTACGTGCCCCAGCGAAAGGCCTGCTCCTATTTGGACCACCCGGAAATGGAAAGACTATGTTGGTGAGTGAAGTAAAATATTTCCAAGCATCATGATATTGTTATCAATATGAATAGGCAAGAGACTCTTTCCTTACTGTCACTCTTTAGCGTTCCATAGTCGTGATCATTGCGAGTGCATTTTCTCCAAATGATCTCTGAAACGGTCACTATTAATGACAGAATAAGACTTGTCACACAGTTCTAATGGGTGGTCGTTACATTAATAGATATTTGCAGCGGAGGATTCTTTAAATGTATGGCATACCTCATCCCCAAATTTCCCAATTTTCCCTGGTTATTTCAATCGTAATAAACATTCTTATAAACCACCACATTAAACGTGATAACTGCAGGCACTGCACCATTCGGCCAGGTTTTGTATAACCTACTGCAGCTTGATTCTCAGTTAGGAGAAAAATATAATTCTAAGTTAGAGTTTGGTTCAGACATACTCATATTGGTCATATTGATAATACCACAGTCTTATTTACAAAATCTTGGATATTTTAGCCGTGTTTTGGTATTCTTTGCTGATATTTGGTGGGGAAAACACACCAAGACAATTATCTAAGTATTCTAAAATTGGTAACTGGCAGTTAAGGCACGATAGATACAGCGATTGGTATGAATTGATCACTATTATTGATCAAACCAACAGTGATCGTGTTACCGCAACAGTGATTGGGTCTATAGAACGCTGTGCGGTCATGATCGCTAAAACGGGCTCATAACTGGTCGCTCTTTTTCCATGATCACGAATAAAGGCGTCGCTGTCTATAAAAAAAAGGATTCTGACATTTTCCTGCTTTTTTCAAGAATTCATAGGCAGCTCTGCTTACTATCGGAGTTCACATGTTCTCTCGACCAGCAGGTCCTAGTAAGAATAATGAAATTAAAAAATAATGTTGATGTGTGTTAATGCCTGCTGGTATAGACCGATGGCAGCCAGGTAGATCAGTCAGTAGCGCGTCAGCCTACATATTGAAGGATCTGGGGTTCGAGGTTCAGCCGAGCGGCTAAGTTTCTGATTGTCATTCTCATCTCATAGATTTGATCTTGCTATGACCCTGGCTGTTGCTTTGGTGTAAAACACCATCAACGAACCAACTTACACCAAATTCACCCCCGAAACCTACCACCGAAAACAAACAATGAAAATGATTAATCATATGATGAGTTTGACAAACAATAATTATGATATTTACAAGTACAGGTCTTCGATCATAGGAGATGAAAGCTTATTTTTCATGTGAATGCATCTATTTTCTTGCAGGCAAAGGCTGTAGCCAACGAGTCAAATGCAACATTCTTTAACATCAGCGCTGCCTCCTTAACTTCTAAATATGTAAGTGTATCTCTGAGTAATTATGAACCATACTGAAAGGGTATGGTCAGCTCTCCTTGCGTGATTTATCGTAAAACTTTCTGTTCTTGATTAACACAAAGTCTTTTTGAAGTGTTATTATACACTGTAATATTATATTGCGAAGTATTATTATACACTCAAAAACCAAAACCATCCAAACTGAGCCGAATTTATTCAAAAATTTCCTTTTCAGGTCGGAGAAGGAGAAAAACTTGTCCGAGCTTTGTTTGCTGTTGCTCGTGAACTTCAACCATCAATTATTTTTATCGGTAAGTTCCACATTCATTATATATTAATTAGTCATCTAGATTCTACAATTAAGGCTTTGTTATTCTGAGACAAGATATAAAATAAACACATATAGGCTCAGGGTCTGTATTTACACTTCGCTGAATATCAAACGTTGTGTAATTAATATTAAATACCATAGATTGTAGCTTTCCACTTTTCATGGAAATCCAAGATTTCAATTTCAGTATATAGAATCATTTGTCTTTGTGTAAATAAAGAAATAATGTTAGAGCCTAATTCACACCAATAGAAAATGACTTGAAACTCCCCACAGACCATCAACCGAACGTTGTAGCTGACACCGACATGTTTTCGATGTCTTCCCAGTCTCTCTGAGGCAGCAAATTACACATTAAAAATATTTCCTGACCCAAACTGACTCCCCGAAACTCCTGTTCTCTCAGATGAGATTGATTCCTTGCTGTGTGAGAGACGAGAGGGCGAACATGAAGCAAGTCGTCGACTGAAGACCGAGTTTTTACTGGAATTCGATGGAGTAAGTTTCCAATCCCCATTTCTACATTTTACGCGTGAATTATGGTAGCACTGCATTTAGCATGCAAATATGGTATAAGAGCTTCTAACCCATCCCCAACCAAAAACAAAACTTTTATTATATTCCTCATGAATTTCATACATGACGGTACCTTAATTGAATTAATGATGGCTCAAAGGTTTTCACTCTTTTCCTGATTAATATGCATATAACTAATTAAAGAATTAAAATATATATGCTATTAATATGAAGGTCCTCTGTATCCTCTGTTTTAAAGATTATAGTGACACCTTTGTACTTTTCCAAGGAAATCTACTTTTTCATGTTAAGTATTTTAAATTCTTGTTGACAAACTTATTTGAGCTTCATTCACACCAATAAAATAATTGTTTGAACCTGTCCACAAACCTAATGTCGTAGCTGACACGGACATGTTTTCCAGATTATCATGGTTACTAAGGCAGCATATTCCACACGAAAAATATATCCACTTTTTTTCTGACATTCCTTATAAAGAATATGGCCTCCATTTCAATGAAAATATTCAAAATGCACGCTGTGATGTTGGAAACGTGCAGTGTTTCAATGTAGTGTAGCAACCGATTCCTTCGGTGGCCAGTGTATCAGCTTCATCAGCCCTATATCTGTATGTGTTCTCATTTCACCCAGGTGCAGGGCGGAGAGACCGAGGAGAAGGTTTTAGTGATGGGAGCGACCAATCGTCCACACGAACTGGATGACGCCGTTCTTCGGTAGGTGGCACTACACGTCTGTATTGTCTACTTTCTTGTGGTTGGTTTTTCATTGATATTTTTATGCCGTAGGAACAGTTGTTTATACCTTGACATAAACTATTATTACAATTCATCTTCTACTTCTCTCGTTATTATCGCTAGTAGGTTCCAGTATTTGAAATACTTCAGTCTCAGAGTTATGATATGTGATATATCATGTTTTGTATGCAATATCTCTTGGTAGTGTACTTTTCAAAGTTTATTTCTGCTAATGTACTTTCTCTATATTTTTCCAAGTGTTTGATACCATGACCATAATTAGATTTGAGGAAATTAATGAAAAATATAGGTCCATGCACGGACTTAGATGTTATATGGGAAGTAAAAGATGATTCATGTTCGAAGTCCCCTATTACTGAAAATGCACGAATATATTCTGTCTTCACTTGAATTACACTAGTATTTATATTGTGTTTCAGTCGTTTCGCCAAGCGTATCTTTGTGACCATGCCCGAGCAGGAGACGCGTATCATGATGGTTTCTAAACTCTTACGTAAACACCATAACCCGCTGACATCTCGCGAGATTCGCCACCTAGCGGAGATCACCGCAGGCTACTCGGGCTCCGATCTGACGTCACTCGCAAAGGACGCAGCTCTAGGGCCCATACGAGGTGAGTAGACTTCAAGTTCAATTGTTGATTGCAGGGCTTTATATATAGAGATCACAAAATGGTAACATTCAATAGTATCTGAATGCTACATCGTTAGCTCGCTACATTTTTCCGTGGAGTAGATAGTGGACACTATGATATGTCGAGTCATGGATTTGTGTCCTAGTCTGTGGTTTTAGTAAAACCCTAGGTTAAGTAGTCACCTCTCATCTCACTTGAGGGGTGAACAGCTGTTCTATATCAACATGCGAGGTATTGTGCTGTTAGGGAACCAGCAAGTAAGCATGAACAAAATGGCTGGACTTGAGAAGTAGGGAAGCTGCACTGAAAAACTACCTCTAAAACACAGTTATAAATTATGGGCACATGGTCTAGTAGCCATGTAAAAACAAATTGGTATATGTCTATTGATTATAAATTTGTTTTACACATGTAATTAAGCCCATAAGACAGCGACCTCGACCACAGATTCTCACCAATCCGATCACCGATTATAATCGGGAAGGAGAATATCGCTGTCTTATACCCTCATACAGCAACAGATCAGCGCTTGCCGATCACATCTCCCGGGTTTATGGCCTTGTGTGAGATCAAAGGGAGCCGCCGGGAGCTGAGCCGGGATGAGCCACGGGCCGCTGGTGTGGATTCATTGAAAATAATTCAAAGTATAATAACTTTGGATCCAATTAAGATATCAGGAAACGGTTTTCAGATTTATCATCGCCTCTGTCTCTCCTACAAATCGATATAAAGCACTTGTAAATCGGACTGGGCGATAGGTAGCATCGCTGTTCGAACAGCCTTCTCAGAATCGGGAACAGTCGGTGAAGTGCATACAGCGACACGATTAAGGTCAGGGAGAGTCGGTCATTACCCCAAGGCAAGTAATGCCTGACCTGATTAAAATCGGGTCTGTGAAGTGCATACAGTGACACTATTCTGACCAACCCAACGGATTCGTCGGGCAAAGGTGTGATTGGGCACAATGGTCGTGTCGCTGTCATACACGCTTTTTAAAGTCTTGCCAAGAAAAAGTATCGGGAGTGTGGGGAGGGGGGTATTTATTAGCATATGATTCATCACAGTTTTACCATATGGCTTGTTGTTATAAGTATCATCCATTTTAACATCAATTGATACTCTTTATCTCACCCTTGGTACAAGTTTAGCCATAGGAATAACGTTAGAAAAAAATACTCAACGATCACCCCGGTAGAGTAACAATACTACGCCATGGTCGTGGAGTAGTGAATACGAGATGACGTCATAGGCGATTGACCAATCAGGGGCCAGGATTTCAGAGAAAAGACAAGACAAAACAAGAGATTTAAACGTCCCTAACAGTAAAAGGGGGGAGATAAATCCAGAACCACACTCGAATCGTATCAATAAACAATGCTCCACTCGTTTGGATGGGCCATAATCGTCACTCGGCTTCTCCTCGATGACGATTATGGCCCATCCAAACTCGTGGAGTATTGTGTATTGATACGATTCTCGATGCAGTTCTATATAAAAAATTTTATTCAGTAGTGACAACGTACATTCTCCTATATTACAGTTGAAGTAGAATATAACAGATATATGATGCAAAGAATGACATGGTCATCTGACTCAGTGCCATTTGATCCTACCTAGGGATTTGAATATCAATCTCGTTTTTTGTTTGTTTGGTTTTTTTATTTTTTTATTCAATAGTAAAGGTGGATTTGACACAATCGCCCATACTAGGCGCTCTTCCTTGGATCAGTCCAACGGGAGCAACTATACAATGCTCGTGCACATTTGACATACAAGTGTAGACATACATATACCAGTTATCAACAGAGATACGTTTCAATTAAAGTTAGTTCAGTTCATCTTCGATATCTTATAGAGAGTCCTGTAAGTCATTTGACACTACTGTGATTAATATCTCAGTTTGATAAGTTCATAGAATAGTGAGTTTTCCTTGCGAGAATAACAACATAGACATATAACATTGACAGACAGGTTTACAGACATTACAGATACAGAAACAAGTTATACAATGCATCCTGGGTTACAATCAGATGTTTTCACTAAGTATTAAGTCTTCAACACCACAGTAAACTGTACCTGGTCATTTGACTCAGGAGAAATTCAATCTGTAATTTGTTTGCTAATTTCTTCGTTTAGTAAATATCGTTTTACCGCTGGTTTAAAGTAGGTTTTATCTAGATGTTGCACTTCATATGTCAACAAATTCCAGAACAGCATACCCTTGTACAGGGGGCTGTTTCTATATCTTTCAGTTTTCGGGCGCTTTGTTCTAATGATAATCTTCCTATTCATTCTAGTTCTAGTAGTTTCATTTAATATAATATTCTCAGAGTCTTCTTTCCACCAATGTATGCTCATGATCAGATGAAAGACCCTTCTATGTGACAGTGGTCGAACCTTACATGCCTTATATAGTTCATGATTACTGATATGCTCCCATCTGTGGTATTTAACACAGTTCGCAGACATCGGTTTAAAGATGTCTGTAATTTAGCTCGTTCTATCTTGGTGCTCATATAATAAATAAAGTCCACATACTCGAGCTTAGGTAATATCATCTGTTTGCATATGGCAAGTGCAGAGGAGTCCGTAAGAAAATACCTAAGCTTTCGGAGCTTGAAGGTCTGTCTCCTAACATCCACGAGTACTTTATTAAGTTGCAGTTTAAAATTTAGACCTCTGTCTAGGATAACTCCGAGATAGTTGTAGCTTCTGACAACTTCCATTTTTTTGTCCTTAATTGTACATGTCGATGTACACATATCCCTCCCCCCTATCCACATTAGCTTAGATTTTTCCACATTGATTATGAGTTTCTTTGTGTCAAGCCATGACTGTAGTTTGTGAAGGTCACTTTGCATCCGGGCTTGGACTTCTAACACATCTGTCCCATGTGAGATCATAACCATATCATCAGCATACATGGTAGCATACGTATACTCAAGTTTGCTGAAAAATTAAGTGATGAATATAATAAATAGGACAGGTCCTAATACGGATCCCTGCGGTACTCCACACTTGATATTTAATTCCTTGCTTAGTTGACCATTCGCTTTTACAGCTTGTGTTCTATTGGTCAGATATGATATAAACAGATCAATAGCACTTGTCGACAAACCAATTTGTCGAAGGTCTCTAAATATAATAGTGTGTGATACACAATCAAACGCTTTGCGCATATCAATGAATGCACAAAGACTAAGTTTCCTATTATCCCTATTCTTTGTTAACTGGTGAATTACCCTAAAAATTGCCTGTGAAGTGGAGCGAGCGCGCATAAAACCAAATTGATTTTTATCTATTATATCATTCTTCAGTATATACTTCATTAGTTGACTATGCATTATTTTTTCTATAAGTTTCGACATAGTAGGTAAAACACTAATGGGTCTCCAGTTGGAGAAGATCCGCATATCGCTACCCTTAGGCAGTGGCGTGACTATCGCATGTTTTAGTGAAGTCGGGAAGTATGATTTTATACATGTTAAATTAAACATTTCTACTACCACATTAGGGTTGCATAACAAAAATCTCTTTAGTAGTTTTATTTTTACATAAGGTATACCTGTGGTTTTATCATCATCCAACTCTTTTATTAACTTTACTACTTTTTCTGTGTCAGTTTTTTCAAACATGAATTCCGTCCCTTGTATATGATTGAACGGTATAGTGGGTATAATATCCACGGACTGGTTAGTCAACTTTTCTCCAATTGATACATAATATAAGTTATGGAGACGAAGTATAAGTGAAGTACAAGACAACGAGTAATTGTAGTTTGGTGAGTATAACAAACACCAGGCCCTAACCTTTATTACTGGAAGTACAATCCTTGGAACCTCAGTATTACAAAGTACACAACTGAGTAACTTAGACCTGAAATTAAAAATTTAAATTTAAAATTTATAGGTCTGATCCTGAAGACATGCAAAGGTAGAGTGACGAATGCGCATCACGGCAACCGCCAATAGAACTATTGACGCAAGATAAACAGTAACCGCTATACCATAGTGACGCCATAGCAACTCGCTAGGTGGCGACGGTAGTAGCTTAGTCTAATAATTATACATGTATAAACTGGGAGTTATACAGTCATATAAGTTATGGAGACGAAGTATAAGTGAAGTACAAGACAACGAGTAATTGTAGTTTGGTGAGTATAACAAACACCAGGCCAAGAACCGCCAAACACAATTACGAATTTTGTGAATAATTAGACAAGAACGATTTCATTGTTGAAACCTCAGAGAGGGATTCCGTATTATGTAGGTATCTATAAACTGAGGCCGATTTCCAATTTCCTTTAGATTTAATCACCTCAATCGGCATACCCAAGTCTTTTAAAAACGTGGCCCCACCATGGCGTAGGGAATGAGTAGATACGTTACCCGTGATACCACATTGTTTTGATAAACTCTTTAACCTTGAGTTGAAGTATCCATAAGACATAGGCTTTTTACCCAAACTTATCAACGGTAAGGATAAACTTTTACGATAAATCAGTTGAACTACGATTTTGTAGACACACAAAAACGACCCTGGAATTGAGTGGATAAAAATGTCAAAAGGGTCAAGACCGAATTGGTCAGTCTTACTTGTACGAATATGTATTTTGATAACCGACGAATCCATGGTTAAGTCCCCAATAAGTAGATTGTGGGGTGATATCGTTACATGTGATTTTCTCAGTAATCCACGAAAACATAGAACCACAGCTAACCAGAAATTCAAGTCATCTGAATTTCCCAAGTCCAAAATACGGTAAATATTTTGTAAATCTTGAACTTTAAAAGGGTAACGAGAATTATCCCTTGCGATAAAAGATCTATGAATACCTTTGATAACCATCTTTAATCTGAAATCATTGGAATGATCCAGATAACCCAACATTTTTTGCTTCCACCAGATGGCTGAAAGATAATTTTTTATCGATACTGGCGATAAAAAATCCGATAAATATGAAGCATACCAGCAAGCCTGAGTAGGATTGCAAGGAAATGGTTTGAGATTAAATTTATCACAAAAACGTGAATAACAATTTAATTGATTTACCCTGGATTTGTTAGTGGCAATTGACATTGCCACGGATAGGAATTTATCCATTTTATCCTGTACCTCCTGGATTAGGCCTGTAATTCAGAACAACACATGTTATGAGTTTTAAGGGTACAAACACATTTCTCGAATACACCGTCGTATTCCAACCTTGATAATTGATCTGCTAACGTATTATCGCTACTTTTGATATATGTAGCCCAAATATCGATATTATAAATGAAACAAGTCCAAAATATTTCTCGTAACCACGACATACATGTTTTATTTTTGCTTTTACCTGAATTTAACATGTATAGGACTTGCATGTTATCCGTAATCACCTCTACTCTCTTGTTGCGATAATTACCGCCCCATCTTTTTAGGCCGATAAGTACAGGCCAGAGTTCTAATACATTGATATTCATGCCATAAATATCGCTAATGGGTGGTTCCTCCTGATGACCACAATTATTTAAATCTGAAGGGATTTTTTCCCAACTACCGAAAAAATAATCGCAACCGGCCCAACCGCCGAAACCTTTAAAAGATGAATCAGTGACGATTGGTACATTGTGACATTTTGTGCGTATTAACGATTTACAGTTAAAAATCCGACAGAAATTTAACCACCATTCTAAGTCTGCCGATAAATCGTCATCGATATTCCTCTTAGATTTATAATTCAACTCTTTTATCATGTCGAATAGGCGTCTACTAAAAGTTTTACCGCCCTTGACGACTTGAGCGCAAAAAGACATTAATCCGCCCAGCCTTTCTAGGTCCTTTTTATTTACGAACCCTTTTTCTATAGTTTCTTCTATAGTTTTAGATAGTTTATCGACTTTTTCTTGAGGAAGACTCAATTCCATCTGTTCAGAGTTGATTGTTATACCTAGAAATACCGTATTTCTACATGGATCTGTTACTTTGTTAAAAGATATTTTAAAACCCAATTTCTCAATCGTATCTATGACAATTCCTCTGTCTCTGAGACACTCATCGTATGTGGAACCAATAATGAGAAAATCATCGAGATAATTTACCAATCTCTTTACACCTTTAGATTCAGCGATTTTGACTATATAGTTCGAAATCGTGCTAAAAATATTGGGAGCGCATTTTAGGCCGAATGCTAACCTGTTGTCTCTGTAGTAATCGTCTTCCCATTTGAAACCTAGAGATTCAGCATTTTTAGGATCAATATGTACTGAACGGTAGGCCGATTTTATGTCAACCAAGCACATGTAATCGTCACGATTGAGATAATCTACTGCGGTTTCCACTGAATTGTATGAAAAAGATTCAAAAGTTTCTTTCATGTGGTCGTTAATTGATTCACCAAAGGGCCTAGAGCAATCCGTGATGGGCCTAAATTTCCCATTTTCTTTTAGGACCCCCCCTAACGCATGTACGCATTTAGGCTTTTTCTTTACTTTCGAAATTCTCCCATTTTCTACCTCGGATTTAACCACTTCATCGAATTTTTCACGACAAATTCCTTCCGTAAGTGATTTATAATTTTCACATTCATATTCCGCCTCACAATCGGAATCGACTATTTTAAAACCATTACGTAGGCCAGACCATAAGAATTCCCTGTCTTTTGAGTCTATAGAATCGAGCGCATTTTCTCCAGTTAAATATACCGCCGATCTACAAGGTTTTAAATCCACCGCGATTTCGTTGACATAGTATATACAGTCACATTTACCGTTAATACATTTCTCAGTGACAACAATTTCATCTACACAAACCTTTTTCTTTGTTTCCCCATCGATTTCTTTCTCCGAAGCACGATTGATAGGAATGTTTACCGTTGCTACTCTATCGCTAGGGGGATTCCCTGCGATTACGTCATTATCGAGCGGGGATCCCTGACGACCAGAAGCGTCCATAGTTACAGCCACGCCCCCTATTTTATCGCCTTGAATTTTCCCGCTCGATATATCATTTCATTTACTGTGTTTCTGATCTTTGCTTTGTGTTTTGCAATCGTTTGAACCATGACCGTAGCTATGGCAGTTATTGCAACTATGTTTGTACTTGCAACTTGTGTATTTGCAACCTTCTGGTTTGTTAAATGCAAAACATACATTATTATCGCCCTGAGATTTGCTTTTTGTTTTTACACTTTTCTTCATCGTAGCTGCTGAAATCGTACCATCAAAAGATAAAAATCTCACTATTGCTGCTGGATTTACCACTGATAACGATTTGATACCTTTTTCAATCGTTTCAATTTTGACACTTTCGTCGTAGTTTATCAACGCTTCAGCCGTAAACATCCTCGTTTCTGCTTTTTCTCCCACCAAGATTAAATGGTCAATAAATCCGCTCAGTTCCTTACCTGAGTCGTATAGATTTTTTAAGATTTTCATATTTATCAGATTCAATTTTTCAATCGAAACAATTTTCTCGTCCTTTCTCAAATATTTTTTAGAGGAGAAAACATTATTTTTAGGCCTACCTTTAGACTTTCTACAAGTTGATTCTCTACTTGATGATCTAGAACTCTCACTTGACGAGCGACTTGTGGTACTTGTTGATGATTTACGCGATTTTCTTTCACTCTGGTGACTGGATTTTCTGTCTTTTTCGTTAGTTTCTTCCTCCACCGACGATTTCTCGAAGAATTTTTCCATCTTTCCCAGGGTGCTGCGCATGTAATCTTCTAAATTGTCCATTCTTGTAGATAATTGGTCTTCTTTCCGTTTTGCATCCTTCTCGTATCTGGATCTGATGCCCTCGGATGCCGATGCCCACGTCTGGTCAATAGGATCATTGTCTGATAATAGACCTGTCGCTGGCGATTGCGACCTGAAGGGTGCCTCCCCCTCAGTATCAGATCTAATCCTATTCGATTTCCTCAATTCTACCTTTGTAGGTGATTTTTGCTTTTTTGACTTTCTCCCCATCGTCAAAATCAAATAACCACCGCGATTTATCTCCAATAAATCGACAAATGACTCAAATGTCTCAAGATTTAAAATTTATAGGTCTGATCCTGAAGACATGCAAAGGTAGAGTGACGAATGCGCATCACGGCAACCGCCAATAGAACTATTGACGCAAGATAAACAGTAACCGCTATACCATAGTGACGCCATAGCAACTCGCTAGGTGGCGACGGTAGTAGCTTAGTCTAATAATTATACATGTATAAACTGGGAGTTATACAGTCATATTGATTCAGCATATCTGTTGTCTCACCCTCTGTAAACGGAATGTCTGTGCCACTCTCATATGGCTTCCATAGGTTATTAATGGATCGCCAGAATCGCTTAGGGTTTTTCTTGTTATTCTCGAGCTCGGTTTCGATCAACATTGCAGTAAGATCCCTTATACCTTTGGTTATCTGCTTCCTCATGATTCTTACTTCTCGTAGTAAGTCCTCCCGTTTATTACACTCCCTATATAGCTTTTTCAAACAGATAGCCCTCTTCCGTATTAGTTTATTTAGCCCCTTTGGTAATTCCATATTATTTCTAGTCGTTATCATATATTTCCTTACTGGACATTTCATATCTAGGTATCTGTTTAGGTAATCTTCATAAGCCAGTTAATACTTTTTGATACTGATTTCATGAATTGAAATGGAAATATTAAGAGATTTTGTGGTGATCTGAGGAGCACTGCAGTAGGTTTTGCAAAAAGCAGCCGAGTGGTGCAGTGTCTGCAGATATTACATATAACATAATGTTTTTAAAAAATGTCTCTCATGCCTTGCCACCGTGACTTGGTTAGAAAAGCGTCAGTCATTCTATAGAGCTCCTAGCGATCAACACATATAGGACGCCATCTTGCTAAAAACGTCAAACAATGTTGCAAGTGCGCTCATTATTGATATTGGACCTGAGACATCCAAGTCAAAATTGATGTTTGGAAGTCATGCTTTGGACTACACAAAGGGGGATAATTCTATGTTTCGTCTAAAAAGGACTCATTAGGTACCTCTTAAATACTAATGTTTTACAGTATTAACGCCCCTGATGCATTGTGTAATGTTGTTCTCTCTCGTTTTTTTTGTTTCAGAATTAACACCTGAACAAGTGAGAGATATGGATGCAGAACAGGTAAGATTTTTTCCTCCGGTCTCACAGTTCAGTCTGGCAGCAGAGTTTGACAGTGCCTTTATTTATTGTATTCAGTCCCCAGGATTGCCACACAACAGGGAAAGATCATGGAAAAGTTATTTTTTCATAGTCAGTGAATCATCATGGAATTCGGGAATTTGTCAGTGAAAATTTGAATCTTCAAAAATGTCAGGGAAAATTTACGCATATCAGGGAAAACGTCCAGATTATCCGAATTTGCACATATTGAATTGGCCAATTTCTACACCTTCAGAATCTGGCGATATTAAAGAAAAGAACAATGTATACCCGATATTTCCGACATACGGGGACATTGCTGTCTTTTTCAACAGGAGAACATTGGCAATAGAAGTTGCCGAGAAAGGTTTACAACAGTTTAAGGTTTGATGTTTTAAAAGTATGGTCCTATAATCATGAAAATAACTGGATGGAATGGACAGCTTTAAGGCCAATCATCATGAAGATTTTCTAGATTTACTTACCAGAGAAAATGAAATTTGTCAGGGAAAAGACAAAGATATGTCAGGGAATTTCGACGTCCCGAGTTTGTGGCAACTCTGGTCTATGAGAACACATTTTTCAGTCTATTGGGGCCTCTCAACTCTTGTATATGTATTCGTCGGTCATTTTCTAGAAAATCAAATAGCAGCACAGCAAAGTAATTATCAATTATTCTAATGCACATGTCTCCCACATTGTATTCATGTATTCAAATGTTATATGTTATTTTTACACTTATATGTTCAAATAGAAAAGTGAAATCCATTTCTGTATTATCATATCCTAGTGACATTTGTATTAGTGTATTATATCAACCATGTATTATGAAACTGTGATTGTACTGTCACATGTCTTAGCAGCGTTATAATAGTGAAACTATGTATTGAATTTTGTGTTTGTTATTGTATTCCACCCTTTTTTTATACCACAAGGCCCCACTCTGCACCTTTGTGTGTTTCATGTTCTGATTACTCAATGTGATTAGTTGATTGGTAGCTTAAATCTGTTTCTGTAATCTTACCCCATTTGTTTCTTGTTCTATTGTCTGGTTTTTCTATATCTATATTAAAGATATAGTATTCATTGGGACATTTAAAATTGGATGCATCAAGATTGGGAAGTAATGTGAATGTGGAATTACAAATGAAATTTTAAAATTTTAAAAAGAAAATAGAAACATTGAACCTTGATAAGGGACTCCTGCTGAATGATTTTGAAATAAATATGGAAATTCAAGCGGTGAAACATGGCTTATCAGCGCAATGATACTTATTTCGGTAGCAATCTCTACGAGGTAATTGGGGAATATTTAATTGGGAAATAAGTTGGTTCAAGTATATAATAGTTTTGAATTGAAACACTATGCATTCTTTTAGTATCACGTACAGAGATTTATAAGTTATTGATTGACTGGTTTTGTTTAATTCTTCTCATGATATTTTCACAGTTTCTATTTTCTTCAAATAGTAGCTGACCACATTTTGGTTTGCATGTTTCTTCTGTACCTCACTTCTGGTAAGTCAGTTTAGGGTTGCCACAGGCCAGGGACAAACCGTGCTAGATTTTCTTTAATGCAATTACAGGTAAATACCAGAGAACTTTGAATTTTGAAAAATAGATTATAACTTTAACGAAAACCAGGAAATCTAAGAATTCAATATCAAGCTTTTGTTCGAGCCTGATTTATTAAATCTTAAAGCATTTAATTTTTATTTCAAAATATGATTAAACAAATCATACGTGACCATAATTAATGAGTTCATGAATAATCATCATGCTTCTAAATCAGATGCATGTACCATATGAAAAGCAAGGGATTGATTAATGGCTGATAAGGTTGTTGTAGATAAAATGCTGGTGTTATTAATCATGCTCGGAAAAACATTCTACATTGTGTGGAGAAAGAAAAAAACACAATTTCAATAAAATTTGTTCCTCTGTGGCAGCCCTGTAGTTGTCAGTCACCTTTGAGCTCTTCAGTTCGGGGCACTGTGTGGGCGATCTAACGGAACATGCAAACTCATCCCGCTCTATTAACACCCGGTGTACGTCACCTGCAGCTTATGTTCCAGGTGCGCAACATTCAGCTGACCGACTTCTTGGATTCACTGAAGCGTATCCGCCGTTCTGTTCCACCAGCCACATTGCAGAAGTACCACACCTGGAACAATCAGTACGGGGATATCACCACGTGATGTCGTTTCTAGTCACCCAGTGGAAAATTCTCTTCCTCTGTTTCTATCGTGGAGGCACCAATACCAATCAACACCAAGCTTATGAAGCATCTCCTGTTCTCCCGCCTGCCTTGTTAGGCGCTGTAGTCTTGCCGTTTGCCATCAGGTGTGCTGCTGTTCCCACTACTATGACTACTCCAAGCCTGCCATTTTCTCCCTAGTAGTGGACTTTGTATATTTGTGTATAAAGGACATTAAACCAGCTACAAATGGCTTCATACTTAAGATTTTTGTAAATTCTATTGGGGCTTGACTGAGGTGAGTTTTGCCACATCCTGTAATTTCTAAGATTGACTTGTAAATGCTAGTTTTAATGATCGCAAAGACCTCCTGTGTCTTTCTTTGGTTCAGATTTGATGCAAAGGGTCTGTTCTGTAACTTTGCTTCAGGGTTTCCTCATAATAATCAAATACCTGCAACAAACAGGTAAAGCTTTGTTTATCTTGATGCACAGTTATGGTTCACGAAACCACATTGATTGTATATTTTCTTCTACCTGCAAATGAACTCAGTTACAAATGTTCGGTTATGATGATCCTTAGAAAGGTATACGAGGTTTTGTATAGTGTATATTTATTTATCTATCTGAAGTCTGTACAGAAAGATCTGTGGCAGATATCTGTACAAGAATGAACAGGTCTATAAGGTTCTACTTATACACTTATACACTACAAATATACACAGGAGAACTGTGATGGAGATTGGGGAAATGGAGAGGGACTTCCATATTGGACAAGAGCTCTCACTATGTTGAACACTAAAATAGGTTACAAGTGTGGTCGAATCGCCTTTGCTTCGCTTAACTAATCTGTGGGTTTCTCGTAACCAAGGTAACTAACCCCAGTTACACTGATGATCAATCCTATTGAATATTTACAAAGTAAGGAATTGATCCTGGTGATGAGGGTTTGTGTGTATAGAAACACTTACTGGCAGTTTCTGCTAACTCACTCTCACCTTTCGCGCTGTGGCTGAAGCTGAGGTTTTTAATTCTCTGGGCCATTCTCTGTAACTTACACAAGACACTTGCCAACTGGATCGAGATCGCAAGCGGTGATGATTATATTTCGAACGATCTTGTTCCACGGGTCATGTTAATGAACAAGATATTTTCACTAAGATATTTGAGGCGTGCCGCTTGTTTTGCAGGTGATTGTAAAAAAAGGAAAATTTCAACATACTTTTCATGTGGTCGCTTGCTGCTACTATTGCATGAAGTACCCTCTACTGAGGGTTGATGACCTATTATGGGGGGTCTTGATTCATAACTGGCCTTGTGCATTTAAACCAACGTTCTCCAAGACTAACCTAGGAGCTAACGTATATATCATGCTTTTCTGTGCCTTTACGTAGATGAGTTGTAACGTATTGAGATTCAGTCGTGCTGTTCTAAGATCCTCGACCACACAGGTAATGATAGAGAAAAGAGTAATCCAGGGATGCAAGTATTCTGATTAATTACAGAAATCTGAAATAACAAGATTTTCATTTATGATTGATAAAATTGTTTGAATATCTCCTAGATGGTCCTGTTTGGCCATATCACGACCAATGCCCAGCACCAGGGTACCGAAAGGTGCTGCATGTGAGGAAATGTGTAGACTTTTTGATTGACGGAAAGCCAGCAAGCGTCTTTAACTGATCAATATACACACATCCCACAGCTCTGAGCATGTTATGCTACCAGTCCCAGCATTGCCCAGTCCTGTTACTGTTCGGTCATTTTACCCTGTAGATTTTATTTCCGATTTATATTCTAACCATGACTTGCATCCCTGGTAACGATATCATCTAAAACATCAAAGCGTGATGTAAGAAAGCCCCTCACAAGTATTATAGATAATTATGTCACAATTCTGGATTATTATTAACATTCCTAGTAGTTTCATCTGTCAGCGTCCCGCGGCCTTCACGTAGCTCCACCGAGAAGAAACATTCCCGATGCGGATACTAGTCCTAATTTATCGCATTTATGCCATATTCAGATGCTATTTCGATGTTACTTGAAGGCGTGGTAGGACCCATAAATCATAGATTGATTCCCTCAATGCAAGAGATAGTATTTACACGTGACATGATAGTTTGCTTTAGATATTGGACCAGAGTGACGAAGCTTGTATTAAAGATTATAGGCATAAGTTCCCTTTTTGCAACCATTAGCTAACTTCTATGGAAATGGAAAACATGTTCGCTAGGAGACACCAGCAAGTTTAGTTGTTCATTTGTATAACGCAGCAAAGTCAGTGGTGACCGCATACATTTTGTACAGGGTTGTTATATACATATATCTTACTGTCTGCAGTTTACAACATTTTACTTTTTATAGCGATATTTTTGCAAAGCTATGCAACACTGCAGCATGGAAACAAAACTGATGTGTGCAGCATTCTGTGTCTCGATTGCTGGGAGCTATGTACTGTACTTAGTTTGGTATGTTATCTTTTTGGCACAAAGATTTAAGTAATAGTGATTCCATAAGTGATCTCTAATTTTGAAAACCATGACATGTAGGGTATTTATTTAAATGTAGAAAAAAGACCAGCCCTATACTCTAAATACTCGCGGGCGATGATTAAGGTATTGTCTGAGATTGAATAACATTGGAAATAACTTGATGTCTCGATTTTTTAAAAGGATTGATGAAATTGTACCATCATGAAATTCTTGGGGAGTTCTTTGTAAGAGAAACCGTTGACTCACTGGAGTTATTTTCATAATTGCATTACCCAGCCTAAATGTGTTCTTAATTTACGACTACAGGTCTAATTTGCCAAGATAATGTTTTTAATAGATAAGATATTGAATTTTATGTCTGAGTTAGGAGGATTAGGGTAAGTGCAATATAGGGGTTACGATTAGTGTTTCTTATGGTGCAGGGTTTGGGAATGTCATTTTAAAAAGTGCCTCAGTTTTTGTCTTAGATATGTTCTGCAAAATCGGAATATGTGTATTGTCCTCGTTTATATAATGCTGGAAAGCTGATTTGGGATTTTTTTGGGTGTAATCTCGAAATTATATATAGGTCCTGATCACCTGAGATATACCACTGGTATGCTGAAAGTAAATTATCTTCTCATGTGGTAGTATCGTTAAGGATAACTACTCATCAAGAGAAGACTTCTCTTTTTCATCAAAAAAGGTTAACTGGTAATGCCTTCATGTGACTTGCATCATTCGTACTGGCCTAGAGTTTCATTCCGCCTCCAGTATATGTGGTTGCCCTAATGTTTTCATTTTGATGTACCCGCCTATCTATCTCACCCATGTATTAGTCTAAACATTCCCCTGTGTTGGTTATGTCATGTGTTTATCACACCAGCGACTCGATAATGCCTATGTGTTTTGATGATACCTCTGTGTGTTAATAAGGCATGCTTGTCGATAAAACCTCTGTGTTGTGCAAATCTGCATTTCAAAAATGCTTGCATGTCAATATAGAATGTATACATTGACAAGATCTGCATGCAATACAACACCTGCATTTGATATTTCCATGTCAACAACACCTTTAGTTCAATGATGCTTGCATGTTGATACCACCTACATCATGATACCATCTGCGTTTTTTATACAATACCGGCACACCGACAGCCCATGCCAACATGTCTATAACACCTGCAATTCAATGATGCTGCGTGGTACAATCACCTGTGTCTGAGTAATACCTTTTGACAATACCTCGGGTTTTTACATCTCCAGGTCAATAACACTACAGAGGTCAATAATGCCTATATATCGATAACGGCTGTGTGTTGAAAACACATGTATGTTGAAAACACCTGATTCATTTTAATGCTTGTGTGATGATCATGCTCTGTAGCCGATCACACCTGTTTGTCGATCACACATATGCTGATCATGCTGGTGAAATGTATTGATCATGGCTATGTGTTGATCACACCTATGTGTTGGTCATGCCTATGTACTAATCCTGTGTACTTGTATATAGTTGACGATCGCTGAAATCACTATTGTACATAGAGGTGTTTCAAATGCTCAGAATTGTGTCAGACGCTGTACGAACTTCTTATGACTTACCCTTTATTCACACAATATAACTTTTGTCAAGCTAAAATTGCCCAAAACATTTTGATTACAAATTTTGAGAATTAATGAAAGACTGATGAAAACATATTTGAATTAGATAATGTCTGTTAATCACGTTGTTTATAGAAATACATGTAAGAAAGACAAGAAACAATCATATTAATAAATTTGTCATGATAGCATTGTTATTCCTACTTTGTAAAAATCACATTTTGTTCAGTGTCCTTTGTGAATGTTTTTAGATTTTCCTAGTACAAAGTGAGCATCGATTTATTCAGAAGGCTTGTGGCTCGTATCTGAAAATTTCGAGTTTGTTTTAGGTTACAGAAAACAAACATTTATTTATCCTGTAATAGGTATAATTCACTTCCTACATCACTCTCCATGAATATCTTCGAGGTCAGTCCGCTTCCTGCTGATGCAACCTTCAGGCATGGGATTTCCCCAGATTTCCAGATTAATTCATGTCCTAAGTGTCTTTCTTGAGATCACCATAAATTCTAATAAAAAATAAGTTTTTTCACAAAAAATCGGGGTCCCGATTTCCGAGGAAAAGTTTTTTATAAACAAAAAAATAAGTTAACATAATAAGGACCATCATAGCTCTCAGCTGGGGTAAGGAATTCAAATAGAGAATGGCTAAAAACACCCTGGCACCCTTTTCCCGGAGTATGTTATTTATGTATGCTGAAGGTTGCTGAATGGGCTTGTGGAAGTTTCTTTGGAGATATTCATCATGACAGCTGGCACAGTTCTGACCGTTCAGTGTGCATAGTTCTTCTCGTGTTCAGTTGTTCCGCCAGGTTCGGAATTCGTGCTTGTGTAAAGGCAGCCTTGGTCTTCTGAGTCATACAGTAAAGATAACTGACAAATCCTTATTGACAAAAGACTTCAATAAAAAGTGTTATGTCACAGTACCGACTTGTTGGCTTTTATGTCATTTACACAGGGATGGCAGCTTTCAACTTTTTAACTTTTGCATTTTCCGCATACAAGATTATTTATCCTAGTATAAAACAAAGATGAATACTTTGTACCCATATACATATTTCTCTTGCCGAGTTTGTGCCTTAGAAATCCTGTTTCAGATATAAAAAAATTTGTATACGTACATTCCATAAATAAAAAGCTTTTATCTCCTACATCGAGACATAGTTGACCAGACCTAGGCTTGAAGACTAGTGATATTCCACGAGTGATATTCTTCTGTACAGAAAAATTAAAACCTGCTATTCCTTTTTTGTATCTCTTTACTCACAAGTACTTTTTTCTCATGACCTATTTTAGCTATGCCCAAAACAAAATTTGACATTGCAGTTTTCTGAACTCTGAACATAAACCTCGACAGCCCCCACCATTTTAAAAATGGCACAATCTCCGCATGTATCGAGATCACTGCAGTCGAACTTTGCATAGCCTATGTAGTTTGGGTCACCACCACCTGGTATTAGCATATGGTAACTTAAACCCGATCTCAAATCCTTTTCGAAAAGAGATACTAATATCTAGAACTGTACTTGTATTTGAAAACTCGATAATTTATTGAGATGCAAAGAGATTTGATTATTAGCAGGTGGACGGTTGGTCTTTAAGTTATGGCTATAGCCTACTGTAGTACAACTGCTTGTAATGTGAATGTCCAAATGAAGCCTGGAATGTATTACATGATATAATAGAGCGAAACATAAATAAAATGTGTCCATTAAAAAATCGCCAATACAGATGTCAAGATAATCCATGAATGAACCATGATATAATTGAAAAAATTGTAGACAAAGACAGAGCGTGGAAAGCGTACCAAAACGATACAAGTGATGCAAATAAGGAAACTTTCTGCCGAATAAGGAATGACTGTAAACAAAGCATAATATACGCGAAAAGAAATTATATAATGTGAAATGTAGAAGATAAACCTAAAAAAATCTGGAGAAAAATGCAAACTCTAATCCCATCAAAAGATAATACCACTGATATAATACTTGATGACAATGAAACAAGTGAAAGAATAATACCAAATAAAACAGCAGACTATATAAATAATTTCTTTACACAGGTCAGACCCAAACTTGCTAAGAAATTCAATGAAGAGTGGATAAACACTCTGGAAAACCTACCAGAAATAGCCCAAGAGATCCAAATAACTGAAGAATCAGCTTTATTCAGACAAATAAACATACATAAATCGTCCGCCATCGAGTATTTATCAAGCAGAGTATTAAAAGATAGTTTCCTTGTCCTATCTCGTCAATTAACTTACCTATTTCAAATAAGCATGAATTCTGGAACCTATCCAGAGGCATGGAAAATAGGGAAAATAACCCCAATACCTAAGAAATCAAATAGTACTTCTATATCAGACCTGAGACCCATTTTCGAGCTACCATTAGCAGGGGAAATTATGGAAAAAATGAACATAAACATATACTAACACATAGATTTAACAGACAATAACCTACTAACGCAACATCAAGGAGGCTTCCTACCAAATAAATCAACTATAGGCACCATCTCTGAATTCACTGACGATATCTTTTTTAACATGAACAACAAAAAAGCAACAATAGCAACAGTCATCGACTATTCTTAAGCTTTTGACACAGTAGACTACAATATCCTCATAAAAAGAATTAACTGCTATGGACGACATCATAAAACAACAATATGGCTAAAAATCCAATGGCTAAAACAACAATATGGCTAAAAAAACTCCCATAGGAAACAAAACACAACAGCTAACAAGAACACATCACACACTAAAACTATAGCACATGAGTACCCCAAGGCTCCAGTTTAGGCCCATTATTATTCTTAATATATATAAATGACATAACAAAATCAATTCCAAACTGTAAAATTAAATTATACGCGGATGATGCAGTTATATACGCAAGCCATTCCTTAGTAGAAATAGCACATGAAACATTACAAGCGGACATAAATAAACTCGAAGAATGGTGCACCCAAAACAAGCTAACTATAAACATAAGCAAAATAAAAACCATGGTCTTCGGAACAAATCAAAAACTAAAAAACCTAAATACTTATATAGAACTGCATGGAGAATCGTATAAATACACAATACTCCACGAGTTTGGAAGGGCCGCAATCATCATCGAGGCGAAGCCGAGTGACGATTGCGGCTCTTTCAAACGAGTGGAGTATTGTTTATTTTACGATTCGAGTGCGGTTCTGGATTTATCTCACCCCTTTCAAGGTTAGGGGAGTTGACATTTCTTGTCTTGTCTTGTCATCTCTCTGAATTCCTGGCCACTGATTGTTCAATCGCCTATGCCGTCATCTCGTATTTACTACGCCACGACCATGGCGTAGTATTGTCACTTTACCGGGGTGATCGTTGAGTATTTTTTTCTAATGTTATTCCTATGGCTAAACTTGTACCAGGGGTGAGATAAACCACATATAAAACTAAATAATATAGATACAGAGCAGGTAAACAGTTTTAAATATCTAGGCATTATCTTAGATAAAAACCTAACTTTTGAAAAACATCTAACAAACACAATCAAAAGAGCCAGTATGAAAACATACATGTTGTCGCAGTTAAGAAAATATTTAATGAATAATTATGATATATAAAGCGAAAGTACTTCCGATACTCGAATACGGGGATATTTTGATCCAAAATAACCCAAAATACCTTCTAGACAAGATCCAAACCATCCAAAATCGTGCACTAAAAATATGCTTAAAACTACCAATGAGGACAAGCACAAATAAAGTGCATAAAGAATGTAATCTGAATATCCTAGAAGAAAGAAGACAGGCACACACCCAAAACCAAGCATACAAAAGGAGTAAGCTACCATCATATGTAGATAATAGAGAAAGAGCAACAAGGATAGGAGATTTTGAGAAGTCACAACCTCAATCTTGAACTCTTTAGACGGAGTGTCTGGTACAACACAGCAAAAGAATGGAATGGACTAAGTCTAAACACCAGAACTATACCAAGCTATGAAAGCTTTAGGAGATATACGAAGGAAAACCTAAATGCCCTCAGACTATTATACTAACGGGTACATATATGCTGTTTCCCACCTCAACTTTACCAACATGCCCCAACTATTCTTTTTTCTTAATGTATCAAAAACACACATTGTAAATATCATAATACCGTTTTGTGTTTCTTTTTTCTTTTTTTCGCTTGTCTGTTATGAAATAAATGGAACAATGATTTGCTAGCCGCACTATGGTAGATCTATTAATAGGCATCCACTTTCTATTACACTCACCGTCTACTTACCTGTACCATCATGTTAAAACCTTTTTTGGCTTTTATAGCTCACTAAGTACAGATAGGACTATACTTTCTGTTTTGGACAGAAAGTTTTATGGTAGTACAATGCCTTACACTTTTGATATTTAGTATTTTGGTATGGATTAAAAAAAAATAGTGAATTCAGTTGGGGGGGGGGGGGGGACTTTGGTATTCACAGGTCTATTTTTAAGAACTCCTTTATGCACATATTTCTACCCCTTAAACTGGTTGAATCATAATATGATATGCCTCATAAATTTGAAAGACAATAAAAAAAACAGTAGGTGCTAGGAAGTGGAATTTTCAAGGTAGATTCTATATTTACTGAGATATTCAAGTATTTGTTGAAAGTGGGGGGGGGGGGGGGGGTTGAGTGAAATGGGCATGCTCAAACAGTTGTTTCTTTAATATTGATTTACAGTGAGCATTGGTGTAACATTTACAATCTCCATAAGTGGCATTGACAGTTGCTTACCCTCTAGGAAGTGTCATTATTTAGGCTGAACTTGTATTTGGCATGATATTCATGTATTTTTGCCTAATTTCATAGCATGGGGGGTAGCAGCCATCTTTGAATTGTAATGCAGCCATGTACCCCAAGAGAACTCTGTGGTTCCTATCACTCTCCAAGCATATTGGCACATGCCTTATATCCTTATAAGAACACTAAATAAAGCTCAGCCTCACTTTGAACATGGAGCCTGTAGTATATGGCCAACTAAAACCAGATGGAGCAATAACTAAGTACGGATAGGTATATGATTTCTTTTTTCTTTGGACAAGTTTTATGGCAATGCAATATCCTATACAAGACTGTTGCAAAACTGTTGTATGACTGTTGAAAGACTGTTGTAAGGCTGATACGAGACTGTTGCAAGACTGTTGTAAGGCTGCTATAAGACTGTTGTAAGACTGTTGTAAGACTGCAACAAGACTGTTGTAAGACTGCTACAAGACTGTTGTAAGACTGATATGAAACTGTTGTAAGATTTGTAAGACTGTTGTAATGACTGTTGCAAGACTGTTGTAAGACTGTTGCAAGACTGCAGTAAGACTGTTGTAAGGCTAATATGAGACTGGTAAGACTGTTATAAGCCTGATACAAGACTGTCCTAAGACTGATACAAGACTGTTGCAAGACTGTTGCAAGACTTGTAACGACTGTTGCAAGACTTGTTAGATTGTTGTAAGACTGACATAAGACTGTTGTAAGTCTACAGTAAGACCGTTTGTATGGCTACTAGCGACTTTGTCAATTCGTATTTGGCTACCACCTGTGAGACTGTTTGAAGACTGTTGTAAGACTAGTGCAAGACTGTTTTAAAAGTAATGCAAGACTGTTGTAAGACAGATGCAAGACTGTTGCACAACTGTTGCAAGACAGATGCAAGACGGATGCAAGACTGTTGCACAACTGTTGCACAACTGTTTTAAGAGTAATACAAGACTGTTGCAAAACTGTTGTACATCTGATACAAGACTGTTGCAAGACGGATGTAAGATGGATGCAAGACTGTTGTGAGACTGTTGTAAAACTGATACAAGACTGTTGTAAGACTGATACAAGACTGTTGTAAGACTGTTGCAAGACTTGTAAGACTGTTGTGAGACTGTAGCAAAACTGTTGTAAGGCTGATACAAAACTGTTGCAAGATTTGTAAGACTGTTGTAATGACTGTTGCAAGAATGTTGTAAGACTGTTGTAAGACCATTGTAAGACTGTTGCAAGACTGCAGTAAGACTGTTGTAAGGCTACCATGAGACTTGTAAGACTATTGTAAGCTTGATACAAGACTGTTATAAGACTGATACAAGACTGTTGTAAGACTGATACAAAACTGTTGCAAGACTGTTGTACAGCTGAAACAAGACTGTTGCAAGACTGTTGTAAGACTGATCCAAGACTATTGCAAGACTTGTAAAACTGTTACAAGACTGGTGCAAGACTGTTGTAACACTGATACAGGACTGTTATAAGACTGTTGTAAGACTTTTGCAAGACTGTTGTAAGACTGGGAGCTGTTTCAAAAGTCGGGATGGTGCTAAGCGAGAGTAGTCACCGCCAAAGCGAGAGCTAACAATGGCACTTGGAGGTGCCGCTCGCTATTGGGTATTGGTAGCGGTTTTCCTGCCGCTTTGATTCAATGTGCCGCTCGCTGTTGTGGCCTCTCGTTTTGAAATGCGACGTGCCGCTGGCGAGACTTCACTCGACTTTGGAAACAGCTCCCTGTTCTACGGCTGATACAAGACTGTTGCAAGACTGTTGCAAGACCGTTACAAGACTGTTGCATGACTGATGCAAGACTGTTGTAAGACTGATGCAAGACTGTTGCAAATCTGTTGTATGGCTGATACAAGACTGTTTAAGACTGTCGTAAGACTTGCAAGACTATTGCAAGACTGCATTAAGACTGTTGCAAGACGGTTGTTAGATTGTTGTAAGACTGACATAAGACTGTTGTAAGACTGCAGAAAGACTGTTTGTATGGCTAATATGAAACTGTGGTAAGACTGTTGTAAGGCTGATACAAGATTGTTGCAAGACTGTTGCAAGACTTTTGTAAGACTGATACAAGATGTTTCAAGACTGCAGTAAGACTGATACAAGACTTGTAAGACTGTTGTAAGACGTGTGAGACTGTTGTAAGGCTGATATAATATGATATGACATGGGGAGTTAATAGATTTAATATTACATTTATCCTGTTTGGACTGACCCTATTGCCTAGCACAGACTAGAACTAAAATGTAGGCGTGCTTAAAGCTGATATAAGAGTAGTAGAAATACTGGTTTACATGACTAACCTATGCTACCAAGTGTTGTAGGTGGCATTTATTTTAGGAGAAAAATATTCAAACTAATTTTACAGATCAAATTTATTATGGGGGAGAGAAAATGACTACACAGTGCCAAGATTATGACTAAAACAAGCTCAGGGCTGTGGGATGTGTGTATGAATTCATGGGTGTCAGTGGGGGTTGGGGAAAAGGAGGGCATATTTTTGATATTGCATTTGATATCAGTCTCAGCCACAGCGTGAGGCTGAGGGCTTGTGGGGAGGTTCAAACCACTGTTTTATTTGGTGTGAATGCGGCTCAATTAATACTATCTTTGTTTTGCAGAAGGAAAAAGAATTCTATGCACCAAGCATGGGCGCCTGTATTTCTAGCCATTCTATTTGAATACATGGCCTCAGCTAAGAGTTAGAATAGCCATTACTATTTTGTTGACTTAATTTCTCCATGAATTTACATCGATCTCAAGAATGAACCTTGGGATGTATACAAAGAATGCAAAATTCATGGGATGTCCCATGACTATTATACTGAAAATAACCTTTAGATCAGTTGAGTTAGACAGGCTTTCTGGAAACATGAACTAATAATTCGTGAACACTTTACCACGTGACTTGTTGTAAAGAGGTCCTTTTAATGATTTCCAGGCATTTAATAATAATGAGACATAATAAAGTATGTTTGAATTGCATCTGCTCCTACCGTCAGAAATATTTCCCTCGTTCTTCAAACTATTTGTATATTTCTAATACAAAACAACATGGAACAGATTCCATTAAGCCACATTAACTAGGTCTCCCTATATTCCTGTAAGCTGATGAATCGCAATCACCCAGGAAATTATTATGAAAAAAAGACTCAGATAAATGACAATTTGTACAAATACAAAGCTTTATTGACAATAATTTCAATGACACGATAGCATGTACGTTCAGCATTTAAATATCAAAGAATTCGTCACTTCATGGCACAATATACGACTTAGAAATGGTAGTGTTAGGTACAAAAACCTGCTGGTGAGGAAGCACACTGTAAACCTTCGCTCGGTTTTCAAATTTCATCATTTGAAGCAATACATTATCCAGGCATGGGACTGGAAAATTGAAAAAGAGCGATTTTTATGCCGCCCAGGGGGAAAGGTCCAAGATAAATCCTGCATTTTGAGTTATACCCGATTTTTAACCCGCATCCTAGAGACTGTTGTCCTCAGATTTACATTGATATCAAGAATGACCATTGGGATGTCAAAGAATCCCATGCCTGATTATCAAATGGGATGAAATGCTGACTGTATAGAACTTTTGAAAATGAGATAATTGGGCAAATTATAGAAAACTAAAACGATCCCTTTGGATCTATACATGCATCATGAAAATATATAAAATAATTCAACTCGACCAAAGGAAATTATAAAATTACAAAAACTGACATTATTTTGCATAATTATTCGATTGAAATCTTGTGTACATCTTCTTTTTTTCTAGAGAAATCTACATTGGTAGATTTAACGATTTCCTAACTCATGTTTGTTCTCTATGAAGAGTTAAATTGATAGTAGTATATACGTAAATGATAGAAATTAGTATCAACAGCTTCACCTATAAATCAGTAATAACTCAACTATTTCCCTATTGTTCCACCCGTGTTAATGTTTGCTGTGCACTGGGACATAATTGTGTATACTTTTAATATTTTGCTGTAATAGTAGAATGATATACCTCGACAAGAATGATGTGTGGATTTATCAAAGGGGGTGTTCCATTGGACTGGTCGTGAATATGTTACCTTAGGGTGTCTGCCAAACATGCTTATAGTTACAAACCTACAGGCTAGTTCAGTGGCTGACGTCACATTGTGGCCATGCGGGCTTTGTTTGCAGACACCCAACAAAAGGTAATTTACTGCGTTTTATGGGCCACTGACTTTTACACTGCCTTGCAGTAGCCGCCATTGAGTTTGTTTGTTTGTGGGTTAACGTCCCAGGGGAGCCTGAGAGTATATAGGGACCATCAATGATTTAACCTTTCACTTTCGTAGACTTATTTCAGTCAATAATTTTCAATGTTTTCAAATATCTTATAAACAATCAAAGAGATTTGTCTCTTTCAAAAACCTGATGATATCTTTCTTTGGAATAGTTTCAATCAACATTTTCATATTGTTGCTGATTTTCAAGTACTTTCTTTTATTTTCTTGTACCATTGACAGTTCAGCAGGATATGATGAACAGTTATGGGTACTTTGCATGCTTGGAATAATGGGGGATCGCCATTGAGCAAAGTTGCCAAATCCCCTACACTGATTACTATAACATCCTGACACATGGCAGTCATACGATGCTCTTTTGTAGTCATGCGGTCATTCCAATAGAAGACCCCCTTAATACCATACCCATATGTATCTACTCGTAAAGAAATACCGGTCTGACATTTCAGTATTGCGATATTGAGGGAAGCAAGTCATGACTCGGTAAATAAAAACTAGAGTAAAATGACAATGCCAGGACTAGTATTAATGCATGTTCAGAGTTGTGGGATAGATCAGTTAAGGAGACTCACTCATTTTCCAGAAATTAAAAACGTCGGCACATTTCGGCAGCCAGACAACACTTTCTAGTCGCCTGAAACCACCAACGCTCATCTTGGCTGAGTAAGGGTCTGCCCAGATCAAGCCAACTTGTAGAAATTACGAAATTTTTAAGATAACAAATAAAAATCTAAAAATTTCAGATATCCGTAATTGACAAGAATACGTGCACCCCTGAATATTAATTTGGTTAAGGTACTCAGGCAAGGTATATTACACCAAACGGATTTATGTAATTGTATCACCTAGTAGTCAAACACTAGTACGCTGGAATAGAGGGAAACTAATTTCGGGTAGCAGAATTTGGAATTTCAAGGTGAGGCTCCCGTAATCCATGTACCAAGGCCTTGGCAGAGGTATGTAAATTCTAGGGCATTCACTAAGAAATTCCAGAATCGTTACGCCCATAATAGGTTTCTTATTTCCATATACATAAGAAGAATGAAAATGTGTCATATTTCTCCCTTACAAACATGTCGATTCAACGGCCTTCATAGATGAACATCGTCTATGCTTGTTTACACTTCAAGCCATAGACTTCTATAGTAGGACCTCTGATTGGCTATGAACACGTGGTTAACTTCGGTATGAAACTTTCAGCATTGGTATGAAAACGTCGGCCTTTGTATGAATACCAGAAATATTACATACCGAGAAGCGGTATGTAGCTATGGAGTGTTCGGCTATAGGTATATAATCATAATGCTTCTTCCAAAATTTCTTTCACCTTCCTTTTCTCATTTTTCAAAGGACAGTAATCTCCCGAAACTATCCTGAACTGTTTTCAGACAAAATAGAGGGGTTGAACCACAATGGCAGTGACATCCAGGCCACCCTTAAATATTTGAGTTGAGAAGAAATATTACGTGATAACTTGGCACGATGTAAATGTAGTCCCCACAACAGATATATTCACTCTAAAACTTTGGCGTCGCGTCTTGACAAGTATTACCTATTTTTCAGCTGTGTCATGCTAAGTAAAAGCAATCTTATTTTGTTTCTCTGGGAAAGGATACAAGCACCTTTACATTTAAATACAATATCAATATTTACATAAATAGAATCACAATATATATATATATGCATGTATGTATATATTAACAGTCACTTATCTTTTCTTTATTTCCTTAGAAAAAAAGACTTTTCTAACGGGTATTCATATAACACTGGTTTGTCTCATAATTGATTTAGTACGAGTATATGAGATAAACAACCGATGCGACCGCTTTCAATAAAAAGAATTCGTCTTATCGACATTCATAAACTGCCGAGACAGTGGTCTCAAATCTCGCATATCCCAACGAAAAGCAATACAAAATTCGTACCGACATCGTAAAGCGGACACAAAACCATCTACCTGCATTTCTTATAGACTAGTTACCACCAGAGAGCAAACATGATATCGTGCTGTTATAGAGGGCGCCAAAGTAGAACCGGCTAAAATCGAGATACCGGTTTACAAAAATGTATATTTAATAGTTACCATACATTGTTACACAGACCGGCCAGTTCAGGGCAAAATAGTATCAATTTCGGGTATGTGAGAAATATAGAACACTTTCCCGGGTTTCCAGGTCGCTCAAGCTTGGACGTGGTGGCCTGTAACTGGCCGGTAACCGACCCGTATACAGTGATACCTAATTTATTAGGTTTTGCCAATTCATCGCCGTGTGGCTGCCCTGGTGTGAGTTTACCTGCTCCAGTGCACCGGGCTCTTATACTTGAGCTACACAAGCACCACCACATGGCGCCATATGGCAGCTGCGCAGCGCACTTTTCATGCTATACCGCCAGCCCGGTAGAACATACCCTTATAGCTATTCTAAAAAATAACTTATGGTCACAGGTCTAAATCGAGGCTTATGTTTTACATGTCTTTTTTTCAATCTCCATTCATTTAAAATACAGTATGTCAATGCAGTAAGAATACAGCGGTGCTGCTGACGGGTTTCTTGTCTCTTTATAGCAGGTTCACTTTGACGCCCTCTGTGCATGTATCACTTCCGGTGAAAGCTCAGAGTGTTGGTGCTATGGAGGCTGAGGACAGACATATTGGTAAATTACAATAACTTCTTACATACTCAAGATATCAATAGTTTAAAATCCTTTCCAGCGGAGAATGCCTTGTCCTTAGGCAGTATGTTACCAGGGGCGAGGATACCTCTAATTATGTACTGTGGAATTCAATCATTGATCCTAAATATACAGGAAAGACAGTACCACGGGTAAAGCATGGAATGGGCTGGGTGGAAGACAATATATTGTTAGAAGAAACAAATATTCACTGCAATGTTGAGATTCTTTAGGTCAAGTGGCAGGTGGACTTTATGTGAATGTTTTAAGGTATTCTCTCCCCTCAGAGACGCACTGTTGAGGAATACAAGACACTAAGCTACATTTAGACGCCACGCTCCAGGCACTACGCTACGAAAATTTGACAGTACGCTTTGGCCCAGTGACGACTAACGATACTGTACTATGGTTTTCCTATCAAAACAACTGGGGAAATATTTTGAAAAGGTATCTGTGATACACTTGAAAGGTTTGTATTAGTCTACATTATTTTTACAGTCAATTTCAATCCGTGAAAAGAAGTGATTTCAGGGTATATACAACGTAGCGTAGTGTTCAACGTTCACCCTCTGAGAAACGTAGCGTACTGGCGATGTAGCATAGTGTCTAGAGACCCTGCCTAGGGACATTCATTTTCTTGTCACGACACTGGAGTCATCAGCTCAAGCAAATTAGGACAATTACGTAACTCACAATAGGTGTTCTTAAAGTGGCTAGAACCTTAAAGTACAATTGCAAAAGCATGCATAACTGCCACTTTGAACGTTAACTACATATTACTCAGTTCTTCCTTGTGTAATTATCAATACTTGAGGTGTTACAATAATTACAATACAGTGGAAGGAAAGTAAAACTGATACCCACGCTAGTGCACAACTCATTCCAGCTGCCCACTATGTCGGTTGATTTTGTAGAAATTGCTGCTCGCCAGGTTCTAACCACTTTAATTTTGAGAAAATGTGCATAGCCAACAATGAAGTTAAATTGTTAGTAATGCGAATTTAATATTCTACCACATAATATTATATACTTGTGTGCGAATATCTGATAGTTACAGTTCAGTTGTACGGTATCAGAGAGACAAATGAATATAGTTTGTTTTACCATACCGTGTGACTTTCATTCATTTCTCACAAAATCAGCGTAACCGTAAGAAAGAAAATGGCCTTTAAAATGATATGCAGTATATAATAATAAGGAGACAGAATCAATGCGTGTGAAAGAAATCTGTTGTTGGTAATTTGTCATCGCTTTCCATTCCGAGTATGAAGAACTTGTATTTGAACTCGGGAATGTAAAAGCATGAGGAATAACCCGAAACGGATTTAAATCACATACACTTATTTTGTTTCCATATATTACTGTTCAAAACAGAATATCAGAAATACAAAATTGTTGAGAATATGATTATGAATTAGATTTAGAATCCTGATGCATGTTTCATGCCAGCCTTTGTGAAACAGGTAAGATAAGTGGTACAGCAGGTGCATCGTATGTCCTAGTTAAAGTAAGCCCCTCAAATATGAACAGCAATATATATATATAACAAGGAGAAGCTCCCCTTAATACCCACAGCGTCAGATAAATACATCACTAGGTATTTACATTATACATTGACAATATAAAAATCGTTGTAAAAAGACAACCACATACAATGTGAACAACCTGAATAATATAAACAAAAAAACAAACACCGACTTTCAGTATCACACAGGCCTACTAAACATAGACAATCAATTTTCGTTTTTCATAAAAAAATCATTTTAATAACTGCAAATACTTTGCTCACTAACTGAACTCCCGACATGTGTAATACTGCTACACCCAACACACATAGAAAAAACACATTGAGTTGGCGTAATGTGACCACGCCGCAACGGAGTAGCTGTGTTATCTCTGGTAGTTTGGTCTCTTGATGAAGCCCAGCTTATAGCTGGCTGTGTTCTCGGGCCCCACGTTGTTTTGCTGAGAGCGGAAGGTGCGCGTAATGCTGGGGCTCGCGTGGAACAGCGTAAAGCCCTGGTCCTCGATTCTGCGCAGCTCACTGTAGCGGTGTCGCAGCACAGTGGGTGGGTGACCTCTGCGCACGTTTCCCAAGGACGCCTCTGCCACCACCTGCGTTATATTCTATACAAAAACAAACGATTTTCTTGAAAACTGCATTCTTTCTTTTTTCTTTTTGTTGTGATAATTTTTAAAAATGATAAAATCTTAATAAAGACGCAATTTTTGTTATCAAAACGATATTTATATTTGAGTTCAAAATAATTTACTTTGAATAAGGGTACAAGAACAATTCATTAAAACAATATTTTCACCTTTTTGCTGGAGATTTGAGCTTACTAGGAAAAGTTTACGAGGAAAATTTTGTGGTGATGAATACATGTAAATATTCTGTGATAATGGACCAGAGACCAAGGAACAATGGCTTAGTTTCCACTATCCCAGATCTATTTTGATTGTTTTCAGTAAGTCATGTCCATTTTGTGCCACAGGCACTTGCAGATAGGAACAGAGGTGTACAGAGTTTTTTTTTATCATTATTTGTATCACTTTTCACATTCCCAGTGTTAACTCTAATGCACACAACATTGGGAACATTTTCATGGCTGTTGATGTCACTTATCGGAAATAGTACATTGGGTAAGTAGAAACTCCCCCATTAAAGGTATATCCTACAATTCACAGTGGTGCCACCAAGTGATCTTCACATACTGACAATTATCAATTAAAATTGGTTCCTTTGACTCATTCTAATGCCAAATCAGTAAAGTATAACATATTATCTAACCCAATGGGTAAATTAGAACAATTTACATTTAACTAATTTTAGAATTTCTATATATCATAATATTTTTGTCTAAATGAACAACTAGCACGGTGACCCCAGATTTTTAAGTTAGATATGGGTTCTACAACACTTGGAGATCATCATAATCAATTTTCACGATATGGACATCAATTTTAATTTTCAAGGCTAATTGTTCGATATGCCTTTGAAGTAATAGAATCCCTGAGTGGGGACCCCCCCCCCCCCCCCCCCCACACCCTGGATGGGATTCCTCAAAATGGGAATTCTTGTATATTATATATAATCCACACATTAGATATAGATATATATATATCTCATACATATTACATATATGATACATATATAATATACCCAAAATTAAGGGATGCTAGGATGGGCGTATAGGCGGTCCTACGGTCTTATAAATATTTTCCATGTTCCATGTTTTCCATGATCAATTCACTGCATCAGAGACGGTTTTGGTCACAGAATGGGGTTAATGGTGTGTAGGAATGTTCAAACCACTATTTGATTGGTCCGAATTAGACATACCTATTGCCTTTTTTAGATAAGGGAAAAGAAATTTAAAAATGGAAAAAATGCCATCTCCGTATAATGTGTTAAAATAATTTTATTTAGCGAAAGAAAAAAACATGGATTTTCAGGGAAAACTGCAAGTTGGTCGGTTTGTTTGTGTATATAACGTCTCAGGGGAACCTGAGAGGGGCTAACTCATGGTTCACCTTTTCTGGTTGATGAGTTCAGGCAGAAATCTTACTCCTACACATTTACCAAGCTGATAGTTCTTTTACTTCCAACACAACATAGACATGAGGAGGACTGGCCTTTCATATAGCTGTAAATCTATCACTGCTGGGAATGAAGGAGAAAGGTGGCTGCAGTGAGACCCAAACTCACAAACTTTGCATTACCCTTACCACTTAGCTTATTTCCCATCCCCAAAAAATCTTGTGAATTGCCATCTGTGAATAATGTGTTTATTTGGGGAGGTTACCTCTAGGATACCGTTGTCGAGGATGGCCCCGAGTACCTCCCACTCCCAGCCCTCCACGTCCACCTCGAGCAGCGCGATGTTGTCGTAGATACTCAGCTTCTGGAAGAGGTCCTCCATGATGAGCTCCTCACTGCGCTGGCCTTTCTTCCTGTTTGCAAGTAAACAAACATAGATTACACACATCACTCTTAATTCAATAAGGATGGACACCTACAGCAGAGCTACCTCGATCAGGATAGGTGCAAGTGTAAGCGAACACATTATTGATTCAAGTCATAATTTCGATTGTTTCATCACAAGCTATGATCTGTAATCCATATAATTTTACTCTTTTTTTGCAAATGATATTGAATATGATGTTATATCTACATTCTTTGGAAACATGTTCATTTAACTATATCCTTTGAGGGATGCCAGTTTTCTGGAAATCTGCGGTTTAAATAAATCCACCGGCAGCAGAAGCATCAGTGACAAGTAGCCTACAGCACTCAGTGATAGACCAGCAGCCCGCTGTACCCCATGGCATACAGGGTCCGGGGTATTCCCAGAAACCTCGCTGACTGCCTGTTAAAACGCCCATAGGCTATCAGCACACCCTGGAAACCAGGAACCAAACTTGGTTGGGAGAGTGTTGAGGGCCAAGACTAGAGCTCAGGCATCTGACCTATATTCTTCCCTATCCTGCCTATACTTCCCCAAGCCTTTGTCAAGTCTTTAAATTGTTTTTATTTTATTGATTTCAGAAACCAAAATATGGAGTATGGAGAAGTTCCGTCTTTTCCAGGTTTCTCTACATAGGTGATAGCATACAGGGGTGCACATTTTCTTTAAAATGATGGAATTCTGACATTCCATATATACCGGCTACACCAGGATAAATATAAATATATATATATCAATTTATGGTCATTCTGTTGCAAAATAACGTTATAAATGATTCTTTTTTCTAAGTGTTTTAAATTTCCGATTTTTTTTTAAATCCCAATTTTCATCCCTGTATATATACCAATATCGATTCATATCTAGTGTCAAAGTATCGTTTACGGTAAATGATCGTTGATAAATAGGGGCGTAAATATTTCCTTTTTTTAAACCTCACTGGCATCCTTAAAACAATTTTGTAAATATCGGGTTCCCGAACGTGTCCGGAGTAGGACAGAGGCCTTTTTAAGGGTGCAGTATATTCCGTCTATTAATCGTCCAGGCCACCTGTTACCAACCTCAAGATACCACAGATCGAATTCAAACTGAAGAAACTGTAGGGAAGGTCGGTGCTTATTATTTCTCTGGCATATATAACAGATTGCTGTTTCCATGGGGGGGTTGTGTATGCATCCTCAACGAGTAACTTCGGGATTCATTCAGTGGAAACCAGTATCTCGCTAATACTAAAGTGACTTACTTGCCAGTCGGGTAGTGACTGTGCATTCTGTACGACATGATGGGGTCCCCTGCAGCCTCTATGACAGGGACAAACGTGTGCACACTACATCCCTCTTTGAGCAATCGGCTTTCTAATACGTGGTCGTTCTCAGACCTGCAACACAGACAGAATCATCATTATCCAGGGAGGAAAGTCGGGACTAATAAAATCGTAAGTGAAAAACGCAAAAAAGACATTTGTACCATTATTTTGGAATCTACACAGTGGGGCCGTAAGGGAAGGCACGGATATCGATGCTGGAAACAAGGCGCAGCCCGCTAGCTGCCGGGTACAACAGTTCAGTGTGGGCTGTCCACTAGCTGCAGTACGTTAGGGGAACAGGCGGGTAACTGCCACTGGATGAGCATCGCCGAATTCTTACATTTTATCTTATTTTCATAAAAAAAAATCGAATTTATGTAATTTGTCGGAAAACTTGCATCCCTAATAATAACTTCATTTAGTATGTGGATTGACGGATCGGTGGTTTGTGTAGCTCACTTCACTAAGGCTATTGTTCATTTATTTCTCCTTTTTTTGTCACAAAATCCTATTGGAGTGGCAGAAAATTTTCATCACATTTTGCCAATTCCTTTTAGAAAATATCTCAAAACAATAACGAAACCTCTGAGCATATATATATACAATATGATTTATTTTGGTTTACTGCAAATAAATTATTTGGGTATATAATTTACAAACTTTATTATATATGCATATAGCTTTTATACAGTATGGATATAATATCTATTGTGTTTATGAAGCATGGAATTTTTGAATAATGAATACATTTTCATACTCTTTATCATTGGGACACATTAGGTCATTGATAATGAATACAAACACTAGAACTGCGATAAATATCAGAAACTTAACATTATTAGATACAATGATAATCATGTATGTTTTCTTGTTACCATTGTGCGTATTACAAGCAGGCAAGCCCAACCACGTTGCGTTTTTAGTAACTTTATATAGAGAGAAATCAGATTCCTTATACAGAGATGCCAGTGAGGTCTAGAAAAAACTAACTAACAAGCTTCCGAACCATACATATTTTCGATCTCTATCCCTAATATGTTAATTAAATACACAATAAAAGAAACATATAAAAACCTAAAATAACGAGAAAATTTGATTACCTGCGGATGATCATGTCATGGGGTGTATTACTCATATTTAGCGGGGGCGGTAGCTATTAGTAGCCCATAACTACGAATATCTGAAGGTACTCCACAACCAGAAGTAAATGGTTTGGCTTAATGATAAGAGCGACAGGAATCCTGTACTTTCAGCAGAACTATATCGACAACAGCAAGAGGAGATATATTCTGTCTGGTGTGAAGGATTGGTAAGTAAATGTCTCAAGTGCAGAATTACCAGTGTGGTCAAGTTAAAAGAAACACGGACATTTCATAATCCTGCTTCTCTTCAGTCTTTTTCTGAACTGTGATGGAAAAACTAGCCAATCATTAACAAATTTAAAAAAAAACTGATTTAATGGGTACGTGGCTGGAGTCATTCTATTAAAATAGATTATAAAATTTCCAAACCCTGGGATGAGCAGAAACATGACAGCACCGCACCTGAACCTGAGGACGTGGCACGGCTTCCTAAAGAGCTCGTAGATGGAGTCGTAGCAGACCTGCCACTGCGGCTGGCCGGGCGTGGTGAACTGCAGCTGCTCGTGCTCGCTCTGTCCGCCAATCACCTGCTGCTTGCACTCCGTCTGCGGACTCGTCACGTACGCCATCAACCGGTCCAGCTCAAGCTCTGTCGTGCCTGCAATATGCAACATCCAGTTTGTTTCAACTCGAGATCAGAGTCTTTAGACAAACAACCTGTGCACAAAGATTGGTATTTGAACCCTTGAGGGAACGAAAGCATACACAAGTATCAGTAATAATGTACAAAAGCAGAATTAGACAGCTACAGATCGAACCGAGTCTAAGGAATAATGTATGTATCTTGATATGTATGTTTACTTGTATATTTCACTTGGGCCATCGATAAAGTACATACGCAAAATTTCTGGACAATGTGACCGCCGCTCCCCCCCTTATCCATCTTGGATGCAGTATATTACAGAAAGGATATACACGAAACTTTCTAATGTTTTTACCATCTCCCTTCACCTGCATACATACTCCATGGATGTGCTTCGTGCCATAATCTATAGATAGAGTAATGGTTGAGAGTATACATTAATCAGCATTAAATGATACGCATGTTATTTAATCATAATCTATAAATAGATTGTTGGTTGAAGGCGTACCGTAATCAGCGGGCGGGTGGAGTATGAAGGCGCGGGGCCCGGGGCTGCGCACCCATGACAGGTAATAGATACAGGACTCCATCATAGTGACCTGCAGACAGAGTGAGTCGGCTGCTGTTGTGTGGAACAGCCGAAACCCTGCCTTATAGAACAGCTCCCACAGGGACCGGTACCAGTTGTACAGGTAATCCTCATCTATTTTATCTGCATAGAAAAAAAACATAATACCACCATGAGATACAATTTCACAAGGAATAGTTTCCTTTATATGCCTAGAATGAATGACAGTAATATGAGATATAGTGACTGGTGCCACTTATACAAGTATTCCTCATCTATTTTATCTGTACCGAAAATTAACACCAAAGGAAAATACACTGATTGATACCAATTAGACAAGTATTGTTAGTTTATTTCATAAATCTGCACTGAAAAAATCCACGTAATAAGATGGATTTATCAGTACATGTACAAAAGTAGAATACGGTTAGGCCTGGCAGTCTTAACCCTTTGAAGACCGCAGATCATTCACTGTTCATAAATACAAATCTAAAACTATCACTTATTCATAAATCATTATCTGCATTTTCTAATATTTATCAGATTTATAGGCGGCACTCAGCCAAGTATATCTATGTGATATTTCTATTTCTATGAACATTTCAAAAAAAATTGTGAACTACAGGAATTTGGCTACCTTTTCTACAGAATGCCAAATGACATTGCCCTGGCGTTTCTACGGGAATGCCTTATGCCCTTACCCTACCGGGAAAGTGTTAAAATTATTTATCATATTTCATCTCGTCTATCCACTTACCTATATACACGGCTATATGCAGCTGCTTCACATTTAGTAGTAGATTATCCAACGTCATAAAGTGCAGCATCTCCCAGATCTGTATATTATTTGAAGTTGAGGCCAGCCTCAATAAGTCTATATATTTGTGTCCTTGCTCCTTGAGGACACTGTTAAGAGTCTGTTGTCCGTAGGAGTTACGGGAAAAGTCTGCGTAGTCATTGGGCACTAGGATAGTGTCGATGACTCGCGTGTTGTTGGTTTGTTTGACACCTAACGGCACTGGGTCATGGGTAATTATGTTGATCTGGAAGCTGTAGTTGACAGCCAACATTCGCTCCAAGGCGTAATCCCCACGCATGCTGAAATATCAATGATGCTGTTTTTGTAAATGTACATGAAAAATAACCAAATAAAATTTGATCAAAACATATCATTTCCAAATTTCCTAATAGGGTGTATGTAAATTTACATGAAGAATTATACAATAGAAATGTTACTATCACAAATTCTTTCCAAATAGGGCGTATTTAAAGATCCATGACAAATAACCAAACGAAAATTTAATCATTACAAATTCTTTCAAAATATGTACATTACTTTCTCAAAGATGAACGCTTAGTACTTTGTTCCAATCAAATTGAAGATTAAGTCTGGATAGCGACGGCTACCACACACCATGCATGGCCGGGGCCTACCTTGGTTTTCATCTCTTGTTACTATAGAAGTTTTGATTACCTAGAACATTTAGTTTTTTTCATTTGAAAATATATATTTTTTTAACCTTATCAATTGACTAATGGTTGGTTTTTGTCTTCATCTCCCATCATTTTATCAAAAACACCGTAGAAACTTGACGAAAACTCACCCAATGGAGTAACCTAGCCGCGGCTCCTTGGCATCTACATCAATACCAGCATGTCCGTCTATGCAGACCGGCCAATGCGACCTGTTCCCCACCTGCAGAGTGGTGTTACACTGGTAATGATACAGCGTGATGAACTTCAACAGGCGCTTCGCTTCGCTTTTGGCATCACCAAGTGGTCGTAAGGGAACGAAGCCTTCCTTGAAGGCGGTGAGCTCCAGAAAGGCGTAGAGTCCCAGGCCACCGAAGAGGAAGAACATGAGACAGTTCTTCTTCCGTCGCAGGGGATGACGCCCCGCGCGAGGACACACTTTTGTCATCTTGATCTCATCGCTTTCCGGTAGAGTTCAGGCCAGTGCAGTCAATCTCCCTATAGATGCAAACACATAATTACCAGAGGTATTGATGTTCCTACGAGCCTATGACACAACGTAATGCCCGAGGATAACACGGACGGTGTTTTCTCCTGTGTATCATGGGGCATAAAAGTAGTGCCAGCATTCCGGTCAGGGAACACTACTTGCCTGTTATCGATGATAAAGGCGGGTACCAGCCAAGGTATGGCCGAATCATTGATATTGTGGGATTTTGACGACTGTAAACCTTGATATTTATAATATCCATGATTTATCATAACCAGCCACATAAAATATGGTATACACAGTGACCTTGAGATACAAGTGATATGATGCATGTAAAAAGAAAAAACCCAGTGTTTTGTTGTTGGCATAGTATCATTTTTGTTTTACACATGGGAAAAGGGACTTTATATACTCAATGAGTCAATCATTCAGAATTGAAGGGCACCCAAAGGAAATAGCTCGTTTAGTAAAGAATGCATCAGAGATAGGTAGACATACTTACGTTATGATATGCTATGGGCAAAACACAGGTTCCACAAAGGAATGATGTGAATTGCTTGATATTTTAGCGCAGAAACTAATCTGTGATGGTGGGAATTAGTTAGACGTAGTGCGAATCTGTTCATTCCTCACTAGGGTCGGACTTATAGTCATAGACAAACTTTGAGACCGACATTATCGCTGGTAACCAGCTCAATTCAAAATTCAAAGAATAAAAATGGCAGATGGTTCATTGAGGAACTGCAACATTCAGGGATTTAAAGGAGGATTTGATAAAGAAAGAGGTAACATTCGCTGCTCATATGATGTAAGACTGAAGATTGTGATGTAGGTTGTTAAATTCAACTGGTTTGAATTGATGAAACTTCATTTTCAAACGTGTCCTTTTATACAACGTCTGTGGGGGAGGGATAGCGGACACAGCATGGAACTACGTATTATTACTATACACCTATGGCCGAACATGTATGAAATACTGCCCGCTGCTGGGGGTGTAGTATAAATAATGTTTGCGCCCGCTGTGGCAGCCGCCCATAGTGAATAGCAGTGGCTTTTTGTGGAGCAGAAAAGTTAATAAAACAGATTTGTCAACGAGTATGAGGTATATAGTAATAAGAAAATGTAGTGACTGAGCCCGTATGTTGTCCGTTCTTGGTCATTTGATTAAAAAATACGGCCCTCTAGCCTGCGGCATCGGGCCGTATTTTTTTCATCAAATGACCTCGAACGGCCACCCGTATGGGCTCAGTAACCAAGTTTTCTCATATTATGCACCCATAGCCGAATGTCGCACTCTTACTGACCAGGAACACAGATTCCGTTTGTCACTCAGTGACGAAGGAATATTCAAACAAATTCCTCCATACCATGTGACCACTTTCATTCTCTAAAAAGTGAGTTGGAAAATGGCATCATTAAGGATTTCTAGTAGAACCCCGCCTAACGGACACCCCGCGTTGACGGCAACCTTTGCTCGGAACGGTTGCCTACGGTATTAGATGTTTATTTTAACCCCGCGTATGCATACACTTTGGCCCGGAACGGAGGGTGTCCACTAACGCGGGGCTCTACTGTATATTATAATAATAATAATAATAATAATAATAATAATAATAATAATAATAATAATAATAATAATAATAATAATAATAATAATAATAATAATAATAATAAGGAGACATAGTGAGTGTGTCTGAATTCCATCTGTTCCTCGATAATTTGAACGGATATATTCATCTCGTTCTTCGGACTCGGTGAATATTTCCGACCAAAATATCCTAACCATGTCTCCATATATAACTAGGTGGTAATGCCTACCACGGACTTGGATGACCGTGTGCCTACATAGCTCATAGGAGTCTATTTATCAACATAGTAATATAAGCATTCCATGGTTATCCTGAGAAACCCTGATTAAGACAAAGTCAATCACACAAACTGACTAAGGTATAAAAGTAAATTTCTGATCGTCTCTCGACAGGAGATGAGATAAGGGCGTGAACATTTTACCTAGACATGGACAATAAACTCTAGAGAATACAGTATCCATGACCTAGATGATCTAGCGATGGGCACGGTCATCGGGTATTTTTATTGCTCCTAATTGCATGAAACTTTTAGGAAAGATGTAAAAAGATGCATAGATTACGCTCTTTGTGTGTTTGTAGACATGTGATGAACAGTTTAAAAAATATCATTATATTTCGCACCTGTCATTTTGTCGTTTTCGCCATGAATTTCGGAGAAAAACGTTCCACAGCAAATGATATTTTGGGCACTCTCCAAGCAGAGATCTTGCGCTCTACTTCCTGTGGCTGCTTATATCTCTGCCCCAACCTGCCTGTTTGGGCTTAAATCTGGACCATATGCCAGTTTTTGAAATATCCTAAATTCTTAGCGCTTTGGGCAGTATTTTGTGGTTTACATGTAAATATATATGCATATATTTATATGGTAAATGATTTACACTCATTTCTGTTATTTGTTATATCAAATAAGGTATAGTCTTAGGGATTACTTTCTTCATTGGAAGGCACCTCATGTGTTACAGGGTTTTGTTTGTCAACATAACACATGCGCTCACTCGAAGAAGCAGTCTAATCAACAGTAGATTCACATCACAAGGATTAATAGTAGGCATGGCATTGCCATGATTTCGGTTTCAACAAATTGAAGTGCAACGGATGCCGCAACGGGTGCCGGCGACAGTAGTGTATTTTTATATATTGCAACAGGCTTCCCTCCCTCCTTCCCTCCCTCCCTTCCACTGCATGGACGTGTGAAAGCCGGTAGTAGTAGGTATTCATTGAACCGCAACGGGTGCGCTGGTGACCTATTTGACCTGATTTCACCCAACGTGTCTGGGGCCCGTTTCTTAATCTACTTGGATTTGAAGTTATCAAACAGGAGAAGCCCACCATAAAATTAAGAAGGCCACAAACATCTTTCTTTAAAAGAAGCCCTAGATATAAAATAATGAACGCTTGGAATGTGCTGCCTAAAGAGATTCAAACTGGTAGTCTGTACTCCTTTAAGAAGTATGTAAAGTTGAAACTGTTCACTCATTACACAGTATAACAAGGTGACCATTCCATGTTCATCGGTATTATGCTGTCTGTATATATTATCGCATAATATGTTCCATCCCATCTCCATCTCATATCACCTATTTACTCACTGTACAAAATTGTAATTACACCTTGAGAATTGTTCCTGGGTATATAGGCATAATATATGAAACGGGCCCCTGATATCGGCGCCCGCACCCGGTGTCTAGAGCTTTCAGATTGAGGGAGGGAGGGACGGAGGGAGGTGGAAGCCTGTTGCAATATATATAAATACACTGAACCGCAACGGGTGCCTATACAATATATAAAAATACACTGCTGTCGCCGCCCGCGCCCGGTATCGGCGGTATCGAAGCTCTAATTATTCAGAATACATTACTGTAATGTATTATAATGTAAGCCGCAAAAACTGTTCCCCGTCTCCCCTAATATATTTCGGTCTTGACCTACAGGTCAAACCGAAATAATAAAGAGGTTCAGAGATGAAAAAGAAACAGCTGGATTGTCTGTTAACCCCATTTAACAATTCCTATATTTCCTAACTAATGATATGTGAGTTGTTTGACTTGTATGACTTTTGACAGTTGCCTTGTTTTGAATCTGAAATGTTTGCTGGTCTCCCCCATCTTTAGTGGATACCCAGGGAACAGGCTTTGGGTTGGGGCAGAGACTAAGCCAGCGCTAGCGCCGCGAAAGATCGGGGGGGGGGGGGGGGGGGGGAGTGTATTTTGGGCTCAAATTTCAGCCAATCAGCATCAAGCAAGTTATCAAGTCCTTAAGAGCATATTCCTCTTCTGGTATAAATAACAACCAGTTCGAAAATTGAACAGAAAGTGACATTTTCATTATTTTAGGAAATATTTATGAAATTTTCAAAGGTATATTACCCGTACCTAGCTTACTCCTTTACTACCATGGTCTTAAATATGAATGTGTTCTCTACACGACTCTAAGCCTGTTTTAACACAGAGAACAGCGCAAAGTTAATTGATAAGAAATCCCCCCTGCCCCTTCCCTCGCACAGACGCGGTAAGCACAGACGGTGCCCATGGTAGCCAGTGTACCTGGCCCTGTCCCCAAACAGGGCTGGGCACTGATTCCATACACTCCAACCCTGTCTTGTTGATCTACACTTGACACAGTCTGACAGTGACATGTATAAAAAGAAAATTGAATCAATAAAAATATATCTCTCAGTCTTCGCCAACATTCAAGATAGCTGTATCTTACTTTAAAACTGTGTATTTAGAGGTAGTTTTCCAGTGAAGGTTTCCTTTCTTCTCAGTTCAGCCATCTTTGTTACTGGTCCTTTAATTCAAGAAAGTACACAGGATGACACGCCAGTTACCAGCAGAGATCGGAAGTAGCCTCATTTAAAAAAACAATGGCTGAGAAATTGTGTGGCCTCATATGAAGGTAAAATCACTGGAAAATTACCTATATATTGGAATAACAACCCTCATAGACAATGGATTTACTGATATCTATTATTTCTTCAATTTAAGTTAAAAAGCCACAATTTGCCACAACTGTCCAAAATTAAGGTAAGTTTTGTGAACTTGGTAAAACCGGGCCTGTTTACAAAGGACAGCTGTTCACCCCCAAATGGAGAGACCGAACAGATTAGGGGTGGATACTTTACCTATGCCCGTGGTCGCTCCCCACGGTGGCACGGTAATGCCTCCAAATTCCAATATACCCCCAACGACGGCCAAGCCCAAGGTGTGGCAGAAACTCAGCTGTTCTTTTGTGTTTCAAAAGAATGTAAAACATCAGTATTTCGGGATAAAGAAGAAATGACTACGGAATGGTATGCGTATTAATGTGAGCCTTCAGAAAATGTTTCGTTTCATTCTTTGTTTTGTTACCCATCCCTACTACGGTAGCAGGTAGAAACGGTCCGGAGTAATATCGGCCCGACATTCGCGGTGGAATGCGGAACGGCAAATAAACATATATTTCCCATCATGAATCTAATATAAACTTGCTGATCCTTTTCCTCATGTCTTTAGCAGTTTATTAGTCCTCATCTGGCTCTTCTAGGTTATTTAATCGAATATTCACAGAGTTATGACTTGCCAAGTCGTTGTCGGGGATGGGAGACCGACAACAGCCCGCCTGCACTCCGACGCCTCCCTCCCGGGTCTGTGGCGGGAGGCGCCGGGGGGCGGACGGGCCGATATTACCTCGGGCCGTCTTTACTTGTATTCCCTACTACTACTAGATCTAGATCTAGTACTAGATCTAGCTCTAGAATCTAGTGGCAGACCAAACGAGGAATCTAGACGAGCAGACTGAATCACTTCCCACTCGCGCTCTAAACTAGAGAGAGAGAGAGAGACAGTTACACCTGCCAAAGTCAATATTCAGCATTGTTCTGTCAGTAGCATTTGCACTCCTCTCAATAAATTGATATCAAAATGCTTTAGTTTTTCGAGACATCGTAGACAGTGCCAGCGGCGACTTTTACTTGGCTGTCAAAATCTTGTGTTGACGCAGTGGAGATGGAGGCCCGGCGTAAATGACCCTGCTCATCGATGTGCTTTGAGTTTGTCTGTACAATCTTACTCCCTTTAATGTTACCAGTGTTCAGACAAACCGAATTAACCTCATCAGCTTGTTAGAGCTACACAGAATAATACACAACCACCAAAATACAAACCGACTCACCTGCCAAGGATTTCCTCCGGGAGCTCCAGCGGTGTACTTCCGGTGGATACTTAGGTGACACAATGCTAAATTTCACTATGACCAAAGTTGCCGCATTAAGAATTCGAGCTAGGTATCCCTTTGAAAATAAAAGTGATCTTTAATTAACTTATTAACTATACCAAAATATCGATGATATTCACAAGGTAACTTCTTTTCTGATTATGGTTTAATCATTTTGTATTACTTTTACTGTAGTTAGACATGTTTCCACACTTGCGTTGAAGTAGTATATGGAAACTAGACTTTCGCACTGGTAGAAGTTATGCTACTTAATAAAATCAAGATTTGCTCAATACAACCACATGATAGAACTATCAAACTCCGGACATATTTGAGAGTTTGATCTAGATATTATAATTTCTATACAACACTTAACCCGTGTCTAATATATACCTAATGCTATTGAAATAATCTATAAATCTAATCTACTGTCATCCCTCTGCCTATGGCATCGGGATGTATGTGATCAATAATTTCACCGCATATTTTTGACAAACGAAGACAGTATGCCAGTTTCAATATAGAATTGGGACAGCGAGTATATTGTAACCTCCTGGGATTTCCATGGACATTTTCCATCAGGTGTTTGATATTAATTAATTAATATTTGGTCTTTATTCATCTTCATCAGAGGGATGCAATTTGTGTTTGGAAAAACAAAAATCGGATTAAATATCTGAAACAAACGACGACTAATAGTAAAATATGCTTCGAGGTGTGATATGTGTGTTTACAGATCAGTTGAGGAAGACTCGGTTTCTGAAAAATATATCCACAATATTACCATTGTTGATGTGTAGTAAAACTTCAAGCAATAGTGTAACGGGAGTGAGTCCTTGATCAACAATTCTTAAACAAGCACAACACAAACACAGACAGTTTCAAGTTACAGACAATATATTATAAGTAAATATTCAGTTAGAGAGGCAATAGTAATATCAATCAATACAGGTTATAAACAGTGGTGGTGACAGTTATCTCTAGTACTTACAGTTTAGTGTTTGATTTTCAAGGTCGCCTAAAACCCAAGGCCTAACTGTATTGTTCAGTCAGTTCCAGGTTTTAGGCTTAATCTCCCTGTTTATGTTCTGACAGGACAGAGGGAAACGCTGTCACCGTCAAGATAGTGAGAGAATCTGATTGGTTAAAAACCATCTCTATACCATCCCATAGTGTGCGGCGGCCAAGATGGCGGCCGCCACATCAGTCACATGTAAGATGATGAATTAGCACTTAATGGATAACAAATACAGATCTAAAGGTATGTAAATGGTATCAACATGTCAGATAGCATGGGGAGGGGGGAAACAACAGATGTACTGGTAGTAACTTCTGGTTAGCTGTCATAGTTCAACAAGTGCTATAAAACGGCCGTCGATGATCGGGGAACTCCCCGATCGGCGGGTGCGGTAGCAGAAACGGCCCGTCGACTGACAGGCGGCAGCCTCTCCGTTACAATAGCGAGGAGTATTTATATAGAACGTCCTGACCATGCTGTACAAGTCACAGAACGAGATGCTAATTTACGGTTTGTACGGACCGAGGCATTTATACTGAGTTCCATACAAACGGTAAATTATTATCGAGTTCTGTGACTTGTACAAGCATGGTTGGATGTTATAATATACTTCTATGTACCCAAAATTAAAAAAAAAAATCAATTTCATTTGGTATAACAACCAATATCGTAAAAAATGTGTATGGCAAGGTGGCCCGTATTTTAGTGTACGGACCAGCGGTCTTTACAGTATATACGGCATGGGTATATAATATGTATTATCATATATACCCATGCCATATATACTGTAAATATGCACTGTTTTGCCATATAACATAAAAAATATAGTACGGACCACTGGTCTCTACTATGGAGAAACCAAACAAGAGTTTGTTAATCGCACGACAGCAAGATCACGGCTTTGCCTCGCGCAGTAATAAGCAATCTTGCCGGAGTGCGATGAACAACAACACGACTAACTCGAGTTTGGTTTAGAATTTATCCTACCCCACCCGTCTAAATTACTTCTACATTAACAAATGACGTCATTTGTCAAGTGTATCCCACTAGAGCGATAATTTTCATTTTTCTGAACTCCAGACTGAATACAGTGACCCAATGTTAAGCCTATGGAGTTTTTCTTTAGGGGTAGAATAAAGGAAATTACATACTACCTTTCCATACACGTTTATTAAAATATTGGTTGTCAAGCCAAATGACATTAATGATTTTTTTTAAATTTCAGGTATATAGTAAATATATAACGTCCAACCATGCTTGTACAAGTCACAGAACTCAATGGTAATATGAGAAAATGTGGTTACTGAGCCCGTATGGGTGGACGTTCGAGGTCATTTGATGAAAAAATATGGCCCGACCCCACCGGCGTGAGGGCCGTATTTATTCATTGAATGACCAAGAACAGCCACCGTACAGGCTCAGTCACTACATTTTCTTCTTATATATACCTGTGTCCGAATGTCTATGGATTACTGCCCGCTGCTAGGGGTGCAGTAATAATAATGTTCGTGCCTGCTGTGAAAGTGACTTAATAAGTCATTAAAATGGTGTTTTTTCATCGATTTAAGGTAAGCAAACATCCTGACTGTAGAAGAAATGATTCTAGTTCTTCGTCAGTCATCGATTTCATACTGCCTTCCGACGATATCGACGACTGACCTCGAACAAGAACCTTTTCGTCCACAGTAAGGACGTTTCCTAATATTACTATACACCTCCTACTCATTTAAAATGGCATATTATTAATTTTCTTGGTCTATGATTCAACCCCCCCGTTCCCATAAAATCTGAGAGCTGGGTTTCCCTGGAGAATCCAGATAATGACGTCACCACCGTCAGTCAGCGGAATTTGGCACCAGTTATCTTTCTACTTGATTCAAGCGTTGTATGTGTTTTTACAAAATCTAAGTATCAACTAGAAGTTCGCAATGGCCAAATATTGAGGTGTATAAAGACACCCATAGCAGCAGGTATTATCCTACCCCTAATATAAAATCCCATAGGCTTAACATTGGGTTTCCGTATGCCACGCTGACTGGCATACGGAGTTTTATATGCCACTAGTGGCATACAGCATTGTTATCACGTAATATTCCAAAATCGAGGAGATAGGGTAGGATAAAATCAAAACCTGATTCGTTTTAATCTTGTCCATCGCATTCCACTCCTGAAGTTTTGGCTCCGGACTTCACTCGGCTTCGCCTCATAAAGTCACTTTGCCAAACTCCAGTCGTGGAATACGGTGGACAAGAGTAAACCTCATCCAGTTTTACGATAGTATTTCATAGACATTCGCTCACAGGTGTATAGTAATTTACAGCTTGTACGGAACTCGGCGTAAACGCCTCGTTCTGTAATTATATAGAACGTCCTAACCATGCTGTACAAGCCACAGAACGAGATGACAATTTACTGTTTGTATGGAACGAGGCGTTTATGCCGAGCTCCGTACAAACCATAGATTGTCATTGAGTTCTGTGAATTGTACAAGCATGGTTGGACGTTATATATATACTATATACCCGAAATTAAAAAAAAAAAATTAATTTCGTTTGTCTTAATAACCAATATCTAATAAATGTGTATGGCAAGGTGGTCACCATAGTGGGCCGGAGTCGCGATAAACTACACCCCCGTGAGAGGGTCGTATTTGACTTACGTTCGGCTATAGGTATGTAATAATTTAGTGTACGGACCAGTGGTCCGTACAGTATTTTTACGTTATATGTCAAAACGGTACATATTTTCAGTAAATATGGCATGGGTATATAGTAAAAACCATAAATAACCATCATGTTCTGTGACTTGTACAGCATGGTCAGATGTGTCAACTACAAGGAGAATACGAACACATAGATCGAAATCATGGTAATGTTGTATTTATCATTCACCGTTCGACTAACTATTAGGAAAATAAATTAGAAAATAATTAGAAATTTGACACAAGCGCTGTGATTTTTTATATAAAATAGTTCCTATAATGCCCGTCAGGTGGCCGAAATAGACAATAATCGACGGTTTTGTGAACAGGCGGCCGTAAACCACGAGTGGTTGACGCGTAGTAATACACGAGCGCTAGCGAGTGTATTACGAGGTCAACCACGAGTGGTTTACAGAGCTGCCTTTCCACAAAACCATCGTTTGTTGCATTTATTATCCATCTTTTCGAATAAATTAAACCCAGTAATTGCCATATTAACGGGTATAACATTAGGAACTATTTCTTTGCTCTATAGCAAAAGGGACTATTTTTCCCGTATATCATGGTTTTGAGGCCGTATACCACAGGTTTGAATCTGTATACCAGTTACGGTATCTGACAGGTTTTATACAATGGGTCGTGGTTTACTGAGTCCCCATGCATTTTCAATGGGGACTTTGTATACGATGGATAATAAATACACAATATTACCATGATTTCGATCTGAGTGGCCGTATTCTCCGCGTAGTTGACGCGTAGTAATATTCCGAGCGATAGCGAGGAGTATTGCGTAGCGTCAACTACAAGGAGAATACGGCCACACAGATCGAAATTATGGTATTATTATATACCTGTGCAAAAACAATCTACACATACTGCCCTCTCCTACCCATGTCATATTTATATCCGTACGGCACAGTGTGCCGTACGGGGTATGTGATCACGTGACTAGATAAAATATCGCCATTTTTAGGTATATAATAATACGAAAACGGGCTGACTATCTTCGTACGTCAAAATACTTGGTAAAATTATTGATCACATACATCCCTCTGCCTACGGCATCGGGATGTATGTGATCAATAATTTCACCGCGTATTTTTGACGTACGAAGATAGTAAGCCAGTTTCCGTATAATATTGTGTATTTATTACTCACTTATTTTTAAGTTTAAGCAAAAAATATGATAGTTAGAAAACTTTTCAACGTAATTAATAAGTTATGTTTGGGACTACTTTCATCTCAAAAATCCGTATCCTCCTAGGAGGGTACGGAGCTCCGTATCCTCCTCAGTAGCGATCTGTAATCTCCATAGGCTTAGTATGGAGACTCCGTATCAGGTGGGTAATAATTAGTAGAAACCGAACAAGAGTTAGACTTGACAATGTTTATGCCACGACGGGAAGGTCGCGTATTACTACACGAGGCGTAGCCGAGTGTAGTGAGGAGCAGACCTGACCAGAGTGGCATAGACACTGACAAGTCTAACTCGAGTTTGGTTTCGTATTTATCCTACCTCGTCTATGCTTTTGCCTTTTACTAAAAGATAAATATTGAGTCAATGACCAACAGAACATTTTTCATAGTAGCTGACATCCTGCTCTCTGATTGATCAATATTGTTATTACTCTAGTGGCATAAAAAACACTTTATGTCACGGCCTGCCACATAAAAATTCCCGATGTTAAGTCTATGGCGGCTTTTTATTAGGGGTAGGATAAAGAGCTATATTCTCCTAGGAGAATACGGCTTTCCCTATTCTACTCAGTAGCGATCTGTAGGCTCCATAGACTTAGTATGGAGACGCCCACATTAGGTGGGTAATAAAAAGTTAGCAGGCTCTCTTCGGCTTGCAGTGGCTTCTCAGTGGCATGGTTGCAGGGTTTGCAGATATAGCAGAATTTTGATAATCATATTTAATATGTATAACTGAATTGTCGATGTCTTTTTCATAGCAGTAAATGCAATTGACCTCACTTTACCTTTACCTACAAGTTTGTTGAGATATCATGAAACTGAACTAACATAATAGTAGCAGGTTGTTTTCATCATTGCATTTTCAAATGTTTTAGTAGAAGCAATCACAGAAAACGATTGTGTATAAATGTCTATTACACATTTTATTCAGAGAATGTCCTATTATTCCATATATTACCACATTTTACAACATATTTGGGTTATATACTTTATAATCTTTGATACATCTGAATAATTATCTTTTCGTTTCATAAGTTCCATCCAGTGTCCTTTCATACAACTGATCATAGTTTTATATGATTAAGGGCAAATATAATTGGTGTTTTCTTTTTGGCATTTCATTCATAGTTGATATTTGAGGTAAAATGAAGAGCATACATCTGTTTCTTGTGAAACATGTTGAAACATATATAATACAGAATTGAAGTAAATTAAACTTTGTGTTAGTTAAAGGCGGTTGGTAGGCAACGGTTGGTGAATCATATATACTCCTCCTTGTAGGTATAGATATAAGAAACAAATGTATTGAATATTGTACTAAATGCACATAATTAGATGTAAATAGGCATAATTTTGGTCAGCAATTTAAGGGAAATGATACTGTTAAATATATAAGTGTTGCTAATAAAATATCTAAAAGCCGTCATAGTCACTACTGCTGTCTGTGTCACTATACTCATCATTGGGATATACGATCTCGAGGAAGTCTACCATGAAGCAAAGGGCTCCGCAACAGAAGCATAAGAAACTGGCGATAAAGATGACAGCGCAGTCGGTGAGCATATCCACCGTGTAGCTGGTGTAATAAGTCTCTTCTGAGGTCATCGGCACGTCGGGTACGAACGCCGACACCAGGTGGCGCCAGTCGAAGACGACGATAAATGCCAGAGCGATTGCGATCTGCACGTCGTTCTGCAATAGCGGTTGCATGACGTCAGCCGCGTCATCACCAACGTAGTACTCCAGCTCAAACTCATTGCGTCGGCATGGCAACCACGGACCTACCCTTCCTGGCTCTGTATTCTTCTTCTTCTTCTTCTTCTTGGTCAATCTCTTATTTTTCTTAGATTTCTTCTGCTCTGTGGGACCATCACCCGATACTATCTGCGATGGAGGCGACGGTAATGATAAAGTCTTAGTTGCTGTTGTTGTCTGGATGCTTGATACATTCAGTGACGCCCGTTTCGATGGAGCGTTTATCTTGGCGTCGATCAGTTTTACCAGCGCGGCATCCGTTGGCGAGATAGGAGGTTTCGCTATGGGTGGTTCAAAGAACGGCCTACTGCGAGGCGTCGGGGGACGCGTCGTCGGTAGTGTCGTCTGCACACCTGAGTTGCGCGTGCGCGTGAACATGGTCTGCGTAGATTTCACTCTGTGTTTGACGTGGGTCGTCTGTGCATCTGAGTCGCGCACGTGCGGATGCGCGGTCTGCGTCCCGATGCTCTCACCCGACGCAGGCAGAGCCACCTGTTGGCCAACACTGGCAAATTTCTTCTTTGGCGGCCATGGTTTTGTCTGAGATGCCGTGTCGACCACCTCGTTGATGCTCACGTTGGCCTGGATGCAGCGGTCCAACTGAAAGACACAGTAACAACAGAAATCAGAAGTATAGACGACGAAAACCTATTCAAATGGATCATCAAAACACACTCGAGCTAGAAATAATGCAATATTAGAAATAACCAAGCGCATAGAAATCAGTTGATCAAAACGTAAATGAGAAAGAGGGTTTTTTCTTTTCGGCCGCCCTTATTTCAAACAGAAGAATCGATTTGCCGAACTTCAAATAAGAAAGAAAGTGTTCATATAAATATGCTGTAGAAACAGCATGGTTCATATTCCACCGTATGTACCGGCTTTTGCTACCCGGAGCATGCAACATATCTGTATGTCTATGGACACTTTGTATTAGGTGGATGATAAACACATTTATCATCCATCAGATACAAAGTCCACATTGGAAATGTATGGGGACTCAGTAAACTACGTCCTATTATATAAAACCTATCAGATATAAAACTGTGGTATACAGATTGAAATCTGTGGTATGCGGCCTCAAAACCATGGTATACAGGAAAAATAGTCCTTTTGTGCTATAGAGCAAAGAAATATTGTTTTATTCTTTAATATGGCAATTATTAGGTTTAACTTATTCGAAAAGTTGGATAATAAATACAACAAACGATAGTTTTGTGGACAGGCGGCTCAGTTAACCACTGGAGGTTGACGTCGTAATAAACTGGATAGCGCTCGTGTATTACTCAAAATACCTCTAGTGGTTTACGACCGTCTATCCAGAAAATCATCGTTTATTGTCTATGTATACATCTATGCACATCAGAGCACTGAAGAGACACTACCTAGGTTGCTCTATACGTCCTCTACCCCCCCCCCCCCCCCCACACACACACCCCATATATATATATACACATAAAAACTGACCAATTGTTGGGGCCCACAAACAGTCCAGGCATAGCTAATTTCAGCTCTTCTCATTCATGATATATCCACTTTGCCAGCATATTTTACACACACACAAACACGAAAAGAGGTAAGGGTAAACTAAAGACCCGAGAAAAGTGTCGATATCGTAGTAATGTTCGTATTACAGAGTTAGGGCAAGATTTTATGTGGTAAGGAGGGACACATGTTTTTCATTGACAAATGAAATCTACTCAGCTTAGAAGTAAATGTGCGTCATTCGTAAACAAGTATATATGGCAATATATAAAAAGGTATAGAGAGAGGCACCTTCAAGGCGAATAGTTTCGCACGGTCAGGCGACTGCCTCCAGGCCTCCACGGCGTCCTCCAGGGCGCGATTGCGCGGGGCGTAGCGGGAGTACTGACCGTAGAGCTGGGAGTGGCGGCACGACGGGCACACCACCGGGATCGAGTCTAGCGGTCGCCGCGGGGTGCGCTGCTTCTCCGACTTGATCATCGCCTGGATGCACCTACAGTGACAGCGAGGAAAATCATGACATGTCACTCAATGTGGATGCCGTAATTACGGATCTCTCAATGGTTTCCCTATAACAATACGCCTAAAATCAATGAAAATACGCCCTATTTCTCACCTACAATCATGTCGGTTCATAGGCAGACTTTGTCTACGCTTGTTTTACACTCCACATCATGGACTTAACTGACCGGCTGAACACAAGCTACGTGGTATGGAACTTTCAGCCTTAGCACGAAAAAAATGGTTTATATTGAGAACAGAGAAACTGAGGAGGGGTAAAACTAAGATAGACACCTATATCACAATGCCCTCAGGCTTGATGCCATTTCTATACTTGGTTGTAGACACCATCTCTTAAAGTACTATCTGGCCTGATATAAATTTATTTGTATGGCCAAATTAAACATGGCAACCTTTCTGGTCTGTATAGCAGTATGAACACATTCAAGTACAGACCTCCCACGTATTTTATCTGATCTGTAGATCGATTCCACAAGTGTAAGATTGTAGAAAGTTTACCTGAGTTACCGATGTTGCCCGTATAACTGTTCCTTAAATAAGGCCAGTCTCCACTGTGCGACTCGGGGGGGGGGGGGGGGGGGGCTTGCGATCCGGTACCTCCAGTCTGAGATTGGAGGTACCGGCTTGGTGTACCGCATGTACCTCGGATCGCAAGGTAACATCGATTCTGTGTGTGGACTACCCCGCTGAGACCACGTGTACCGGTACGCCCAGTCTCAGACTGGAGGGAAACTTGCTGTCTCCACTGTGCGTTTTACCGCGTTGCGATCCTGAAGGTACCTCCAGTCTCAGACTGGGCGTACCTATGTACCTTGGATCGCACAGTGGAGCCATGGCATTACCTCCTTAAATTAAGTTAAAGTTAAATCGGAGAGTCCCAGCATAGTAAAGTCCACTGTAGAAAACATTGCAGCACAACTCCCAGTGATTTTTAAATAAAGATTATGGTTTGCTAAAACCATGTATTCAGTATACTCAGTCACACACGTCTAGTTATATTTATGTATGTGTTTGGTTCCATGATTTATTCAGTAGATCTAAATGTTTACTTCCCCCCCCCCCCTAAAAAACCCACCTAAGTAATGTTATGGTAAGATTAAATTGCTTAGAGTTGCTTGAGATGATTCATTCTAAATTTATAGAAACAATCATTTATAATTGATCATAATGCATATGCGGAATATTGAATCAGCAATAAGATTGCTCATAAAATCACAAAGATCTCTTTCACAAAACCACAAAGCATACTGTTAATTAACGTGAAACACTAGATCGATTAATGCAACAATGTACATATTATTAAAGTTAAGTTGTATACAGCACTAAATTGAAAATTGGTATTGTTCATGTTGTAGAATACTGCTTGCTGTACAACTTACAAGAAACCAAGTTATCCTTATAACTGATGTATTTTTCAGGCTAAATAAATGGATTTTTAAAAAAAAGTTACTTACGTATTGCACCAGGTGTGACCACATTGTAGCACAAAGGATTCCACATGCAACTCGAAGCAGACAGAGCAATAAAGACTGGCAGTCCAGTGGTCCGGGTCCCATCTATCTTCCAGTTCCACTTGATCAAGAAGAGACCACTCTTCTATCTGCTTGTTGATTGTTCGCACGGGTTGCACGTCTCCAATTTCCCCTTGTTGTTGTCGAATATTTTGAGTGGATCGACTTCCATCTGTTCCATTAGCGTTATTACTGGTAGTATTGGGTTGACGTGGTGGATCGTGTCCAAATATTTCCCTGAAGTCACTGTGGTCTTCAACCTGATGTACATCTTGTACCCTCTGGCGTGCGTGTGACGATTGCGAATTAGCCTCCGTTGACACTCTGTTATTTGTAATATTGCTGCCATCACTGGCATCAGTTTGGACAGAAATAGTAGTGTGTTGTCTTCTCTGTGACGGTAGCAATGCCACTGGCATAACAGTTTGGTTGGCAGCTCTGTCTCGTCGAAATCTTCTGTTCGGCATTAGTACTTAGTCTCGATGTCCTTCACATTAGGCTAACCTAGAATCTTCAACCTTTGTTTACAAGTAACTGCACATAAATTGCGAGTTCGTGTATGGGATAGTTCTAGTCTTCTTAAAGGCTTCAAAATAGCGCCAGTCCACCCACAAGTAGTCAACTCAGGAAAGAAACTAAGGTGATGAATGAAAAAGTAAATACGAACTCAAATAAAAAAGGCATCCACTCTGGACGGAAACTAAACTAAAACAAAACTTGGAATGACAATCAGAACTAATGACGCAATAGCAACGGAAGTTAATCCTTAACAACCGTTGCTAGGAAACACAATGGTAATAATTTTTCCCAAACGAGACCGGAACTAAGTTGTATCCATGGGCGTTACTAGGACACCAATGTTTCCTGTTACCGCGCACATCATACTGAAAGGAGCAAGTAAGATGTTATTGTTGTGTAGGTGAAAAGATAGAAGTGGATATCATATTGTGTGAGCCGTAAAACTGAGACTTCAACCTGAATTGAAGGTTTTAAGACCTCACAGCTAATTGGGCAATTGATCTGTTGGTGTAAACCAGCTAACTGAGCTTTCTTTGGACTTTGCTCACCCTGCATCATCATGGCAGACCAAAGAATAGTCAGGGCCACGAAGAGTGACAGCAATAGTTCTACTGATCAAAACCAGCTCCTCTTCAAAACTTCTAGTTTTGCTCTCTTGCGGGCTAAGCATGGATTGTCCCCTCGCCAGTCCACTATCGAGAACGCTTACATCATGGGAGCAAAGCGAGTTTTGGATTTCATGTATAATTTGTGGGTTAAAAATCGCCTCTGTGATGTAGCAATCACATCTGCGGATGAAAAAACCCTCCACGCCCATAAGATCGCCGTGGGTGCCTACAGCAACAGCCTGTCTGAGCGCTTCCAACAGCAAACCCCAGGATCAGTTTGTCATCTACAAATCGGTTCCTACAAAGCAGATACCATATTTACCATCTTGAAATTCTTTTACACTACGGATATTGAACTCAATGACAATGTGCTGGACCCCACCCTTGGTTGCTCATTGGAAATGGGCGTCGACATGATCATTAGATTGTGTAAAGATTACTTGTGCCGCTTCAACCTAGAAACAGCCTTGCTTTATCATTCGATTGCCGAAAAGTACGATCTTTTGGATATCGAGGAACGTATCTATGACTTCATTTGCGAACACTTCAGAGAAATCTCCCAGACCAATGGCTACCTGAGAGCCCATCTCAGACTCATCAGAAAACTTGCCAATGAGAACAGGCTGATAGTCACTACCGAGCTTGACGTATTCCTGGCTGTTGTTGCTTGGATAGATCACGATAGGCAAGAGAGACTGTCTTTCGCACCTGGCCTTGTTTCCTGTGTTCGTATGCACTTGATCACACCTGAGGAGCTTGTTAGTCGCGTGGAAGTGGTTGAGCACATATTTTCAATTACTCAGTGCCAAAGGCAGTTGTACAGTGCCATCAAGTAAGTACACGTTACGAAAACAATTCATTCTAAAAATTGGAATACGTCTCCACTTTTCCAAGGAACTCCTCTTTTTTCTATTTCCCTTCCACGTCATGTCATGGCCGACACAGGCGTGTTTTTCATGTTTTCACCGTCCCTCAGAGGTAGTAAATTCTACATGAAAAATAATTCCACTTCCTTTTTTTCTGATCCCAAGGGACACCCCTGATATGTTTACAGTTGACTTGTCCTGGACATTTTAAAAACGCAAAATATTTTGATATGCCTAGTACATGCAGTGCAATTACAGTATAATGACCTCCCTGACTCAATATATAATTTTCATAAGATAAATATCAGTAGGCTAGTGCCTATATAGGCAAGACCTGTCTTTTTTTCCTAATAAGAAATATTTTTTAGAGTAGGGGCCTAATTCAACTCAGAATTTAGGGTATGGGGACATTTAATATCCAGTCATAGTACATTTGAAAAATGAGGAAATGTAAAACACGAAGCATCTTGACTGCAGGTACCACGCTCTGAAGTTGAGTGGAAGTATTCTGTCTGAGAGCTTCCCAGTTCAGACGCCACGCGGTAGGGGGCAGCCCCGGTCAGCTACCTCTGATGCTGCTCGCTACAACAGAGACGGCCAAGAAACCCACAGGTCCATCAAGGTAAGGAAAACATCTTACATTTACAGAACAAACTTTTATGTTTTCTCTCGACAGTAATTCAGTGTCAGTAATTATTTTCCCTAAAGGTGGTGGTTTGGGAATTTGGCAATTCTCCTGAGAAATGGAGCGATTTGTTTTCATCCCTTTACAATCTAGGCTGGGTGTAAGAAAGTGGTATTATTTTCCTACTGGGAAAAATATTCCAAGGCAGTGGACATGTACCTCGGTGCCGTCCATAAATGACGTCATGCAGCAGGAGGGAAGGTGATAGTTCAGTCTCCACGACCAGTAATGATAAGGATACAAAAACATGACAAGAGGGGGGGGGGGGGGGAGGGGGGTCAAAAAAGATAAAGGGAAAACATACATGCCGTCATTTATGTACATCACCCTACTTAAATGGCTCATCAGTCGTTAGACCATAAACATCAGCATTTACATAAACTCTTCCATAAGAATTTTCTAACGGTTCCATAGAATTCAGTAGGATGGCAACTTGCTTATTGAGATTTTAAGATACAAATCTTTCGTCTCGTCAACCTAAAACATAAAATCTATCATAACTCGTTGATCAGATGATAGGCAGCTGATATTGCGATTTAACAATATAATATGTACTTAAAATTCTCATTATACTGGCTGCCCACACAGATGACCTCTGACGCTCCCCGCTACAGCAGAGATGGCCAAGAGAGTCGCAAAACCACTATGGTAAGTAAATCCTCCTGTTAACAGAATATACTGCACAATTTCTGTTGAGACTAATGCACAAAATATAGCTGTTTCTTGTACATTTTCTGTTGAGACTATAATGCACAAAATATAGCTGTTTCTGATATTAGTGGGTGTAGTAATATCTGAGCATGGGCAAGGATATTGCACAGTCAACTATAAGGAGGATAAGCACAGAAATATATCTGAAACTGGTTCACATCGAGTTATTCCACAATGCAAATTTAAGTTATTGAAGGAAAGACGAATGACCACCAATCTTGTTCCTTATTCGATCTATCACCCATAGATTGAATAAGAGACTACTGATATAAAAACAAGATGTGAACCATTTTTCTCTTTATAAATACTGACTACCCACGCAGATGACTCCTGATGCTGCCAGATACAAAAGAGATGGCCAAGAGAGTCGCAAATCCACTATGGTATTTATAAGTATATCATTTTTTGACAAAATTCTCTTGTGATTTGTCTATGACAAGAATATACTATCAATCATTTTCAAGAGGTTCAAGCCTGCCATAGAAGTCAACAGAAGAAGAAATAATTTCATGAATGGTTGCATTGACGAAGTTACTTATATTCACTTAAAAAAGGTGAAGCATCGACTGTAGACCAAAACATATTAATCATACCTATGTTACAAATCTGTACTTCTAAAATGATAAAACGTGAACATATATTTTTCATCGTACTTGTTGCCCACACAGGTGACCCCTGATGCTTCCCGCTACAACAGAGATGGCCAAGAGATTCGCAAAACCACTGTGGTAAGTATATCATTTTTAGCGACAATTGAAAAAAAACACACATTCTCATGTGATAACATCTTCCTAGGTATTTTTTTAGATATTTGAAGAGATTGATAAACCTTCCCTATAACTAAAGCTATTGAATTGTTTCGTGGGAGTTTGCATAATTAAAACTGCATTTTAGTAAACCACAGAAGTAGAACAATAGATGTTCACAAATTATGGATTAAAGAGCTATTGATATACAAGTAATAAAATCACAAATACATAATTTCATTGCATTTGCTGCCCACACAGGTGACCGCTGATGCTCCCCGCTACGACAGAGATGGCCAAGAGAGTCGCAAGTCCACCAAGGTCAGTAAACTGTCTCGTGCCATGTTTAATTATTCATCGTTGGCAGAGCTACGCGCCTAAGGATGGGTACTAGTGTCAGTGTATACCATTAGGGGTTGGGTCATTACACGCTGAGAGAATTTGATGTTTGTCACTTTGTGTATGTTCATCACGTTCAGACAGGCAAGTGCAATAGCATGTGGATTTGGTCCAAGTGAGTTCCAGCAGGTCCCGTATATGTTTCGCTTTAGACATATCTGTGCGGCATATATATAAAGTCAACGATGTATATGGTTATAGACCCATGTAGTGGGTTGAGTTTAAGTGTCAGACCACTTCACTCTCCTCCATATTGTTTTCTTGTTTGGCAAACTTCACTTCTCAGTGGGGTTTCGGCCTTTTTGCCAATAACAAGCAAATGTCCTCAACTTTTCCAACAACTTAGAAAATGTATGTGCTAATGATGGCAGATTTTATTAATATAATAAATGTCACCTTCAGATACTCCCCTTGAGAGATTGGTTCTGTTCAACCTAAATTTTGAGCTACTAGGTTAAGAATGTGCACATCTCAGCTAGTCCACTCTCCACACTCAAATTTAGATTATCTGGTACCCCACCTTTGACTAGCAGGAAACAACATAAGATCCTTGTTGGTTCACTAATCATCTGCTAGGTGGCTCAGCGAATTGTCAACCTTTTTGTCCTACCTTACTGTAAACCCTTGCTGATGTTGCTGTTATGTACAGCGAACTATACTTTCAATTCGGTGTTGGTCTGCCCAACATATTGTATACTGCAGCGTTCACAGGTGATACAATGCATCAGGTATTTGCTCCAACATCTCACATTATATATACTCATGAAGGCCCTCACGCTGGTAGTGCATAGGAGCTTTGGGCAATATCTGCAAAAGCAAAAGGGACCTCAGTTTTGCCCTTACCAAATGGTCGCGCAGGTCATTGGGGCGCCTGTATGTAATGATAATGGTGTGTTGGAGTGGATCATATGGGTGGCACATGATTTACCCTCATGGGTAGGGCTTTCGGGTAGCCCCTTCTCACAAAGTGCTGTCCCTTTGTGATAGAAGTGTCTGACAAAATCATAATCATATGTACATATAACCTCCTGAGGTGGAGGACTTCGTATCCCTCTCACCAGGGGCATCATAATATTTTGAAAGTTGGGGGGCGAACTGAAAAATTGCTGATTTTTGTTTGTTATGAAGTCAGACTTTTACATTAGTCCGCCCTTTGGATTTACCATGAATCTGCAAAAGGTCTGTGAAAGGTCAGGTCTAAACTTTCACTGCACACCTAAAAGTCAGACTTTGACAATTTTTCCGCAATAAAAAGTCAGGGCTTAGCCATCATTGCACGCTAAAAGGTCAAACTTTGACTATTTTCCATGGTAAAAAGTCAAGGCTTAGCCATCATTGCATGCTAAAAAGTGAGACTTTGACATTTTTAGATGCTGAAAAGTCAAGACAGTTTTAAACTTGATTGAGTAAAATTTGAAACTGTTGTCTGTGTGTTTGTGTGTGTGTGTGTGTGTGTGTGTGTGTGTGTGTGTGGGGGGGGGGGGGGGGCAGTCGCCCTCTACTCCCCCCCCCCCCCCCCCAGTCTGACGCCACTGCTCACACAGGGTCTTGGGTGAGCTGGGTGCAGGTGTTTGAGAACTTTATTTATAGGCGTTTACACAAACCAGTGTAGACCAGACCGCTCTTCAGTGAACGCACTGTGGGTAATATAGAGAAACGGGCTTACTGTCTCCGTACTTGGTAAAATCAGCGATCAGATGAACCTCTGCCTTCGGCATCGGTTCATCTGATCGCCGATTTTACCGCGTATTTTATCCGTAAGGAGACAGTCAGCCTGTTTCTCTATTATTATATACCTTAAAATATCCTATTTTAAACCTTGCCTCTTGGGTAGTTTTTGGATTTCCCCGCCGTACATGCCACGTACGCCACATACATACCCCGTACGTCACCTAGGTGTCGTACGGATACAAATACGACATGGGTAGGAGCGGACCGTATGTGTAGGATATACTACCACAGGTATATAATAATATAGCCCCTGCTTTCTACATTTAGGAAACTGCTATAATTGTATGACACACTTTACTTGACAAAACCCTCAACCAAGCCAACAAAATTCACAACACTTACCTTGTTTTAACTAAAATATTCAAGTCACAGCATACATGTTTTACTATCTTTCCCCACACAAAATAGAGTCTGATGAGCACCTTGTGAAACTACATAGGGGAGTTGAAACATTAATTAAGTGATGTGACACTGTCAGCAACTGTTGATCCCCATGTCAACGGCTCGACAGACAACGTTGGTGTGATAGCGAGTGGTCTGACTATAAATACTATAAATACGGATCGTCTGCTGGTGTTGCCACGTCTTATTAGATTAACTTTAATAAAAATACATGTTGATACTCATACTTGTCCAAACAGAACACGTACCACGCCAGTGTGGTGAAGGCTGAACCAGCGACTGGGGTGGCGCCACCTGCCAGCAGGTACATCTCAACAGCTGACGGTTACAACGTCAACAGAACAAACCAGCTTATCGTCGTTGCCGTAGGAGGTATTGACTTGCAGGTGAGTACCAACATTTTAACTGATTTACCTGTTGCATAATGTTCGACCTTGATTTACGCTGGAGTCTGTGCACAGATGGTTCAGAACCTCAGTTACCAGCTTAAATATGTAGTGCGAAACCTACTCAAGTTTCCTTTGTTGTAGCAAGTCTAAGATATGCAGTAAAGTCATTGATCAGATTATCTCGATGCAGGAGGTTGAGAAATAACCCGATTGGCAATTTTTCAAAGTACACTTATACAACAATTCTTTTAGATTTTATCAATGGTAATCGAATCGCTGTTACCTGTTCGTCACCAGCTGATGTATGCCCTTAAATCCAACATAGGCATAGACTGGGTGATGGTAATGATAAAGATCACGATAACAACAATGAATAAAATGAATTATAAAAAGGCATGTGGTTGTTTCTATCAGAACACTGACAGCGAAACTCCTGGACGGTGTGTCTTCAAACTCGACCATTCGGCAGGCCGCTGGGGACCGCTCACGCAACTCGGCCAGTACACCCACCATCATGGCGTCGTCGCCATTGGCAACACCATCTACGTCATAGGTACGTCATTACTGACCTTCTTGCGTTCCAGGAGTGTTTATATTTATAATGTCATACGCCCTCCAGAGGTTACTCGTCTCCCGAATATCGCCCAGGGTAAATACAAGTTCCGCTCGCGAGTAGTTGGGCACACTACAATCATATAAACCACAATTTTCCCATTTATATTTGAGTAACCTGAATATAATTTTGGCTTTACATGTAGAAATAGCTGACAATTCCATTTCTGACATCGGATTTCCCATTTGAAGACTTATAAAAACCGATAAAAAGCAATGATTGTGGGTTACGGGTCAAGGGTCTATCACCATACAACGTCGGTAACCAGCGCACACCGGGACCTGTAAACAGACTGAATTCTGGGATACCTCAATAGGGTCTATGCGTACCGGCATGGGGGAATCCATAGATATACGTTGATCAAAGCTGTATTTGAAAATATTAGTAATACTGTCTATCACTATAATATTGAAAGGGAACTGACGATCGAAAGTTTTGTATATGTGGCTAATAAAATAGATTACAATGTGCCGTTGCTCAAATATGTAACATGTATGTGTCTATTGACCCACAACCATAAATACATGTAGCTGTATAAAGTGTCTCAGACTAAAAACCATTGCCTCCCATTTCATACTCTCATAGTCAGAACAGAATGGAGGCAGATATAGTGGCTAATCTACCACATTTCCTGTTACCCAGTGGCGCCCTCTATATATTTTTTCCTAATTATTCCGTTAGGAGGCGCTGTGTACGACCCGAATGACCCCGAGCGGCTCGGAGGAGCTACTAGCGCCACCTACGCATACAACGGGCGCAGCGGGCAGTGGCGCCGCCTAGCGGATATGCACGAAGCTCGCGCCTACCTGGCGGTGGCTGCCAACAACGGATCCATCTACGCCGTCGGCGGCGAGGACGAGAACCGACGGTCAGACGACATTTTACTTCCCTTTTTTTAAAGCTTTGTTTTCGGTATTCAGTACATCTAAGTTTATACCCCTTTCTGGATTGTCATAATGTTTTGAGACAGGTTACGTATATTTGAATGACTTTCATAGTTGAAAGGCAAGTTCCATTTACCTACATTATAGGCAGGCATTAATGCAATATCCATGACATTGAACTGTATATTTCTATGCAATTTCAGTCGTTCAGTCCTGGAAATAGTATATAGATTCCACGATCCGCGACTTAGTAACTGTGTTTATTGTTTCGCTCTCATCTTCATATATATAGTCATGAAATCTGATTTGAAAGAATTTCATATACAGTAGTTTCATGCTTAAACAACCCCTAAATTTGTTGATGAATATATATATGAAAAAAAAAGACACACACAAAATATTAACATTTATTCATCGCCTTATCCATATTTCTTACCCATGTGTAGAAAACTAGACAGCATCGAGTGCTATGATGTCATTGCTGACAAGTGGTCGATCATAGCACGCATGCCCCATGGCGGGAAGATCGGCATGACTGCTGCCACCTGGCGGGAGGCGCTCTACATCGTGGGTGGATACACACGCGGGCGTCCCGGAAACCCCGTGCTCGGCGACGTCGAGTGCTTCGACCTCCAGCGTCAAAGGTGAGACGTGAAGGCTGCTGAAATTCAGGTCGTCAGACATGTGTGATGACGGAATGCACAAGCCCCGTGTTAGCGTAGAGAAAATACTCACCATACCCAAAGTATTAGACAAGTCCCGGATTAGCTTGGAGAAAATAATCACTGTACATTATTGTAATAGACATGACCTGTGCTTAATAGATTAGAGAAAATACTCACCATACACAAGGTACATCTATTAAACATGCCCCTTGTTAGCTTAGGGAAAATATTTACGCACACAATGTACAGTAGAACCCCCTCTAAAGTAACACCCTCCGTTACGAGCAAACTGTACGCTTCCGTGGGGTGTCCCGTACACATGATCAAATCAAATATCTAATAGAGGAAACACGGGGTGTCCCTTAAGCGGGGTTCTACTGTATTATTAGACATGTCCCTTATCAGCTCAGAAAAAATAATCGCCATAGACAATATATTAGACATTCCCTGTGTTAGCTCACAGGGAATATGCAGGGTATAGAAAATATATTAGAAATGTCCCATGCTAGCTCACAGAAAATATTCGAATTGTTGGTAACATCCCGTGTTAGATTATGTTAAATATTCACAGAACACAGTGCATTCAAAATGTCCCATGTTCACTCTCAGAAGATACAGCATACAAAATTTTAAAAATGTCGCATGTTTTCTCACAGCATACTCATGGTGTACGAATCATTAAAAATGTTACATGTTAGCCCATCACGATACCCACACTACACAAAGTATAGGAAATTCCCATGTAAGCTCCTTGGTTCACTTTTAGAACATACAGTGTACGAAGTATTGAAAATGTTGCACCTTAGCTCCTAAAAAAACATTACATAAAGAATTAGAGCTTAGAGCAAATAGTCACATTATACTGAAAGTATTAGAGATATTCCCTGTTAGCTCAGAGAAAATAGTCAGAGTACTAAGAATATCTGCGATGTTCAGTGTTGGCTCATAGAAAATAGTCACAATACGCAAAGTATTAGAAATTTCCTGTGCGAAAAATACTAGTAATAGAGAAGGGATTTGGTATTTGAACAAATGAGCTTATAATTTTGGCATTGTCGTTGTGGTCGTCGTTCATTATTACTAAATTGTCATGCAAGCAAGTCTGACATACACGGCTGATGAAAATGGTGAATTTATAAACTTTGTGCTTAAGAAAATAAAGTAAAAGAAAAATGAATTTTCATAAAATCATTTTCAATACTGTATAGGTGAGCTGAGGGGACTAGTATTTCACCACTTTGATAAATCTAACTGGATGTGTAGTGAAGGTAAAGGTTAGAACTCGTGTCGTCTGTTTTCACAGAGTTAGCTTGCACCTTGAACGAGGTAAGTACTTGATGAAATGTTGGTGGCAGTGGGTTTGACACTCCATGTCTTCACTTATACCTTTCACTACCTCACACAGACCACCCAGTTCACGCAATGTTAGACTTTTCTATTTCGTTAAGATTTCACTAACATACCTACACGTATTCAATGTTTCCTTGTTAAACTAGACTATTAAACACTATAACCATACATTTAGCATTCCAGATGTCATAAACACAGCAGTTTTCTTTTGCTTCTGTTATTTATAAAACCTTGTTTAATAAAATCTATTCAAAAAAGAGAGCTTAATAGAAATCAAAGGCTGTCTTTTGATGTATATAGAGATAGCAAATTCAAGGTATTATTAATTGAGCCCCATACACCCCAATGAAACATTGGGCTGAACCTTCCCCCTGACCTTCAGCCCCATGCTATGGCTATGGCCAACATGTTTTCTATGTTTTCTCAGTCCCTTCACTTTCACATGAAAAATGTTTCTTCTTTTTTCCTGGCCTAAACTGACACCCCTGAATTTGTATATTCCTACGCACTGTAACTACAGGATACAGCACACACCAGTGTCTGATGATGATAGATACTCACAGAGAAAGTAGTACGCACGTGGAGGAGTGTATCATGTATCCGAGTCTGAGAGATGGAAGATGATTGAGAGGAAATACACAAAAACATCCTTCCATATCTCATCATCTAGTTACTAAAAGAATTTCCAGACTCAAGTTTTCACATGTATCTTGTCCTACTCTGCCATACACCTCCGACATGGCACGGACTGCAAAATGCCCACCATACCAAAATACAACCAGTTATGATGAATATTTTTCTCTCAACCTTTCATCTCCTTTATGAGACGCCGTTTATTTTTCTCCAATCTTATAGACAACAATATATGAGTTTGATGGTCTGGTATGAATAGCAGATTGATTTTTATGTTTACGGAATTGAGTCACACATACATGCATATTGACTTAAATTATCCTAAATTTCAGACATGAATGAACAAGACTTTGATATGCCTTAAACTGTGATCCAAACAATGCAAATTAGATCTTGCATGTCTCGAATATTTTCAAAATCGTAAGTTTCATTGTTTGCAGATCTGAGAAACTGAGTAATATATATTTGATTTAAATGCGTTACAAAATTAACGACTTGCCTAACCACACGCTTCCTCCATATTCACATATTGCATCTACATGTGGTGGTTATTGATTCTACGCTTATTGTGTCAGTACAACTAATTAACGTTTGGGCACTATAAATCATGGTGCTGTTGTCATTTTTACGTGATCAATATTCAGTTTGAAATTGTTTGAAAAATAACGGCCTGCCCTACCACACCCTACGTCCTCTGTCTGCCGGCAGGTGGCTCCCGCGGCGTCCGCTGGAGTTAGCGCGTTGCCACGCGAGCTTAGTAGCAGCCCGTGGGCGTCTCTACCTCGTGGGGGGTCGTGCCAAGCTCGAGGGCCCCCCGCCCACCATCACCTCACTCTCCAACGTCGACGTCTACGATGAGCGTGCTGACACCTGGCGCCGCGTGGCAGAACTGAACTTGGCGCGCCACGACGCGGGCTGCGCTGTCGTCGGTGAGTCACTCTCCAAGCACATGTTGTCTTTACTTAAATATGAATACATATCTAGAGAGAGCGAGATTATGGATATGATTTTTAAACATCTGAGTTGTTTTTGTCACATTTTAATCATTTGATTACGGTAACACAAAATCGAATATGAATGAATGCATGGAATGAATGCATGAAAAAGAAATGAATGAATGAAATAGTGTCGGTGTTGACAGGAGAATTTACATTTTAAAATAATATATTTGTATTGGTTCATTTATACTGTTAAGGCTTTAGCTTGCGCCGATATGAGTTCCCGGACATTTTGTCGGCACATCCATACGTAGTCCTAGATCATAAAAATACACACACAAAAGTATTAACAGTGCACTAGCAATGACTGAATATCAAAATTATCAAAAGAGTTCTGATTAGATTTACAACCAGTTAGGTCACTATTTTATTGATCTCCAGCGATCATTTGACTCAATGCATTCTATATGCATTCCTAATGATATATTTTTCTTGATATGTGACTTCACCTAAGTTTCAGTGCATTTCTCTTTTTGCTGAAGTTGATGACTTCCGATGTAAATTTCCAGGGATGACTACTAACCTATTTCAAAACCTTATACCGGGACTGGTAACACGTCTAGCTTGAGAAGACTAGCTTAATGACCCACAACTTTCAATGAACTACTTGTGATAACTATTGACATTCTGAAACATTATACAGAGACTGGTGGTACATCCATCAAAAAGACTAGCTTAATGGCTTCCAGCGTTTAATAGATACTTGTGTTAATTATCGACATATTTAAAAACTTATTACGTAGGATTGGTGGCACGTCAAGCTGGTGGTAGATAAGATTAATGAGCTTGAGTATTTAATGAACCGCATGTGGTAACTATTGACACAATTTAAAAGGTGTTATGGAGACTGGTATCCTATCTAGCTGGTGATAGATAAGGTTAATGACCCCTCCATGACTGATGAACTCCAGTGTGAGCTACTGAGAATCACCGCTGTAATGTTCTGACATGCGCGTAGATTGTCAGTCTGAGTTCTCCAAACACCATGAGTTACACATTTTCCACGGAAATGATTGTTTTCATTTCCAGTTCACAAAAATGATCTTTCTCATGTCACACAGAGACTCAAATTGAGCCTCATTCACACTAATGAGACAGTGCTTTGAACATCCCCACACGCCCTCAACCCAGTTCCAGTGCCAACGCCGACATGTTTTCCATGTTTTCTTGGTCTTTCTGAAGCAGTAAGTTTCATCTGGCAATGCGAGTTTGTGTGAGAAGGTGATCACTTCGTTTCTTAAGTCCCCAGATTCAGAGATGGAAGCTTTCCATTTCCCCTAGGAAATCTACCTCTTCGTGTTCAGTATAGATAATACGTTTTCCTGGTGTAACAAAGCTAGTATCAATTGAGCCTCACTCATGCCAATAAAATAGTTGTTTGAACCTCTCAACAGACTCTCAACCCAACATCATGGCTGACACAGACATATTTTTCATGTTTCCTCAGTTTCCCTGAAGCAGCAAGTTTCACAGGAAATGTATTTCCACCTTTTTTCTGACCCATCTGATATCCTTTCAGTATAATATCATTATTTGGAATTGGAAAATGATGAAAATAGAATACTCGACGTGATTGAAACTTAATCATGGTATCACTAAAGAGTCAGCAATGCCTCTTTAAGTGTAATATATTTAAAAAGAAAAAAAAGAGGAGAAAAGGGGGGAAGAAAAGCAATTTAAAACTATTCATAGCCCTTGAACCAGACCCGTTTATTTTAAAGACAGAGACATAGTAAAAATATGATAGGAACATGACCATAAAAACTTAAAATATACAAAATATGAATCTAAAAAGAAGAGACTATTTGTTATGTGAAACTTACCTCAGATTTTAAATGATAGGGCCTGCGGTAAATAAAAAAAACCGGTCCAAAATCAGTTCTAAATCAAGATTGAATCATGTGGGTTTTCTGAAGACATGCTGACTGGGTTCTCTGGTTCTACAGTAACTGGACCGCGCTGTGTAAACACGAGTAAGCCTAGCTCGGGGCGGCAGAGTTAATGAGTAGCTCTGAGCAGCTCCGAGCAGCTACCGGCTCCCTGCCACATGCTACCCGCTGTGAGGGAGATGAGCAATTTCCTTCTCCCTTTTTTTTTTACTCTACTGTCAGCATGTAGGGTCCGGCAAGAGAACTGTCAGTGGAGGATGAACATGGTGGATTGCGCCTGTCATAGTCTGTGCTAGAATTCTGGCTAGGTAGCCATGTGTTATCATCACGTGATGTACGTGTGGTGGGGTCTTCTGATATCAGTCATATGTTGTATAGTCTGTAGATACTGGGGATTGTATTAATCATTTTTCGGTGTATTTTTGTTTTCTCAATTATGGGTGTATTTGTTGATCTGCGACTGTTTTTGTCGCATAATGTTTCGTAGTTTCCCGGCTCCATGACTGTAGCCCTGCCGTGGGTACCCAGTGCGATAGGGTTAAGCGGGGTTTTACTGTATATATGATGTTCACACCTCTGTCTGAAGTGTTCTCTGAGTGTGACTATGTGCTGTTCATGCCTCTGTCTAGAGAGTGTTCTCTGTGTGTGACTGTGACATTCACATCTCTGTCTAGAGAGTGTTCTCTGTGTGTGACTGTGACATTCACATCTCTGTCTAGAGAGTGTTATCTGTGTACATCACTATGGGATATTGACACCCTGTCAGGAGAGTGTTCTCTGTGTGGGACTATGCAACGGGTATGGACTATGTGATGTTCATGCCTCTGTTTGAAAAGTGTTCTCTGTGTCTGACATAGACACCCATGTCTCTGTCTGGAGAGTGTAATATATCTGCCAATGAATGCCGCTAGAGGCCGGGTACATAGGCCTATTGTAGAAATTTTGTTTTGGGATCACGTGACATGACATGTGATACTTATTATTATTTTTCATTTCACTTAGAAAAATCAAACATGATGTTATATCTACATTCTCCGAAAGTTTCATATTTATCAAGCCATTATTTTCAATTTTATTTTGAAAAACGTATATTTTGTAAATAATGCCTCAAAGCATCACCCTGCCAGCCCTGGTTGATGCCTCAAGGCATCACCCGGCTTGAATTGGTTAGGAGGAAACCCTCCGTTCCAAGCCAAGTGTACCCTTAAGTGGGTGTCCCCTTAAGCTGGGTTAAAATAAACTTAATAAAGATTTCTGTTCCGAGCAAACTGTCCCCTTAAACAGGGTGTCCCCTTAAGCGAGGTGTCCTAGAAGTAGGGTTTTACTGTAGTCACACATAGAGAACACTCTATTGACAGAGGTGTGAATGTTACAGTCACACACAGAGAACACTCTCCTGACACAGAGGCATAAACATCAAAGTCACACACACAGAACACACTCTAGACCGAAGTGTGAACGCCACATAGTCACACAGAGAACTTTTTCGAGACTCAGGAATGAACGTCAGTCACACACAGAGAACACTCTCCAGACAGAAGCATCAATGACCTGTCTCCCAACATAGCCCAGATCGTACTGGGAGTCAGGGATGAGGGCCTGACAGCAATCTGATTGGTCCTTTACAAACCTGAAAACCAATCCCGATGAAGATAAACACCATCTTTAACCCAATAGGCGCAGCACAATAAGTTCTGGAATGCTTATTGTTGTTGGTGGCAAGCAATTTCGCAAAGTCATTAAATACTCAGCAGGCTCTTGCTTACCACATAGCAGCAGTTACTACAGGGATGATTGCATTCTGCTCTCTATAAACACAAACTTGTCAGATATTTTACCAAGATAGACGAGTAGAATCAGACGCCAGCTGAGGGACATGTGCGTATCACTGGTGGAGAACTTTCGGTTCGGTTGTTCGCTTTTACAGTTCAGGGAGAGATCTAAAGCTAGATCAATGAATGAATATACCGAATGGAGTCTTCCTCTAGATCTTTCGTCGTGGTTGATGTAGTTATCAAGAGTTTATTATACCGCCACAAAACAAATAAATGGCTGATCGCTAAATTAATTTCCGTGTCTTTTGATGTTTCTGTGACTGTCTCACTTGAACCAATTCTCAAAGGCACTAATTTTGGCAGAACCTGGAAATAGCTAGTTTAGGAACACTCTCCAGTCGCTCCTGGGAGTCAAGAGAATTGATAACTCGATGAAAATGTTCAAGTTTCAAAATAGGTTTGCCAGCTATATCCGTGCATAAAGTAACTGCACATAAAAACATTTAGTTACACAATCGAATTGGAAAGAAATATAAGCTGATTAGGCAGTCTCTGAAAATTACACCATGTACAAATTCAAGGCGTGACAAACTATATCGGGAGATAAAATCAGGGGTTTAAGCGTTAAAAGACACTGCGATTTGCCCTCTTCTGAGAATTATCGATCGGCGAGATCTGTCGGGGGAGTAGACATAATCCAGACAAGATCCAGATTAGTGAACAGGACACAGACACCGCCCAGACGCCAGCGACATCTACCGACGTAAACGGCAAATAGGGGGCACGACCTGCGACATGCCGGAAATCGATGTGTTTTGCGACATGCCGGAAATCGATGCGCGATGTAAGAACTCTTTAGTGGTAGAAGGAGAAAGTGCAGTGCATGTCAATATACAATACCATCATATACAAGATAGAGGCATGTGTCTGTAGAGATAAAAATGAACAAAAGAATAAAATAAATCAGGATAAAGGCAAGGCAGTAAAGAGCATTGAGCTTGCAGTGCCGCCAATATCGACTTTTTCCATCTATACCCCTCTGACCATGATGTATAGACCTATGATCTTCAAGCAATACTTATATATAATGCTAAAAATTAAGCTACTAACCACTAACGCATTATTCTGGCCAACTATTGGTCAGCCTGAAAGTTTGTTAGTACAGCTATTCTTCTGCATTTTACCTCCTTTATATAAGAAAAAGAAAATTATTTCTGACAAATCTCAAATGATGTTTCCCTTCTCTCCTAAAGGATCGCACATTTACGTGGTAGGCGGCATGAAAACTCCCAGTCCTTACTGCCTATCCTCGGTGGAATGTTTTGACGTCACTTCGGGACGATGGGAACAGAACGTAGTAGATCTTCCCTACAACACTTCCGGTGTGGCCTGCTGTGCCCTAATGACCTCTGCCTAGACTGGACAGCGTCAGAGCCACCAGTATCTACCATCAAGACAAACTGACCTGCCTTTATGTGATATCCACTATTAATATAACACCAATTGCCTCGTTTATGCGATTTTTACAAAACTGTGATACTAATGTCAAGTTATTATGTGATACCAATACCAAGTTATCAGATATATTTCGACATAATGATTGCTAATATCCATTTCATATTTTACCAATTTTGCCATTTCAAGTATGTATAATATATTAATGGAAAGGAAAGGCACCGTCCTATGTTACAGAGATTGGCAGATGAATCATTTTCAAGACAACAGTGCTACAATGATGTCCTACTTTGAATGACCTTACACTAGATTATGTTGAATAATTTGTCAGTTTATAGATATGTAAGGTATCATTCATGATTTGAAAATAGCATATCGATTATTACATGAATCGCTATTATCATCATCAATCCATATACCTCATGTATTCACAGTAACACATTTATACTTTATTATAGATGATTAAGTTAAGTACTTTATTTCATACATCAATAGGTGTGGAAAATATTCAATTATTAATACTACATTCGTTGTACGTACATTTCGAAACATCGATACCCAAAACGATGTACATAATTATCTTAGACATGTATATTTTTTGGCAATAAATAAATCGTTTTGATACCGATACATAGCAGTTGTGTTTACCCTGTAGAATGCAAACAAGACCCTCATAAAGTCCATACATCTATATACAAGGGTGTGTTTAATTTTCGTTGACGGGTAAAGTATGAGAAGTACTGATATTGTGCAGTACCACTTTAATGAATGGGATTTTCATATTAGAATATTCTAAAGAGATGGATCTTTACGGATAATATTTCAATAGTAAAAAGAGGATATAATATCGTATACTTTGGCTACATTTTGAATATAAAGTCGAAAATCAGTTTTCCGCATAATACATGGAAAGCACGAAAAAATACCTGTTTTCTACATCAGAAATGTATGAATTCCAGATAAAGTCTGAAAGAACTGGTACAAAATATGGTCCACCGATGCGAACATGGTTTGGGATCGATGTCTTTGAATATCTACAGGGATGCTACACGCCAGGGAAAGGTGATGGAAAATTTTGATATTCCATGTTCAGTAAATTGTCATGGAATTTGAAATTTTGAAAAAGTCAGTAAAAATCTAATCTCGTCAGGAAAAACTCGAATTTCCATATCAAGGCATTAAAAACTAACCAACTCTGCTAGAAACCGGTGTGAATTTAAGGAATAAAAAAATGTTTTGAATGCAAGGGTATTGGTATGAGCCAGTGTTATGACCTTGGTCAGAGGAAAGACAAGAAATATTTGTTATTTTGTGATTTGAAACTTTGGTCCTAAAATCACAAAATAAATGGATGAAAAACAAAGAGGTGAGGTCGTTTCATTTAAATATATCCTAGTTATTTATCAAACAAAGATATCCTAGTTTGATAAATATATGTAAGGAAAAAAATTACTTCTCAGGGAAAAGTCGGGAAAAAAATTCAGGGAATTTGATGTCCCAAGTTTGTGGCAACCCTGAGTCTAGACCTGGGTTTCCTTTCGGTTAGTGCCTGCAGTGTGCTGTCCCCTGGTGGTAATGGTTGTGCTGCTGGTGATATTACTGGTAGGCTTATACAGACGGTTATACACACAGAGCCTGAGGCGGTACACACCGTACCAGACCAACTGTAAGACAGGAGTGGCCAGGCCCACTAAACCCACTACCACCGGGACGGACACGGATGGATGGTTCCAGTCGAGGATCACGGGATAGAGAACGTTGTTCTCCTTGTCCAGCGCCCAGTACGCGACGCTGAAGATGACGTAGGTGAGTCCGTACGCCATCGGGTAGACGCAGTGCAGGACCCGCACAGGAAAAGCGCTCAAAGTCACCTCCAGCAGGACGATTAGAGAGTTGATACCATGAAGGTTAATCTCCAGGATGTTGGCCCGGAAGCTGGGCTGGTCACGCTGCAACATGGGAAAGAGCACGAAGAAGTAGACGGAGGACACTAAGGGCGCCGACGACGCCGCAATGTTGAATACTACCCACGACGCTTTGATGTACAGCGGAAGGTGTTGGGAAGGACGCGCAGTAGACGCTGACGTCATAACATCGAGCGCTCCCGGAAGTTGGTTCGGGTTCTCAACGATCACTGAGATCCGCTGCGGTAACTGTGCCCCACTCGTGTTCGTGCCCACCGAACGGGTCGTGCGACTTCCGGTGACGCGGGCCTCGACTTCCGGTCCGGATGCGGCATCGGCCGTGGAGGAGGGTTCGAGCTGGGCGGCGTTTCCCGCGCGTTCCCCGCCCACGGTGAGTTTGCGAGCGGCGCCGTCACCAGAACGACGCAGGATAAACGTGTGTTTTCCTTTGGGCTTCGATGGTAATCTGCGATTTTCTGATTCGCCGGACGGGAGGCTTGGATCCGGCCCGGCGCCCTCCCTGGCCTGCTCCACCCCGCCCCTGCCCCCGGCCCTGCGCGCGCGACCACGTGATAAGCCCTGGCTGCGTTCCTTTGATCCCGCGCGTCTGTGGCGTGAACGCTGGATGCCTGCGTCTCGGCGATAAGACGTAACACCGTCTGCGCATGTGCGCTCCTTATCGCCCCTGTCCACATCCGGTTGCCAGGTGGAGCCTCCGTCGACGACGATACCAGCCGTGCGCGCAGTCCGACTTCCGGAAGGCGGCGGTGTGTCATCTATACAGGTACCACCGCCACCTCTGAGTGACCTCCGACCCCGACGTTTTACTTCTGGGGTCAAACGGCGGGCGGCCCGCGAGCGGATCTTGTCTAGAGAGCTATTGCTGCTCCTGCACTTAAACGCTACAGTTTTACCGCGGCGATGACAGACCTTAGCCTGGCGGCGGCGTCTTTGCTTCCTCCCTCTGCCACCAGGGTGCTCTGCGCTATCTTCGCCGGCGTCTGGCGTTTCTCTGGCGGGACCCGGATGGTGACGACTGAAGCTCTTACCACAGCGGCCGCTCTGCCGATGGTCGGCGCTGACCTCTGTTTGGTGGCGCGGGTTGCGTCCCCGATCACGTGACCGGGCTGCGCTAGTGTGCGGCGTTCTCTCAGGCTGGTCCCCGGCTGGCTGTCCACAATTCACGCCTACCGACCGACACCTGCGTTTACCCCTGGGCTTATGACCCTCAGGTGTTATCTCAAGGTCTTGACCTTTGGTGACCTTGCTCTTTGACCTCTGTTTGCCGCCGGAAGGCGAAGTGACGTCAGCAGCCCCATTACACCTGCGCACGTCGCCTGCGCCGCTTCCGGCTGCGCGGCATCTGGAAGCACGCTCGTCCTCCGGTTTGTAATCGTTGTTGTTGTGTGTGAGCGGCCGCTGTTTTCTTTTCCCAGCAGCGTTCAAAGTAGTCCCGGTGTGCTGCCCGCATTCCTGCAGATGGTAATGCAGAACACTCCCCGGAAGATCTGCGCATGCGCCACCACAGATGGTGATCACGTGACTTCCCGGCCGCGCCTGCGCAGTCTGTCCTCCTTCTCCTCCGTCCCTAGCTTCCGGGGGACTCTTTCTCGGCGCGGAATGATACAGAGTGACGAGTAATGCTAAGGTCAGGTGTAGGGCTAGCACCAGGTAGGACCAGTTGGTGTAGAAGACGATGGTCACGTGGCCAAACGTAGGAATGGTGACGTAACCGTAGATGTTCCATCCGATGACATAACTGGCGGCCACCAGGCGATACACAACGAACACGGGGCGCGGCCATCGCCACTGTAAAGACAAACACCGGAAATCAATGCAAACATCAATAAATGTAACGATTCTGAGGAATCACAATAAAGTCCTTATTTTCAGGCATGGCATTTTCCCAGATTTCTGAGGTTTTTTTAACATGCCAAGGGTCATTGTTGAAATCGCTCTAAAGCTGAGAAGAAATTTGTATTGGTTGGGGATAGGGGTTCAAAAGTGAATCGCACGCCGAGCGGTACATTGCTTATTTAAGGCCGTCCTCGCTCAAGCAATGGTCAGTGTACCTTCACGCCAATGACATTTTGAGCAGTGGGTGTGATTGAAAAGCTGCAGTTTTCCCACACGATATAAATTTTGGAACACAGTAGGGTATCGTAACCATTTGTCTGGGCTGTCTAAACCTGATAGTTGATAATTGTCTCTATCTTTCCATCGATGAAGATAGGTATATGATGGCTAGGCTCACCAATATGTTATTGTTCATCCAGTATGATGTTCCTGCATTATCTAAGCTATTTCTAAAGTATCCCTGAATTGATATGCATGTTTGACACACGTTATTGGAGCTGGAATACCTACGGACATAATACAGCTGCTGCACCTTCTCAAGTGATATACACAGGTATTACTTTATGAACGTATTTCGCAATACTAAAGGATACAATGCTGGATGTTTGCTTGGCATTGCGTGACTAAGCACGGAAGGTGCGACACTGGCCTGCGGGAACAAGGAGCAGATCATGAAGGATATGGCACAGTTATCGACAATATAATTTACTGTTTTAAGAATATTTATCTGTTTATATGCAAAATAATAATGAAAAAACCTTAGACCGTCTGCTGGGATCTGCGAGGGACGATGGCAAGCTTGGATAACATATTCATCCAAGCTCGGAGGGGTTGTTCTCGGCAATCTAAGTGAGGAGGGTGGCATAGGCTGACTTAGACCATCCTCTATTACATAATACCATATGTGAAACACGTCTCCCAGCAGAAAATCAGATTGAAAAAATATCAGAGGAAATGCCGGCTTTTCAGAAAAAATCTATCAATTTTCGGGTTCCCATGGATGTCTATGCCGAAGCTAGTTTTTGCTTCTTCTCTAAACATGTCTCAAAAGCAACGCCCATATAAGCAGCTCTCTAGAAGCTGCACATAAAAAGTCTTCACTTAGAACAGGTGAAAATGTAGATGCTTTGGGCCCCCAACCAGAGGAATGTCCCTGCACCCATTGGGGACCTAGAGGGACCTAAAAAACTAAATACTGTGGTTAATCGAACAATGAAGGTAAATAAAGATCAAAGTTAAGGTTATGAATGTGTACAGCACACTCTGGTATTAAAATTCAAACTACTGAAAATGTCCACTTTTGGCCCCACTCATGGGTTAGTGACTCACGGTATCATCCTGGATCCTTGACTGTATGTGTTGTGGTGGAGGTGGGGAACAGTCAACGCGGATGGCGGGAAAGCTCGCGGCCTTTTTCAAAAAAGTAATTTTTCATATTCCAGCAATTTAAACTGAACTAAGATAAATCCCCACATTATATACCTCAATATTTGGTCATTACGCATTTTTACTCCACCATGAAACCAGTCTGTGTAAGCTCAGCTCCGACTCAGACTAATAAACATCTGCTTTAGTGCCCAATATCGCGGCCAATTGCGGCCCCGGAGTGTTCTCATGAAGTCTCTCTCTCTCAAGTCCCTCTACATATATAACATGCATATCTCAACATGACAATTTTGAATGATTTTAAATCCCCCAGCAACTAACAGCTACGATTTTCAATCATCGCTATTAAAATTGGACAGTATGCTACAGTTTCCTGTGATCTTTAAGGGTAGGTGCCTTTGGTAGAACCACATGATTATGGGTGAGTATGAATGACATGCCGTTAGGGTACGAAATGCAATACTTAATATCATTATTCATTTCAACTAAAATCCTAAACCATGGTGCTGCATCTACATCTTGGTATTTTATGATTATTAATCCAATATTTCCTACTGCATTACATGTACATGTATATAAAACATTATTTGGTAAATTTTGGAATATGATGCCTGTTAGCATCCCCAGACCCATGGTTGTTCCCTTTGTATCATCTCCCACCATGAATGGGTCTGCGGTATGAACGTTGGTGAGATAAGAGGGACTGTCTTCCCAATCTGGTCCTTATCTCAATCGTCTCCCATTTGAGGCGTGATGGCCTCAGAGACAGGAGCTACCCTTGTGTCAGATTAGGGTTCATCAGAGACCAGACTGTCACGAAATAAACCGTCACAAATAATGATAGGAAAGAGATTCTGAAATTCGTGTTTTTACCATGTAATTTTTGAACAATTAGAAAGGTCCACAGATTAGGAGATAACAAATGACTTCGCAACCTTTGTTTCTATTAAGTCTGATTTACCTAATATCAGGTGACCTTTCGGAAGTTGCATAATTTCCCTTCACTGCACAGAAATTGCATCTTCCAGTGACCGATTATTCAGCACCCATCTGTAGTCGGGAATAACCGATCGATTTTTTGTTTACCGACGCCAGATCTTTGAATGGAAATATGACATTTCAAATCGAGACCGTTTTCGTCAGCTAATGAACTCATATCCAACGCGCATGAGATATTTAGGAAAATATTCAATGGGGGATTATGTCACCAATGTTAGCCCAGTAGTCAATGTGAAGAGTGAGATAAATCCAGAATCGCTATGTAATTCACGTATCTTCGCCTTGTGAATTACTACGTGATTTAAAGTCAATGGGATACAAGCTCTGACCCTAAACATTCCTCTAAGGTTTCCTCTATAGTAATATATAATACCTTCATACAGGTGATAATATGGCTTAGAGACACTGTTATAACGCCACAGACACCCCACAGACGCCTATCTGATGCCTACAGGAACCTACAAAGGCTGTTGTCTGGTATCTGATAGTTTAGACACCAATCTACCTGCCTCACACACACACACACCATAAACAAGCAATCAAGATAATCTGAAGTGTTGTCCCTACACTGTCCCGTCAGATTTAATAAGGTGTTCCTCCAAAGTGTTCCCATAATCGGGATTAAGAAGTAAAGAAGAAACCAACAAGTTTTGGTCAAAGTCGTCGTTCTCCACGAGTTTGATGCGGAGTGATATGAACGAGGCAACAGCCGAGTGAATATCACATAGCATTCAAACGAGTTGGAGAATGACTTCTTTGACCAAAACGAGTTGCCTTCTGTGTTTATTTCACCCCTGTACATACTAAAAGAATGGGCAACAAACAGGATATAGACCATAGAGAACAGACTGCAATACTTGAAGGGGCATGGAGAACGAGATCCCAATGTTAAGCCTATGGACATTTATTCCAGGGGTGAGATAATATACCATATTAACTGTCCTCTTAAGCGAGGTGTCCCATTAATTGGGGTTGGAATAAACTGCTAATAGGGGGAAACATTTAGGTTCTGGGCAAATTGTTCCCTCAAGCGGGGTGCCCCCTTAAGTGATCCCTTAAGGAAGTGCTCATTATTTATGGCAGGGGGTGTGGGTTTTGCTCGGCAAATCCTCCAAAATAAACTGCCCCCCTCAGAAATACCTAAAAAAAAAGCCCCCCCCCCCCCCCTGGACGAATACCCTGATATACGTCGCTTCCCCTCCCCTAGGCAATAGCCTTAAATCGATTATTTCTTATATACACATGTATATCCCACTGTACCTGCAGCACAATACCTGTCTCTGCAATATTGTACTCTTTACAATCTTAGGATTTTAAGATGTTCTCTCCACACCTTTTTAAGGGTGATATATTACTACCCAAGATAGTATAGTTCCTATTGATGTAGTTCCCACCCAGAATCCTGTAAGAGCAGCGATGAGTTTGCCATAGTTTGCTTGAGCGATGCAGTGTGACGACATGTATATGTACACATATATAGAAACGGTAAGTAAATAAAGCCAAGTGAATTCTGGCCTGCAAATTTTAAACTTCTATGATCAAATCCTCTAATACGCAGCTAATATACAGACTGCAAACTGGGTAGCATAGTTATAGGATTAGATACACACTATCTAGGAAGTGATCCCTTAACCTGTCAGGACATTATTAGCTTATGTACCTGCTGCTCTGAGACCTATCATAAAGGCGTCTTCTATTGGGATAGTGGAGGCATCAAAAAGACCACTTGTCTGCTCAGCTACATTGCATGGGGATCACCTGACATTGACCATTGAGCTGAGTATACCCAGCAAACACAATTATGTTCTAGCAACGTCAAAATATGTATGTATTTGGAAGAATTTACATACATTTTTACGTAGAAATATTTTATGTGGAAATATCAAGGTTTACTTACGTCTGTAGAACGTTTGCATAAACGTTTACGTTTTTAAATTTACGTCTATGTAAATATATCAACGGAGAAATACATAATCTACATAATTATACAAATATATATCTCTGGTAGCTTTATTCACATAGGGAGGGAATGTTTATTTTGAGATTGACTGAAGGTAACCATGAATTATACTCAGCTATACTCTGGTAAAGTTAATTCTTTGTAATAGGTCCCAATACTTGCCTATAACACATTAACTATCTACAAACTAGACTTACGTTAATGTCAACACCACACACTTGCAAAAAGGTATGGTCCTACCCAACTGCCAAAATCACCAAAATTAGAATTATTGCAGTGATAAAAAGATCAGCCAACCATAGCCTGATTGAGATTAATGATAATTGAAACTACTGGTATGGTAAATTTGGTAAATAAACCAACTTTATAGGCTATACCCTCCCCAAGAAGTACAAAAAATTGACAGAAACTACTGCCATGCCATCTAGTGAATTCATGCGCATAAATGTGAACTCATGCACATAAATGTAAACTTACATAAATAAATATAATATCAACTATGTGAATTTATGTAAAATTACATAAAATTACCATACATTCTACAGACGTAAGTAAACCTTAACATTTCTACGTTTTTATAGGTAAGGAATCTACCTGTGAGCCACATAAATTTACGTTTTGTGTTTACTGGGTAGATACTAATGCAGTGTAGCTGCACCACATAAGGTTATGGAGCAATCTCCTGACAGCGGTATTTCCTTTGATAGTCTTATCATATTCATGCACAACCTACAAACTTAAAAACCATTGCAATTTTCTTGTGCAGAAAATAGTCCTGGTTTGTTTTTCATATATTTGAAGCTTTTAAAAGATTGTGAATAATAAACCTTATTAGTTTTGACATCATGATTGATAGTTCCCTGGTGTTTGGTGTCAAACATACAAAACTCTGCAGGGCTCCACTTTCACATTGTCGCTTAACAAGTCTGCTACTTTCTAATAACAAATGTTTTCAGTTAAGTTGGATTCACATGGAGAGACTCATGTATTTGAGACAGGTGCAGGGACCTCGCCCATGTGAACCTGTATAAGATCACACAAATCCAAGACTAAAGCAAAACCCATTTTTAATTTCAAGTTGGTCTGAAAGTTTGAAAGTATGAGAATTTTAATGAGCTCAATTGAGAGAATGTTCTCACATTGATACATCTTTTGAAATGTCAAAGTACAGTTAAATATTTTGCAGGCATTTTTGGGATTATCAATTGCCACACCCAGGAAAGGATATCCCAATATTTGGCACCAGAGCACAGGAAAAGCTTTGTCTTGGCAGATAAAATACCATCACATGAATGTGATCTATTACAGATGGTAGGTGAATGTTCAGCTAGCTATTGTTACCATTTACAACGAATACTGCCAACTGAATTAATGAGGATCAAACTCGTTCTTGTCAGAACAGTGACCCCACAATGTCAGTTGGTCTGTGTTCTATAAACATGTGTAGCAGAGGCCAGATACCCAGAATTATCACAGAAAATGCCATAGAAGAATGTGCTGCAGAGGTCAATCACTGGTTCTGATACCAGTTACTACATGGGCAGAATGCACATTTTGCTGTTTTCTGAGGATGTCCAGACAGTTATGTAGTACACTCTCATAGTAAATCATTTGTTGAATTTGTGGTGCTGAGGGATAAGGATCATGAATTCGCAAATGAAGGTATTATCTCTTGGGTAACATTACCGTAGTGATTTGGGAGATTGTTCAGTGAATTCCATCAAAATAGTCATTCATCACAGCAATTGTCATTTACCTTAAACTTTCTTCAGGCAGCTTTTGTTTTATCAGGGTTTATTTGTTGAAAATATGTACCTTTATGGTGACATTTCAGATTACTCAGGACATAAATGACAATACAAGGACCTGCAATACTAAACCCTGTGATAGTCTTTGCCTGAATAGGCCAACAATTTTGTTGCTAACTTTAGTAAGATGATCCTTAAAAAACATTGCACTAAACATCATCTCAGAAAAGCTCTTGCATGGTAGATTACGTGAAGTCTTAGTATGATGATCCCCCACTCCACAGACATGGCACTGCCAGGTGTTACAGTACCTCACTCATTATCTTCTCTGCCACAATCACCATACTTATATATCTGCAAATTTTTTAATTCTGCTAGACGAGATCTAGATTGTATAGATTATCCAAAATACACAGTTCTAGAACCTCTTATGTGGGTGAATTGCAAATGTAAATCATTGAAATTGAAACGCCCCCAGGCAAATTCCGCAAAATGAAAGGCCCCCCTCCATCCCCAGGCAAATATCCCAAAATAAAAGGCCTCCCCCAGGCAAATACCTCTAAATAAATCCCCCCCCCCCGGCAAATACCCTCATATAAACTGCCCCCTCCAATAGCTCATCCCCCCTACTGTAAATAATGAACAATCCTTAAGTGGGGTGTCCCAGATGCGGTATTTTACTGTATATGTATGCAAAGGTAGTGTGTGACTTGGAGGAGGTAGATGGGTAGAGTATCAGGGTATAAAGAGAGTACAGAGGTATAGTGCGTTAGGTGGGTGGGAAAAGAGGGATCAAGGTTTACATCCCGACAGGCAGCAGCAACGTGCCAACACCTCAACGTAAATTGAATGTGAAGTGAAACCGTCACACAAATCACACGTTAGCTGCTGCGGGTGCGCCAAGCAGACATCAAAACAACTCCACGTTACAGGCTACAGCTATGCCTAAGGTGTGGGCTTCACTCTTATCTATCTGTTTGTGTTCATACGCCTCGTCCTGGTACTACATTTTTATCCGGGATTTTCTGAGGATGATGAGGGAGTGACGACTTTATGACGTGCTGATGTGTGAGGAGTATGGCTGCTTTGAGATTTCTGTGTGTTTTTGTATTTCGGCGGGTGGTGGCGCCATGTGTCAGAGGATTGTATTCACAGACATACGTTCAGTGCCTTGTGTTTGGTACTTAACCCTTTGGTGTAGAGACTTTGTTATTCTTTCAGTGCAGGCGCTGCCAGAGGAACAAACGGGAAGCTGCTGTGGCGAATTAATCACCTTCCCAAAGCTAGGTGCCTGGTGCGCGCCACAGGGGGTCCTACGATGGGAAAGAAGAGTCTAGGGATGAACTCCCACATACTTAGGTAGAACAACCTTACCATGCTCGTACATTATACAAGACGAGGAGGATTGGCGGTACTTACGGCAGGAGGCCGTGAGGCCGAGTTCCGTGGATAATGTCAACCCCATTCAATATTGCATCATCGATGACCATGGTATGTTGTTCGATATTTATAATCTAAAATGATATTTTATTATAAATTGGTTTAGAAACCATGTGGAAGTCAAGACTGCATTCACCGATTTTTTTTTCTCAATTTCTTTTATTGAGCGGTATGGTATACAATATGTCTACAATGTGTCATCGTAGGTTGTGAATTATACTTGTCATACGCTAGTCATTCACTTTAGAACGTAGCTTAGCATTTACATGTTGCCAATACGTTGATCATATAACAGTCGAGGACCTAATGCAGTGAAGAAAATGCTCGTTGTAAGTTTATATTTCATGTTCCATATAACAGTTTTCAACAAGGATTTAGATTCATAAGAGATGTTTGAACAAAACTATAACAATCGACATGCTTAGCACTTTCGAGGCGAGAATGCCTTCAAGCATTATGTACGTGAAGGCTGCAGAATGCCTTTAGACACTGATGTCAAAATAAACATTTTTCCATGAAAAACGAGGAAAACAAAAGATTTCGCATGATATATGTATAGAATTAGGCCAATGTATCATGTATCATGCCTCGGTTGGTGCTATTTTGCTTCTTGAAAGGAAGCAAAACTAAAAAGGAAACAACCCAAAAACCAAAAAGGATATAAAAAATACCAAAAAAACTAACTTATCTGCTTTGTTTGCTGTTTCGAGAGGTTGGATTCAAGACAATTTGATCATTGATTGGGATCCTGGATTACAAAATGGGACTGGTAAAGGAATTTCTTGATCTCTGAGTTTAATTCTAGATTACAATAATTCTTTCTGTAACATAAAACTAGGAGCAAATAGAATGTTCATCATTGATGAATGAGCGAGCGTAAATGAATAACAATTAGATGATTTGGGTTACATTCAGTCTATGGATATCTTTCTGTCAACTTGCCATTTCTGCAACTGCCTGAGTCTAGGATCCAAACACATCAAGCACCAGTAGGTCAATGAGATAGTTTAGTCTTGAGTGATTGGTCATGGTCAGATGGGTATGCCTCCAATTCCCTGAGACACTGGCCCTAGGCTCCATTTAGAATCCCACAGTGAATAGCACACGGATAGTGAAGGGATAGTATATTTTTGCAGTACGCTGGAAGTATATATATATGTGATCACCCTAACCTTTAGGCAGTGTATATGGGCTTCAAGCACACTCTTATAAAGGAACACAGTTAGTTAAAGGTATTGGCAGGTACCTGTAGGGAATTATAGACATGTATAATAAGTGTGAATCGAGAATCCATCTGTATCATACACGGGATTAAAGTTAAAGAACAGTGATTCTGCAGACAGGCTGGTATATAATGCATGAATATACTCTTTCCTCGCAGCCACCCTCAGAGCCTCCAATTCCCTCCCTCCCTCCCTCCCTCCCTACCTACCTACCTACCTCCCTACCTACCTACCTACCTACCTACCTACCTACCTACCTACCTACCTACCTACCTACCTACCTTATACCTCATTACCCCTATCAGCTCCCTTCATCCCTTGACAACCTCTCTTTCCTTCTGCTTCCCTGTCTCCCTATGCCTTCCATGACCCTAGTCCTCCACCTCTTGATCGTCTGCCACCCATTGTTGCTCCCCTCCCTCCCTATTTTCAAACCAGACTTCCTCTCTGCCTCTTCTTTCATGACCCCCTCATAGCCTCCCTCCCTTTCCTCCCTTCCGTTGCTGCCTGTCTTCTCTTCTGCCTCCCATCTTCTCTCCCTTAACTACCCAGCTTTCTCTGTGTATCTTTTTTTCACCCCTCCTCTCTGTTGCTAATCCTCCATATCTGTCTTTGCCTTCCTACCTCGGTAACTAACATCCTCACTCCCTGCCTCCATCACTCTCCTTCTGCCTTCCCTTCAATGCGTGCCTTCCCCTCTGCCTACCATTCTCCCTATGCCTTCCATCATCTATGGTTTGATTTCATGGCTCCACCTGACAATTCATATTTCCTTTGCCCCCCCCCCCCTCCCCCTCCATCCCTACCTGCCTGGTTGTTTCCCTCCCTCACTGCCTCCCTTCCCTGACAGCCTTCCCATCTGCACCTCCCCATCTTTGCCTATCACTGTCTTGCCATACTTGTCTGCCAGCATTCTCTCTAGACTCTTACTTTTCATGCCCGTCTTCGTCTCTGCCTCCTCCTCCTCCTTCTCTTCCTCAGGTTTCTAGCAGCCTCCCCCCGTCCATCCTCTCCCCTGACTACCTCCTTTCTCCTCCCTAAAACCCCCCTGCGTCCATCTCGGCATCCTTCTGCCTCATATCCCTTATAAACTGCCCAAGTTTCTATGTGACCTCCTCCTCCCTTGTCTGCCATCCCTACCCTCTTGCTCTCTCCATTGCTCACAGTCTTGCACAGCGTGTAGACAGCAATAAATGAGAACCAGTGCATATAGTACCGAGGTCATGCTGTAGGGGGAGCTGTTGGTGGTCGACATCACGTGGTCAGGAACTTGCTTGGGTAGTGGGATCTAGGGATCAGCTCGGGAGTAAGGGGTCCGACCCCCCCCCCCCCCCCGCACCCTCCTATTCCTCATATACCCACAACCGCTCTCCCAGCAGATGCCGCTGAGTCTTTGCACTGATCTCTGCAATATTCCACTCATGTGATCTACCGGAAGAAGAATACAACTACAACCAAGTGGCAAAATTTTTCAAATGTCGAATAGATTTAAAGCAAAACCTACGATGTATTGCGGATGAATATTAGTGTAAATGGGCCTCGATAACATTCAAATTGCTTCCTAAAGTAAGATGATGAGGCTGCCACGTAGAATGAGCATATGGCTTTTGTTGACAAAACTAAACCCTGCAACACATACCGTTTACCACACAAGGAAATAATTTCTGATGGGATGCGAGGTATGGTACAAAAGAAATAGATGGAAAATATATATCTTTCAAGTTACTAGGAAATATGAAAAATTGGCATTTGGGACGGATTTGGTCCCAAACAGATAGGATAGTGTAAAATGTCGCAGAGTAATTCATTTTTGGGTCACGAATATATGTTTACTTGAGGAGGCAATGCCATAAAGAAACGTTCTTACTTGGACTGGTTCCCTGCCCTAATGAAATAAGGGACAGGTAACGGGTTCTACAGGCACGACCTTCAACCATGCTACTCTGTGCTTCAACTTTGGCTGGTGCCCGCCTCTGACTAGCTTATACCCCGGGAACCAGCGTTGTGGTTTGGCTGGTATCCACCTGTCATATACCTAATTCCGCCGAGCCCTCTAGCGGATGAGCGGGGAACTAGGAGGCGTTACCAATAATGCACCATAAAAATGGAACCCGTTACCTGGCCTATAGTCTAACTAGGCCAGACTGCCAGGCTACGTTCATACTGTGAACGAAAGGGTTCTTGTTCGAAGTCAGTTGTCGATTTCATACTGCCTGACGCCATCGGCAAATAGGGAGACACCTTACATAAATAGCGGTTATCTTAGCCTGGTATAAACGTCCATAGGTTAACCATTAGAAATTCGTACTCAACAGGCTTGCGAGTATGGTAGCTCGTACTCGATGGGGATAAACAAATAAATATTTCCAGGCTAAGATGAATCCAGAAACATATTCGTGTTTGGTCTGAGTCCCCATTCACCATCTCGTTTAGAGTGCCTCGGAATATTCACTCAGCTATCGCCTCGTTCATATTACTGCATCCTCCAAACTCGATGGCGAACAGGGACACAGACCAAACACTCATCAATTTCTTTCTTAGTCTTCGTTTCGGTACGAGTTCTCCCGCATTCGTGCAGAGATGCGAGCAGCGGCTCAGGATCTGTCCTTAGAGAGTGACTCACACTACAGCGCCACCCACTCTCACCCCGCAGATAAGATAACAGGAGGTTCCTCAGATAACAGATACCAACCCCACGGAATCGATTAAAACCAGTACGTGATTTGACTGTGAGGGGGTTGAGCATGGAACAGAGGATGGTGGGGCGGTCTGAGGATTAGGATGCGAGGGCTTAGTCACCCACTGTGATTTACTGGTGATAGTTCACAGGGTTAAACCACACGAGGGATTGCGGGAGATTTCATATGCCAGAATACAAGGATCCGTTGTAATCCCAGTGGAGTAATTGAACAAAGCACGCCAAGAGGCAATTTGACTCAATTCCTCAATGACTAAATCGCTGGGGTATTCTTATTGAAAGGAGGGTCCCTATAGGGCCTGTTTCCACTTTTGGCTCCCGACAAATATGTCGGCCACCATCAACCGATAGCCAACCCCCCCCCCCCCCAGAAATCTGCAAGTGGAAGCAAAGATGTTTCCCCAGAAATTCGCAAATGGAAACGAACATATAAACAGTCTATTTCTCGATTTTGGGAGTTTTTTCGGTACCAATTCCCGACAAAATCATCATCGACGAGAGTTGACTTTGTCGCTGATGAATCAGGTTTCAGGTCAAAAAGAAATTATATAGAAAACGGTCGGCAAATGATAACAGTCCACTTTTAGTAAAAAAGTCACCGATCTATTGAATATAAGAGTTTCAGCGCCCACACCAGCCTCCCATTATTTGCATATTTAAATGTGGGGTTCCTAAAAATCTCCGACCATTTTGTCAGCAAGTGTACGTAAAGGCACATATTGGCTTTATTACAATTACACCAGGGTATATAGCGTATCGGATAACGTAGCAGTTGCGGGGGTGTTTCATAAAGTCAGTATTATTGATCATATTCTCAGTGGTAAAACATAATCGCATAAGTGAATTGCGGGACAGGTTTTTCAATAGATAATGATATTATCGAATATCATGAAATGTTTCCTTATATATGATATTGGACTATTCGTGTTGAAAATATAAACTCATGTTACATTCCTGGAAGCTGAACATAATCACCGTATTTCAAACCTTATTAAAAAAAGAGGGGGTTATCATGCAACTTTTTGATCAACAAAAATATTAGAAAAGAAAATACCGAAATATTAAAATTTGATTCCCCATAGTAAAACTAATTTCTGAGTGTAATTTATATAAGAATATAGATAATAAATATAACGAACATTGTTTTGTGGATGGGCAGCTCCGTAAACCACTCAAGATTGACCTCGAATGAGTTCCATGGTCTATTACTAATAAGAATAAATAAGAAGAAAAAGTTAGATATGTTGTTCTGAAGAGGCTACCAGAAAGCCGAAACGTCAGCAAAACCAATACTGAATAAATGAAAAATTCAAATTTACAAGAATGCTCAATTTTGTCTTATATATATAAGCATACTTTATTAAGAATCACACAGAGCCTATTTGACGGATGTACGGGAATGTTTTCGACAGAGACGAGTCCAACCTGTCCTCATGTTCATAACTCGCACTCTCTGACTCGAGGCGGGTGCGGCTCTCAACACATCGCCTCGCCACTTGGTGTAGCTTTTTTTATGACACTGACAGATGTGACGGCACCTGAAAGGGTTGCTGTCAACACCCTGTGCTGTCAGCTGTCAACTGGTGCCTGCCGCCCACGCCGTGCCGGGTACATGTCGCCTGGTCCCCCGCCAGGCTATTGTCTGATGGCCACGAGTAACTCTCGAGGAGATGTTTTATGCTCATGGATCTGAAGCGACATGTTCCGCGTGGCCAACAGGGATCGGAATCTAATGTAAAGTACTCTTACTTGTACTTAGTACATTAGGTTTGCTGATTCTAATTTAGCCATACCAAGGTTCAATTACTCCACTGGGAATCGGCATCTTCGTAAAGGAGAAATATGACATAGTTTCATTAATATTTTTCAGTGAGAGTCCCGAGGTGAGTAAATTCTCAACTCGAAAATATGGAATTCTGCTACCCGAAATCAGATTCCCTCTATTCTTATAGAGAGACTGGCGAACGAATCCCAGAGTTACGAGGTCAGGATGGCTTCAGTTATTAGAGTGCGCTGGTTCTGCAGTAAAATCCGAATTTGTCCGAATTTGTCCATTGAAGGATTGAAACCCATTAGGGGTGGGTGTTTCTAAGTTTCCCAGAAGATCCTTCATCCAATTTGGAAGCTCATCAGCACAGAAAGATCAATCAGGAGGGTGGGGGCCTTCACCTGTTTGTTTGTTTGTTTGTTTGGGTAGTATAACGTCCAATTTGTTCAATTAAACTTACTTTGGATTTGACCGAATCTATGAGATGGATGTAGATAGAAATCCCACCCCTACACATTTACCGAGATGAGAGTTCTTTTACTTCCCAAACCACATAGACATGGTATGAGAAGGATTGGCCTTTGATATAGCAGTAAATCTACGACTGCTGGGGGTGAAGGAGAAAAGTGGCTGCAGTGGGACTCAAATCCCACAACCTTTGTATTAAAGGTCCAGTGCTCTTTACCACTGAGCTAACTCCCCACCCCGCCTTCACGTGCTCAGGCTATCCAAATAGTCTGACAGGCTCTGTCTAGCAGTCAGAACAGCCAAAGAGCAGCCCCATAGAACCCTAGGATAACTAGTCTGACAGATTGGTATAACTCAGCCGTTTCCTATATAGATAAAGGGTGAATCTGTCCGATTTTGTAGTATATAGTTTCCTGAGAAATTTACGTAATTTTATGTTTCTATACTACATGAATCTATGTAAATATATCAACAGAGAAATACGTAATTTTACATATATGGTTGGTTAATTAATGTAATTTAGAAACGGAAGTTTACATGACTATATGAATATTTATCTCTGGTAGCTTTATCTACATAGGAAAGGAAATTTATTTGGGGATTTCTCTATAAAAGAGAGAAGTGAGCATAATTAGCCTAAAGGTGTGACCATGGATTTTATCCTACCCCTAATATAAAATTCCATAGGCTTAACATTGGATTTCCGTATGCCACGCTGACTGGCATACAGAGTTTTATATGCCACTAGTGGCATACAGCATTATTATCACGTAATATCCCAAAATCGAGGAGATAGGGTAGGATAAAATCAAAACCTGATTCATTTTAATCTTGGCCACCACATTCCACTCCTAAAGTTTTGGCTCCGGACTTCACTCGGCTTCGCCTCATGAAGTCACTTTGCCAAACTCCAGTCGTGGAATACAGTGGCCAAGATTAAACCTCATCCAGTTTTACGATATTATCCTATCCCTAATATAAAATCCCATAGGCTCAACATTGAGTTTCCGTATGCCACACTGATTGGTATATGGAGTTTTATATGCCACTAGTGGCATACAGAATTGGTATCACATAATATTCTAAAATCGAGGAGATGGGGTAGGATAAAATCAAAACCTGATTCGTTTTAATCTTGGCCACCGCATGCCACTCCTGGACTTCCGGCCCCAGACTTCACTCATTTTCGCCTCATGAAGTCACTTTGCCATACTCCAGCCGTGGCATATGGTGGCCAAGATTAAAACTCATCCAGTTTTACGATAATACTGCTGGTCTGGTAAATTTGGTAAATAAACCAACTTTACAGGACATACCCTCCCAAATAAGTGCAAAAATTGACAGAAGCTACTGCCATGCCATCTATTGAATTCATGCACATATATGTAAATTTACGTAAATAAATTTAACATCAATGATATGAATTTACGTAAAATTACCAAACATTCTACCAACGAAAGTAAACCTTAACATATAGAAAATATCGCAGTTGTTCTCTCATCTCTCTGCCGGTTTTAAAGCTGAAATACGGGAACTAATCTTAATGATAATTTCAAAAAATATAACACCGCCCTCTCACTGTGTGAGAGGGCGGCCTGTGTGTTGTGCACCTGCCCCTGACTGCTCACGCAGTCCCCACGTCGCAGTCTGCGCTCTGTGGGGGTATATAGGAGCCACATGCAGGGGCATGGTAGTCAGTCCACAGGGTGGGAGCTACAGGTGAAGTATGGAGGGTAGATCTTATATTACATGAATCCCTACAGAGTGCAGTTATTACACAGATACACAGACAAAGATACACAGATACACATAGAGATATATAGAGAGACACATGATACATAGAGTTATATAGATAACTTCCCTCCCTCCAACAAATATCATGTTAACTAATAACCCTTACAGGACCAGTCCAGCCTTGACCCTCATGTCATGCCTCACTGCCCTGCTAACTTTCTCTCACCTGGCCTTGCATATTCATTACAAAATGTGCAAAATACAGTGAAATTATCCTGAGTAAATATAGATACACAGATACAGGTACACAGATATACATAGATATTGAGCATATATTGTATTAGTTACCATATGTTTTTCTGGTCATTGTACTGCCTATAGTGCTTGTCATGGTCGGTAATCACGGCAGTGTGTACACTGCTGAGTGTCAGATCTGACTGACTGCCCTCAGCCCTCTAGCTGTCAGTTTTATAGCTCCAGTCTGACAGTCGGCGCAGGTAACGATGTCCTAACACTACTCCCATGCTTTAGCATTGGAGCAGAGCTCCTATAGACGACCATTGCCTCAAAGTTGTCCAGGGTACATGTACACAAGGGCTGACAGCGCCCCACGCTACTCCCAGTGAATAAATGCCCTCGGTGGTCCCGTTCTGCACATGCTCAGCCATGTGGAGGGCGGGGCCTATTCTTTTGAATTAATTAACAGAGATTAGTTGCTTTATATAAGCTTTAAGGTGCTTCTCGTGTTTTTATTACTGTACTTAGATTTTTTTCTGTAAGTCATGAAAAGTACACCTTTTGTGTCCAAAGTCCATGGTACCTATTTCAGACTTCTTAACATATCCACATAATTATCATTAAAGCAATTGCTGTTTCCCATCAATCAGTACAACTGGGTAGTATTCCTGAAGAGAAAGATTATCATTTTGGATAAATCCATGTACCATATCTTTCAAAATAAAATTTGTCTCACTAAATCATATTTTCTATGTTATCCAACTGCTCAAAGCTACAGAAAATGAATTTGGATGTGTTTTATTGAAATAAGTGTATCTTTCATTCATATAACACCTAGAGAAAACACATGAGAAATCATAATTTCTTTCTTTTCATAACCTGGAAGATATCAACAAAATAGCTTTTTCAAAGGGACAGTATTGTTTAAGGATATTTTCTATGTTATCCACATATCATTGGACCAGATAATTGTATAAATAAGGTCATTTTATTTTCCACAAGTCTGAAGTTACTTGACTATATTCAATGCATATTTTTATTTACAATTTTTGAATTATGGTAAATATTGCTAGAACAGACCTAAAAATGTGTTATATGTTATCTGTTTTCTATGTTATACAATGGGTTTTAGTGAATGAAATAATTAGAATACAAGAAAAGGTGCTTTGAACCACTTAATAACAAATTCACACTCAAATTCCATGTTTTTGGTAATCAAATAGCGGTATGTGAATAAGTATAGATAACTGTTGTAAAAACAAAGGATTGCCCTTTTTGCAACAGTTCAAATGTGTTTCAAAATGGTGTAAAATAGCAGCAGGATCTGAGCAGATAGATGAAAATTGACTTTTTTATAGTAAGTATATGCAAAATCAATTTAAATAAATAAAAATCCTCATATTTTATCAGACCTTTAATAGTTTTATTCAATGCTATTATAAAAATATCCTAAAATCAAATTATAGAGGTAAAAAAGTTATTTTCCTATGCTTACCAAATGAATTTGAGTGACAATATAAACTTTTATAGACACATCAGAGTATATATTGTAGTACAGAATGACAAATACACCAGAAAACAGATTATCAAGGTTTATTCCACCACAAATAGTTCAAGCCTCAGGCGGCATACGAATGAGGGCAGCTTGTACTCAAGGAATCTCAATGCCAAGAACTTGGAACAATGGGATGTTGCACACTCCGTCCTGCGGATTCTAATCAACTCCAGTGCTATCTCAGAGAGAGCTCGAGGTAGTCGTCCGGAGGTGTCCCGAGCCCAGTCCGAAGACAGACTGACCCCCGGAGGCCGCCCGAAGACTTATAATATAGAAAGTCGCAGGGTGCGCTCCCACGTCGCTTCCGGGACTAGGGTGCCACCTGGTGGGCCCAGGAGCAACTCCGTGATCTGCCTATAGGGCCCCTCGGGAGCTCTGGACCCTCCGGCAACTCAGCAGTTGTGAAAGGGCTTGGCTGGTATGAAAGGGCTACCAGCGGAGTGGTCTCACTGCTTTCTCTCTACGCTGGTTCCCGGGGTATCCGCTAGAGGGCTTGGCGGAGATATACCGTAATATAGATGTAAGGTAGCCAGCGGCGTACACAGGCAGAACCCAGCCAACTTTCTCTCGAGACTAGCAGATAATAAAAACTACATTACTAAACTTTGATTTCAGCATGGCTCGAAATAAATCATAAGAGAAAAGGTATTTCTGCCAATAAATCTACAAAAAAGAAGAACAGATTCTAGTTTTCCCTCCACGAGATTCTCACTCTCGTGGCCCCTCAGTCTCCAAGCCTAAGTTTGGTTCACTTTGTCTCTATGTGCGGGAGACTCCCCAAGCGGATATCACAGAAAATTACACGTTTTATGTGGTAGGTAACAAGCATGGCAAGTCATTCTATATTTGTCATATACCGGGTACCCAAAGTTAATCAAATCTTACCATATATTGCCATAGAAGACATGTCTGCGGGAAATCTCACACACTGCTGATGTTTCAACGTGTTCATTATTCTCGGGAGCGGAACGTTTAATTTCGCTCACGGCCGCTAGGGGCAAAGGGTATTGCCAGTTTTGATCACCCTAGCTTTCTGTTATTATCGCTCGATCGACAAAACGTAAATCGATGTTTGAGCTCACTGTACATGATTAATATACACAATTAAAGGTATTTTGATGTGTTTCTAATAAGATATATCAATAAACATTGTGGGATACAAGTTTGAATGTTTGAATCTGCACATTTTTGTACTTTTGAGCAAGTTTTTATTTTGACATTTGTAGCAGCCTGGCATCGGCAATTTCGGCAGTTTGCTGGGGAAGACACCAACTAAAACAATCTTTGCAAAACGAATTGATAAAAAAAAACCCACCAAACATCTTCTCCTATTCTCCACCTCTATACCATTTTTTGTTTGGTGTTCCTAAGGTGGATATTTACTGAGATATTACCAGAGATTTACAGTGGATTTAACATTGGTTGTTATGGAGTGAAAAGTTGTTTAACCCTTCGTGAGTGTGGGAGTGCACTGCACCGCTTTCGGGAAAATAAACTGCAGAGTGAGACAATCGAGCAACGCAGTGTATCTTAGTGACGTAGGTTCCGCTCCCGAGAATAACAGTTTACTCTATACCCATGCCGTATACTGTAAATATGCACCGTTTTGGCATATGACGTAAAAATACTGTACGGACGTGTAAAATACAGACCACCTAGCCATACACATTTAGGCTATTAAAATTTTGGTTGTTCAGAAAAATGAAATTGATTTAAAAAAAGAAATTCGGGTATACAGTAGGCCTAAATATATAACGTCCAACCATGCTTGTACAAGTCACAGAACTCGATGCTAATTTAGCATTTGTACGGAACTTGGCGTAAACGCCTCGGTCCGAACAAACGGTAAATTAGCATCTCGTTTTGTGACTTGTAGGCCTACAGCATGGTCAGGACATTCTATATTTACTGTACATGGGTCAGTTTACAATTTATACTGCACAGGGAGCAGCAGTACGTAATAATCAATTTTACTGCATGGGTAATCCTATATTCATACTTGTAGAAAGCAGCATGTACTTAATTACGTCACTTACGGCAGTAGGTATACCGGTAAGTAAACCTATAGGTATTATCATTTCGGACGGACGTGAATTTATAGTCTACATCTCACATCTACTCTCATCCACGCCAAATCTTTCCCATGACAGCCACTGCTGGTTCCCATCATGCAACGCACTGACGCCGCTAATCGCGCCGGATACTAGCGTAAACCAACACCATCACGCCACCTGGCGTCAAACGGCGCAGTAACAGCCTCGCTATCGCGTTGATACGTCACAAGCTTCCGGTTCTGGGGTCGGTAGGAAAAGCTGCCTTTCTGTGTGCCGTAAGTAGCTTTTAGTTACGTCGTAGACTAACAAACGCTGCGGTAGTTTGATGTATAGGCCTGAGGCCTGTTACCACCAGCCGACTTTTGCCATGTTTTACTCTGCAAGTGGAAACAGAAAAGTTCGGCGTTTTTTTGGTGAATTTCATCACCACTTCTCGACAAAAGTGTAGGTTGAGTTTGTTGGGAATAGTAAGAGAAAACGTGGTTACTGAGCCCGAAGGGATGGCCGTTCGAGGTCTTTTGATGCCATAAATACGTCCTGATGCCACAGGCAGAGGGACATATTTATGGTATCAAAAGACCGAGAACAGCATACCTACAGGCTCAGTCACTACGTTTTCTTATTATTACATACCTATATATAAAAAAACCCGCCATTTTATAAACTTATTATATGTACCAATTGACCAGGGCCCGGTTCACAAGCGAAGTCTAGTCAATTAGAAATCAAGTCAAATATAATAGACTTCGCCAAGTCAATTTCCGAAATTGTCTTGGTTTGGGTTCACAAGCAAAGTTCAAGTGAATTCCCTAATTGACTTGGCGAAGTCAAATAAATCTGGAGCTCTTCACCATTGGAGGTGAAAATATCGCCGATTTAATGTGTATTTACGTTTGATTTCCACATCCGGTTTGGATAACAACAAGCGTCCTTGTCGGATTCGAAATCTGCAATCCATGTTAACTGTTGTAGATTATGGAAATTATGTGCCTTATTTACTAATCATGATATTACAAAAATATAATGTAAATAGAACAGTAATATTGATTGTATTTCTCTCCAGTGCGTATTTTTGGCATCAGAATTAATTGACTTGACTTCTCAAGTCTACTCTCTATTAGACTTGGGATTTCGAACCTTTTTTAAGCTTGACTTGTAATTGACTTCGCTTGTGAACTCGATCTCAGCGGAATTGACTTGGACTTGAAGTCAATTAAGCTCTAAGTCAATTTAAATTGACTTAGACTTTGCTTGTGAACCGGGCCCTGAAGGTCACAGTGCGCCCGAATATTTACTATAGGCGCAGTGCGCCCGAACATTATTTATACTGTACCCCTAGTAGCGGGTAGTATTTCATAGACGTACGGCCATAGGTATGTAATAATTATAGTTCTGTAATGCTACGTTTACACCAGTTTCCCATCAGCCCCGGAAGTCCCGGTGCGCCAAATCGTGGCACACCGGGACACCTATTGTACTTTTATGAATTTCAGTCTACTCGGCCACAATGGGGCTGGTAGGTTGCAGTCTACCAAGGTGTGCTCTGACACACTGCAATTACCGGGGCGCAGCAGGCTGGTTCTGGGACCTGTTTCAGTAGTCTTGTGACATTAGGCCTAGACAGACATCAACAGCGGTACCAACAGTGCAAGCAACAGCGGAAAAAGACTAGCAAATATCTGAAGATCGAAGTGGCCAATCTTCTTCATATTTGGAACGATTATAGATTATATATGTATCCCCTAGTCATGTTAAAGTGTCATTGTTTGAATTTGAAACATCGGGCTATCTATCTATCGGATATCGTACAAGCACTCTCCAAACAGATCTTTCGGGGTATAGAGCGCGGAATCTCTGCTGGGAGAGTGAAGTAAGCCAGAGTGAGGGTAGAGTTACACTGGCCACCAGAGCAGCATTTGCTATGACGAAATTCAACCGCCGATATCTTGGGAACAGTGCGGACGATTTTCTTCATATTTGGTACGAATATAGGTTATAACCTATATTCGTTATAACGAGTAAGGTATACATATAAATATGTATACCTTACTCGTTATAAAATTTCATTCCTACGGGAAATGAATTTCCGCATTCGGTATGACATGTCCATAGATGTCTTAGGACTACTACAGTTTGGGAGACAAATTTACCCATGTGACCTTACATCTGTCGTGACTATAGCACACCTCAGACCACCCTAAGTCTCTTAGAGCGCCGATAATTATCCGACCCCCTAAACTATCGCGGCTATAGTACACTGACAGCAAAAACATGTCGCCCGTAACGATGGTCGTCACTAAAAAAAAAAGGGCCCAGAAGTCTCCAGGACGCCCCAGTATCACAGCCCAGTGATTTGCGCGAACTGAATCCCAGTGCACTACCTGTCAGCAGTCCAATATTAGTAATGGGGACAACCGGGACTGGTGAGTTACACTCCCCTGTGCTAACCCCGGTAACACCCAGTGGCGCTCTACCAGGGGCACGGGCACCAGTAAGAAACTGGTGTAAAGGCAGCATAAGAGGAAACTGAAGAGAGTCCGCAGGTGGGAATCATCAAGACCATCAATTACCAAAATTGCCAGTCTTTTGTGTCGGGCACACACCAAGCGAGAAACGCAGTGATTCTAGGAATCGCCGGCATAAAATGGCGTGTATTTGAGCCATTACTTCTTATATCACCTGGTTATTGCTTCTGAGACACTAAATCATCGGTGTGAGATATTACTTTGAAATAATATCTCACATACCTACCAATTTATTTGTTTGTTTTTTTAGACTTTTATTTATACTGGAGGGTCTACTAGGGTAGTACCCTGTGTTCTGTAGGCTCCAGTGGCCAATCATGTTTGAGTTCTTACAAATTCCATTTAATACCCAATGTATTTACAGGCAGTTCAAGTACAATTTGCATTGATTTCGAGCAAGATAGAGTAGTCAATGGCTTAATATAACCATACTTAACAGTTAGATGGTGATATATATATATATACAGGTGAGATGAAATTTTTTTGTCACATCAGGAATAATTCATATGCTATGTCGGATTAGTTGGTTTTAGGCATCAGAGGGCATCATCATTGATACGGTAAGTTATTCTATTAATGTGGGTAAAAGGTATTAATGATAAGTTGATAATTGTGACCGACTGAGGAGGTTTAATGGGCTCACGAGGAGAACGGAGTGGCGCCCCCTGACGATTACGAGACGCATTCAGCACCTCCCGGATGTAGCGCCATCTAGAGGCTCGCGGCCGTTGTGACCGCATCCTCGTGACGTCACGCCGCACGCCATCAAAGACGCCTTTGAACATTTTTGTTTGATCCTGCTATTACGCCGACAAGTTTGCTTTTTCACGCATCTGCGACGCCTAAAGATGCCCCCGAAGAAAACTCCCGCGGGCAAGACCCAGAAAATCGTTAAAAAGACATCGGCAGGGGAAAACAAGAACGTAAAAATGGACAAGAAAATCGAGGATTTGAGTCGCGAAATGCGGACTATGAAATCTGCCATGATGGCTTTCACTCAGGCGGCAGCCTCTAGGAACCAGGCGGCAGCCTCGCCATCCAGGCCTATGAACGATTCCGCGATGGCGGTCCCACAAGTTTCTCCATCGACGCCTACGGGCCCTCAGATGCGGGGATTCGATTTACATCGCCCAAATACCACTGTGAGTACAGCCCCAACGGCCGTTAATGATGGTTTCGCGGCATCCATGTTAGCGCATCCCTGGATTCCCAGGGACGCTCCTGGTCTTGGCGTCCCGTATCAAGATCAATCCATCGACGACCAAGTGCGCCTATTACTGCAATCTACGGCTCATGTGCTACGGCCAAATAGAGGTAAATTTATTATTCCCTGCCACTATGTATTACTCCCCAGCCGTAAGGACCACATGAGTCTGGGCACCGTAAATTTACAGGAACACATTTGGGGCATCCTCCGCATCGTGGACGATGCGGCGGTGCCCCCTACCGTCAAACCTCACGTACTTTCACACCTCAGGGAGGTCGTGGAGGATTGTTTGGATTACGATTTTGCAGCCGTTCGCCGGTGGAGCGAGGAGATCTTCATACGGGTGGCGGAAGGTCGTTTCGCCAGGGGATGGGAGGATTCCGAGCAAATCCAGCACCTACGCACGGCGATTTCTCGTTCCGGCTCCTCCCCAGCGCACCCCCCCTGCAAGTTGTACAATAGCGAAGGGGGTTGTGCCGTCACCCCCCCTCATTCCACAAGTGGGGGAACTGTTGTTTACTGTTGCTCCTACTGTTCTGACAACTTTGGAGCTCATCACGCCCACAGTTTCGTTGATTGCCGGATAAGGGCCCGCCATGAGGCCACCGGCGGCAGTCACGCTGCTGGCACGCCCTTTCGCGGGCAGGCAGGAGGACGACCTGCCGCCGCCAACAATTCTGCTTAACTCGCCCCGGCAGGGGGAGCGTCTTCCGGGGGGTGAGGCGGACAACCCTCCCCCGGCAAGCCATGTTGACGCCCCTGCCGCCGAAGTGTGGCGCCCCCCCCCCCTCGGACGAGTTTCGCGAGCGCTTCCCCGTGGAGGCGGCGCTCTACGACGCTGTACGAGCCGGCGGCGACTACAATTATCGAGCTGCTCGCCGCGAGGTTCCGTCTGGCCTACGGGTCGACCGTTGGGCCGCACTCCTAACCAACTACCACGACTCCGAGCTGAGCGATTTTCTTCGCTACGGCTGGCCGATTAGCTTCGATCAGTCACGTTGGCCCATCTCTACCTTCAACAATCACGCGTCCGGGAGGACCCAGGGTGCCGCCCTTGCCGCGTTCGCTGAAAAGGAGTTACTTCTCGGGGGTCTGACGGGCCCCCTCACCCATCTACCGTTCGGCCAGTGGTCACAGGTCTCCCCCCTCCTCACTCGTCCTTAGAAGGGGGGGGGAGGGTGTTCGAGTCATACTGGATTTGTCGTTCCCACCTGGCCAGGCGGTCAACGACGCCATCGCACCTGGTCTCTACCTGGGGTCTCCCGCCACCTACACCCTCCCCGGGGTGGGAGACTTGATCGAGGAGATTCTCGCGGCAGGCCCTACGGCTCACGTCTGGTCTGCAGACCTTTCCAGGGCGTATCGACAACTCAGGATAGACCCCGTCGATGCCCCCCTACTGTGCTTCCGTGTAGGGGGGTCTTTCTATGTGGAGCGATGCCCCCCGTTCGGTTGCTGCACCTCCTCGATCGCGTGCCAGCGCACATCGAACGGGGTCGTCTATATGATGCGTTCCCGCGGCCGGCACTGCCTCGCTTATCTGGACGATTTCGCGGGCGTTGCCGCAGGGAAGCGCGCTGCCCAGGAGGCGTATGGCCACTTCCTGTGGTTAGCGGATCATCTGGGCCTCCAACTCGCCGCGGAGAAGTGCCAGCCCCCCACCCGCCGCCTCACCTGGTTGGGTTTCGTGCTGGACATCGATGGGGCCACCGTCTCCATTCCTCCCGGCAAGCTCGCAGATGTCCTGGAGGTGTGCCGCGAGTGGGAGGGCCGATCTCACGCATCTCGCCATCAACTCCAGTCCCTCCTGGGGCGTCTCGTCCACGTCGGCCACTGCGTCCGCTACGCCCACCGCTTCATGACACCCCTCTTCTCGGCCCTACGGGCGTCGCAGGGCGCAGCAGTTATCACCATCGGCCGCGAGATGCACGCGGACATCGCGTGGTTCCGCGCTTACGCGACGTCCTCGAACGGGCGTCACTACTTCGGCCCGCCCGACGCCTCTACCGACCTCCACATCGACGTCTCCGCGGCAGGCGTCACGGCTTCTCTGGAGGGGTCGGCCGTCAGGTGGGGGTGGGCCCCCAGCGACGCGGACATCCCCTCGGACGACGCTTCTCGCCACGCTTACGCCCTGGTCGTGGCGCTTCATCTCCTCACCCCTCACGCCCCCCCGGGCGTCGCCATCCGGGTCCACGCCTCCCATCCGGGCGTACTCGCCCCCCTCGCCTCGGGGGTCATCAGGAACAGCCAGATCGCCGCATGCGCGCGGCAAGTCTGGCTCGACGCCGCCCTCAGAGACACCGACGTGCTTCCGGGGGGGGTGGGGGGGCCGCCCCCCCCCAACGCACGTGCCGAGCCACGCCGATGTCCCTACACACGCAGATCTCTTCAATATTGGTTTGTAAATTGCAGGCACACCACACGATCTCCACGCCCGGATGAGGGCCTCCCACGACGCCGCGCTTGCCCCCTCCACTCACAGGAACAAGGAGGTACAGGCGCGGAGGTACATCCGCTTCGCCGCCGGGCACACCGCGGTCATCCTCCGGCCTACGGTCCTGGAGGCATGCCTCTACATCCAGCACCTGGCGGATACGTTCTCGTCACCCGCGGCCGTGAGGAACGCCATCTCCGGCGCCCGCGCTTGGCTCTCGGACCACGGAGGGGACGCCAGCGCTTTCGCCTCACGGCAGGCCGCGGCCGTGTTGCGCGGCACGGCCCTGCAGTCGGCGCACATCCTACGCCACGCCCCTCCCATCACCATGGATATGTTGTCGTCGATCGCCAACCAGGCGACATCGCTCACGACCGGGGTTCTCGTCAAAGCCGTGGCGCTCGTCGCTTTTTTCTCCCTCCTCCGCGCCTCGAATCTCTTCGCGCCACCTCCGGGGAGGCGCCAGTCTTCTCATGCGCTTTTGCGCGCCGACGCGGTCATCCAGGACGGACACTTAGTGCTCACCGTGCGATCTGCTAAGACCATAGGACCCGGCCGTTCTCCGGCTGTGATTACCCTGGAACCGTCTGACGACAGGGCATTATGCCCAGTGAGGGCATGGAGATCTTATATAGCGGCCGCCCCCGCGCGGCCGTTAGACCCCATGTTTCTCTTACGACCGGCGGAGCCGTTTTCGGCCTCTCAGTTCACCGCGGTCGTTCGTTGCCTCTTGCAACGGGCTGGTTTCCCCCACGCGGACGAGGTGACTCCTCACTCGTTCCGGAGGGGGGGGGGCCCAATTTTTTCATTCCCATGGCATGCCGGCCGCAGACTTACAGCGTCTCGGCACCTGGTCATCTTCGGCAGCCATGGCACCTTATCTTGTATAATATTTTCAGACTTTCAGCTTGGTATCTTATTCTGACATTATACCGTTTATACCAGTTTGAATCCCTCGATCACTCTGGCATTGTATTTTATACTCCATGATACCTCTGTCATACTTCCAGTTTTTCGGTAATAAATTTTACCAAAATGCCTTCGACGAGTTCTGGTCATTGTGACCGACTGAGGAGGTTTAATGGGCTCACGAGGAGAACGGAGTGGCGCCCCCTGACGATTACGAGACGCATTCAGCACCTCCCGGATGTAGCGCCATCTAGAGGCTCGCGGCCGTTGTGACCGCATCCTCGTGACGTCACGCCGCACGCCATCAAAGACGCCTTTGAACATTTTCCTCCCTTTAGCGGTTTTATAAGCTATACTCCTCCTATAACACTCAAGTCTGAAAGGTCTTGTTTTGAGGATTGGTCCCCTATTTTGCCCTCGTGTGTGTCTCCCAATTTCATCAAGATTTTCCGAAAACCTGCTTCTTTTGTAGGCCATATTAGTCAAGTGAGCTTCCCTCCTTTCAGTTAGGACATTTATTTTTGCTCTTTTATGGACGAGATTGGTGTTGGTTCTATCAGGTAAGTGTAAGCAGATTTTTAGTGCCCTGTTTTGAATCTTCTGAAGTTTTTCGGTTAGTGTTTGGTAACAATTATGTGTAAATACGTCACCGTATTAAAAAAAGGGCAGCACTTTGGCTTTGTATATTTGGATGGCCTGTTGGGTATTTACGAATTGGGAGAGTAGGTAGGTTTTGTGAGATGCTCTTTTAAGTTGTTTTTTTTATATGCTGGTTAAATGTCAGTTGAGGATCCAGATTTATGCCAAGGTAGTTGAAATTGGTCATGCGATTCCGGAGATCGCTGCTGTTTCTCGCTTGGTGTGCCCCCGGTTTACCTTTGGTTGTTGGCGCTCACCCTACTGTCACCATACTGTACTTACATATCAAATTGTGTGGCTGGTAAAAAATCGTCGATTATTTTGTTGGTGGAAATAAGCCTACAACCTACAGGCGCTTCTCTTGTAACAAGCAACTTTCATTGGTTCCTGGGGAGACAGATGGCCTTGCTGATATAACCGATTACCATGCAAAAAGATTCACGAACACTGTTAAAAAACGACACGCGCTAGAATAGCCACAAAGCTGAGCAGAATAAAGTATGACAGAGTGAGGTGCAAGAGAGTGAGGTATATAATAGACCTGTCAGTTTCTTGTGTGGAGATGTTAAAGCTAAAGCTGAAGCCCGGGCAGGTATACCAGACAGCAGATTCATCTGCGACCACTCACAGGGTGATGTATGCCAGCACACCGCCATCAAAACGTACCCAAACACTGTCAGCCTTCCATCATGTAACGCTGAGTATATAACACTTGGTTGCTCAAGACTTCAAAGGCATAGAAAGTACTTAGGGTGTGCTAGACAAAGTCAGGTTGGAGGCAATTCAGAGAAGTAGATTTAGACAATAGGTCTACATGGGGATCATTCGCCTGTCCTGACATTCTTACGTTAGAAGATCATCCTGAATTATTTGTTACCTTATATGTATTAGGGTGTTGGACACGTTCAGGTACGCTACCTAGTTTCGGGAGAGGTCTAGCAAGACTTTCAGCTTGCTAGACACACTAGCCTCTTCATGATCTGCGGGCCAGGGCCCCGTTGCTCCAGGATTACGACACAGCTGCGGATCGCAGAATAGCGATACTTTTTACGCGGACCTTCACAGCACTGCGGATCGCTGTAGGTTAAAACCAGCTCCTGGAAAGCGTTGCTCCAGTAATATCGGATCGTATCGTGTAGTATCGCTATTTTCACGTTGTATCGCTATATTTTAAAACACCGCATTCTCAGTGTCATAGATTACAGGTTCATTGGGGTTTTAATTGGATATAGATGGCGACATAGTTATAATGCGATCCGCAAAATATCTGGAGCAACACTTTCGACCTCGGATCGCTATTTTGCGATCCGCAAAACGTGGAGCAACGACCCCCTGATATTTCAAATAACGATCCATGGTGGCACCACCAACCCCTGGCCCTTGTTCTTTTACCTATAGGAAATGGCTATCCAAACCACCAGGTGTAAGATCAGTTTTAACTATGGTGCCATCTGTATTTAATTAAAGAACTAATTAATTTTCCCCTGTCTCATTCAATAGGTGCCCCTGAATTGTTGTATCGTAATCGCATCGTAAAGATTAGCGATACCGCTGAAATATAGCGATACGATCCGATATTACTAGAGCAACGCTTTTTTAGTTGGATCGTTAAAGTAATCGTAAAAACTAAAATTGCGATCCGATTATAGCTAGCGATACCACAAAAACAGGAGCAACGGGGCCCAGGTGCGTGCCAGGGGCTTGTTTAATAATTTCTGTCCTTCGCTGGGACAGACGCAGGAGGACTGTTAGCCCAGGGACGAAATTTTGTAGGCCTATATCGTTGAATAACGCATACATGGTAGGCCTGTCCCGTTGAATAACACATGTCCCCCAAGGTATAGAAATCCCGAGTTCAAAGTCTCCTACAACCGACACACTTCTTTCTCTATGACTTCTCTATGGGAAGGACAAGTCGTAGTTGTTTACTCTTACAGGAAGGCGAAATTATAGTGAGTTTTCATTGGTTTACACACCAAATATAAACGTGACCATCCAAATTATTGAACTATCATTTTTTTCATACTTCTAATTCTTTTACCATATTGCTACTTGTGAAGGTGTGTTACAAAACGGTCTGGCAACCTCTTAGACCTCGGGGGGGGGGGGGGGGGGGGTCGTGAGCGAAGGACAGTCCCTGACGAAGATTGTCTTTATATTCAAAATATTGAATCATTTTCTCCAAACATAACGACTATTCTCACTATATATCATCAAATAATTCCCACCATATTGCTCTTAACCAAATATAATTATATCTTTAGTTGTGGTATTATCTATAGAAATAATTAACGCGAAGTGAACTTTGCCTACACTCGTGGAAGATTGATGTTTATGTCCCTCATTGCTACGTTTATAAACTTACTTGTCGGGAAGAGAGTATAAGAATAGTGGACTCTCAGCGTGAAGGATGTAGGCTAACTTGGAGGAATCCTGAATAGCTGAACAGGGAGTAGCGGGTGGGCGGCGTGTCAGTAATTCAGGATTGTCCTGAGGAAACAGGCCACAGCGGGTCACACTGTATGGATCCACCTCCTTACCTCACGTTTTCACAATGGACAGGGCACACAATGGGCCCTAACGACCTATGGTGATGTGGACCCACTCCACTATATATAGGGTTGATAACTATTCTGTTATGGAGGGGGACATCTTGCACTCGATGCCCCCCATAAAAAAGACAACAGGTTTAGGGTGCAGTTCTCAATGGATTGCTTTTTCATCATGTCATAGAGAGGTTTTCGCCTTGTCTCACGATTATCAGTAGAATATAACAACTAATAAGGACCGTCGTCCCACGACTAAAGTATCGCAATTTTTCAATTCCCTGGTGGATGATCTTGGAAGCAGCAATCACTTTGTGCCCAATAGCCTGTTTTTAACTGCTGGCTATTGCCTCCCAATAAGTGTGACCACCCACCAACACAGAAATTCTTAATTGGAAACATGAAATAAAAAGGTCAGCGGAAAAGCAGTAAGCAGTTTTACACTAGCTGACAAAATGATAAGCGCTTTATAGAATCCACTTGTTCCAATAAGCAAATTTTGGACCCTTGACCCAATTCATCCTGTGTTGAATTCGTCGGCAAGAAATTAGCTGGTCGGGGGCGTCAAAATTCGCACCATAGCTCAGTTGCTGACTCTTTGCTTTGGTTATGTCCACTTATGGATTACTGGGGAAAAAAAGGATAAAAAGTCTTTCGAAGATGGCAAACATTTTACCGGTACCAAAAGTCTGCAAGTGGAAAATAGCTTTTGAGGCAGAAACTCGATGATATGGACCATAAAGACTCAGGGGTCTGTTTAATAATCAAAGAGTGTTAATGAAAATAATTCAAAGATTGTCTTAGACAGGTATAGATCGATAAACATTAATATCGTACAGTCACGACGGTTTGGACAAGATGATCAAAGGTGTGCTCTCAGGTTACCAATATCGTCCATACAGTCCTAAACCCCCATAAAAACTATTACCCTACAACACCTCAAGGGTGTCATAAGTGTAGCTTTCTGACTAACACTCCTTTCTGATAAACACTTAAATCATGTTGAATTCAGCAAATAGTTATGAACTAGTAAATTGCTAGAATGATGTTCAAAACTTTGTTTTGACCCAGAAATGATTCATTGAAAACCATTCCGTGCTGCCACTTGTGATATTCATTGGTATCATTTTCACCAAGCTTGATGAATCGTATTGTTCAGCTTTATTATCGTTCGTTCATTATCAAACAGACGCTATGTTGAACAACATGAACGTCAAACTAACCAAATAAACTATACCATCTATGCTACGCACACTACACTATGTACATAGGACAATACATTAAGGTTAGAGTAACTTTAAAAGTATCTGATACACCAAAACAACAGCATGGAAATACCGGGCGGAAATATTGCACACAAATACAATAAACTTTTTCCATGGATGAAATTGCACATTCAGGATTCCGTAAATAGGAGATCAAGACCCAGTCGTGCCCTCCAATGTAGGTGGTCAAGATTACGTAAAATCTGAAAATCTCAGAAAGGGGCGGGGAAATGTGCTTTGCCATTGTCCTTTGAAATTGCTGCGTCTAAATATCGCCTAAATATAGCATCACTACTTACGGCTTCATTTACAAGTTATGCATCTTAACCTGAAACTGAAGCATGTGTGTTTATCACAGATATCTACAGGGGGAAGTAGAAGTCTGTGTGTTTGTGTATATATTAAATAATTTCCATTTTGAGTGATTAACGTTAATTAGGGAGGCATGAAGGTTCATTTACCCTCTGGGGGGTGGGCAGGTGGGTGGGGAGGGACCCGTCTGGGTAGTGTACACAGGCACCGCGCCCGACCCGCTCACATATAAACACGCCCAGATGGGATCCACCTGGCTGGCGAATCTCGAACTACACGTGCTGAGTTCTCGCGGTATGTCAGCGGGAAGTCAGCAGACGGCGAGACCACCGTCAGGTGTGGTAGTCAGGCTGTGGGTCACCTGTGATATCGGCCCCAGCAACATGTTGAGGAAACTAATGATAAGAAGCAACTGCATCGAGATCTATCTATCTGTCTGTCTGTCTATCTATCTATCTACCTGTCTGTCTATCCATCGATCGATCGATCGATCGATCCATCCACCCATCCCTCCATCCTTCCATCGATCCATCGATCCACCCATCCATCCATCCTTCCATCCATCCATCCGCCCATCCATCTATCTATCTATTGTTTTCCTTTTATATACCTACAAATGTCGATAAAAATGTCGATTTGTTCTGTTTCGATCAACGGGAAAGCCATGTCCGCCCTCATCGACTTGCTCCAACATCATGCTCGTATTATGAATCTAAGCGACGATGGATTGGTCTAGATTTTACCACGTGACACCCTTGATAACGAAATAACCACTTTTGTTCAATAACTACCCTTGATAATGAAACCGCACCCCTCTCATTAGATCTCACACTCTCTAAGTGGTATTCTATACTCTCACTACGCTCTATAGGAGAGGAATCCTTAACGAACTAGGCTTAGAGCCTTGAGAATCCACTGGCCTGCCTCCCGTGCTAAAGATGTACATCAATGTAACCCAAAGATTCCTATAATCTCAACGATGTCAACTAGCGGGAATACTGTGTGCCAGTGGATTCTCAAGGCTCTAAGCCTAGTTCGTTAAGAATTCTTCTCGCATAGAGCATAGTGAGAACCGTGTACAGAATACCACTTAGAGATTGTGAGATCTTATGAGATTGGTGCACCAACAACCATTCTATCTGTGGAACATAAAGTTACTACATCCCTAGCAGCAGTTAGCAACTAGGGAGTGTTCGCCTATACAGCGTTAGGTATATAATGATCGTCACACCACGCTTCATATAAGTGAAATGTAATAATTTCTTTATCAAAATCCCTATGTTTGCATGAGAAGCCGGGGTGAGATATTTGGATATTTCTTTTCATAACATTACCGTTCATTTCATATGACCATTTCATAGGAGGCCAATAATAGGACTAGAGCCTAATAGAACATATTGGACTTTAAACTATCTAAATAAAAAAAGACCAGAACAAACAAACAAACTAGAGCCTAGAATTAAACCTAAAAATCACTTACAAGATACAGACCTCTTTAGTGTTTGAGAAAAAGAAATGTCAGTAAACTTGTAGATTTTAAATAAGATTTTTTTTTTAAGTTATAAGTTTAGCACACCTCTACCATATATTTTATTTTTCAAGCAGCCGATTTGCCTTTTTATTTGAAAATAGAGATTAAGCTGATCTGAGAAACAAAAAAGAGAGATAATTGTGATTGCAACTCCTCTCACTACAGCCGCGTCTAACTTGCACAGATCTAGGATCATTTACCCGAAACAATATTTCTGATATCTATATTTATATTCTCCTGATGCAATACCACGAGTCTTTAGGAATAAATTCATAAGGACGATACGCATGCTCTTATATCCCTTTTAAGATGCCCTCTTCATTATTCACATATCACTGGAAAGGGGAAAAACTGGGTGAATCTATCGTAAATACGATGTTTTTAACGTTGTTGTTAGTTTAGCACAGATCCTAACAGCTGGTAGACCCACTCCATCCGGAGGTCTGGCTCCACCTCCGATCCATTTGCTAGATTACACAGAGTGGCTATAACCTACGTCAACTTGGAGTGACTCTTTCTCTCTGGTACAAGTTATGTGGTTCTACCTTCTGGCGCATCCTTCTTGCGAACTTAACTCTTTCCCTGCGCCACCGATTCCCTAACACATCATTCCTAGACTTACTGCCATGTCGAAGGCTAGTCCCTCTCAAGCTATGTCTATGTAGTGTGCAGTCACCTTTCTCCTTCATCCCCAGCAGTGGTAGACTTACTGCCATATCATAAGCCAATCCCTGTCATACCATGCCTATGTGGTGTGGTGTGGAGCTATCTTTCTCCTTCATCTCCAGCTGTAGTAGAATTACTGATATATCAAATTTCAGACCTTCATACCAATTCTATGTGGTGTGATATGCAAGCACCTTTCTCCTTCATCCCTTTCTCATACATTTGTGTTTGATTATCAAGCTGCATCCTATTTCAGTTCACCAGGAATGCCTGGAAACATCATGATGCAGGTCACCTGGTAATGCCTGGAAACATGCTGCTGTGAAAGGGTTAGCCCTTTCCACTCGAGCAGGTTGTCAGGCAGCAGTAGCTCCAGGGCCAAGGATATTTCTAGGCTGTTTAAAGTTTCACTTATCACATGCCCTAAAGTTATTTTTTAATTGTTGCTGCGTTCATGACGATTTGATTCAATCCTGCGATGTATTTCGCACTGGCTCTCTTAAACTGAGATTTATCTCAAAGTAACTTTGCTTTGTTTAAATATTGCCTTCTGAGCTTGGTATTTGTTGCCGAGCTTTTAATGCTAGTACGTGCGTAACGCTGTTTATTGTGTTATTTTTGTTGTTTATTGTGTTTTTTGTGTTTTTTGTTTGTTTTAACTATTTAGAAGGAAATTAATTATACCGTTGAAGCGTAGCATTTAAACTGATATGGAATAGAATAATTACAAGAAATCTAAAGTTGATCGGTAATTCGGCTAATGGAAAATATGATTCTCTTGTAGATGTTTTAACCTCACTCGTCGTGAGGCACCTTAACTCTGTCAACAAACCATTAACCCTTATCCTTCAGCAACATAACACCACAGGCAGTATCTGCAGGAGCACCGTTGCACCTTAAATCCAGAAACAGCAATGTCGCAGATGTCCCTTTCAATTTGTCAAAGCTTTGTAAAACACAAGTATTTCTCCATCAAATTTTGTACTCAATTGAGTATAATCGAAAGGAATTATTTGAGCAGTTGGACATATCATTGTTAACACCGCTACCTCATATTAAGATAATGATTTAAATCGTAAGGCCCGGCTCCCACTGAGATCCAAAACAATGTATGTCGATGTTCATAGTCTAGACGTCTGTGTAACATAATGAGGTTCCCGATTGTCTATGATTGTTGACACTATGCATCGTAATGCATTGGGAGGTCTTAAATTCCAATCGTAGTAGGTGGACGCTGGGCCTTACATATCATCGCAGACACAATGCACTGAAATGATACCTGCGTTCAGAAAAGCATTTTCAGATACAGATGATACAGAACTATCGTCATATGTGGCTGGAGATTCTAAGATATTTTAAAGACGTATCTCTCGTGAACTCAACGATTGTCATCATAACTTATCGGCAAACTTATTCAGAAACAATTGTAGTGAAGTATTCTTTAACTGAGACCAAAAACTAAATTGTAGCCTCAAGACCACATAGGTTGAGCACTGAAGCCTCTCTCATACTTATACCCAGAAGTGCTGTTTTGAGCACGGGTATCTGTCGTTTGAACGGGCGCCCCTACATCAGCACTTTCAGGCAACCCTCTCCATCCCCACCCTGTGGCGGGAATTGCAGTAATGCAAAGAGATGCACTCCACCAGAGGGGACAGCAGATGTGGTCACAGGTGTCCATAGAACATTACTAAGCAGATTGTGGCATGTAAGCACGTAGGTATAGCCTACAGTAGGTATAGCCCACAGAAAACTGCAACGTCTTTACAATCGTCAAGACACAAAGCAGCGGGTAATAAAATGTAGTTTGGGGTAGCATCTTCATTAACATCATCGTTAGTGTCATTATCTTTAAGTCAGATTTGTCCTTATTTGGTACTAGGGAGTTAATAAGTTCCCATATCTTTTTGAGATTATTGTCGCTTTTAGATTCAATATAATCTCTTTAGGCGTTCCTTACTATAGGGTTTTGGTGATATTGCATATTTCCCTTGTACATCACCAATCCTCTTTTTAATCTGATCGTTTGGCAGTTTTCATTGCTCTGACCTTCTCACAAATAGCTTCAATAATGTCATTGCTTAGTCACGTTGCTATAGTCTATAGCCATCGTTGTTGCTTCATGGTAATTAAAAAACATACACAGGAGAAAATGAGATGGTTTCGAGAGTATGAATGACGAGCCTGGAAGCCGGGCCTATGAACTCATATATCAGAACAGGTAACACCCACCATTTTTTTGGTCCCTTGTGGGATTTTACCAGGTTGGTGCTTGACCGATTCTATGGGGTTGTCTTATTCAGTTATCATATTTTCTTGTGTCAAAGGTGTCAAATGTGAGGGATGGATAGAAAGAACATGAATGACAACGTATAACACTATAGGTAGGACTTGCCACACAAAATGCCTGAAGGACCCCTGGTGAGAAGTTGTTGTCAGACTTTGTTGATTCAGGTCTCACTGCAGCCACTTTTCTCCTTTACCCCCAGCAGTGGTAGATTTACTGCTATATCAAAAGCCAATCCTTGTTTTACCATGTCTATGTGGTATGGGAAGTAAAATAACTCTCACCTCGGTAAATGGGTAGGGGTGAGGTTTCTACCTAAATTCATTACATAGTTTCGATCACTACCCTTGTAGTGTAAAAGTACCTTGAGAAAGTCTGGTGAGAACCTGCAATGGTTAACTGGACGTTAAATCTGACTCTGTCAGTTTTGAATGAAACAGTTCAATAGGTTATATACATGTATTATACTGTGAAAGGTTAACATTAATTGATTTCGTATTGTCATTCATTTTAAACCAATGTGAATAAGTGATTAGGGGGATCTCATGAGGGAGAGAGGCTTGATATGCAAAGTTCAAGGTCGCACAACCTCGGTCGCACAGCCCTGCTACCTTGCCTATTATTTATTTGGACAGGGAATCAGTCTAATGAATGTCTCACTCTCCCAGCAGAGATCCTGAACCGTCTATTACTACTAGGGCCAATATGCTTGGAAAGTGGGTGGACTGTGGCTCTTCGTTCAGATTATGAAATTCAACTGACTTTGAAACTGTTACCATGCCTACTTTGTCTCTCTACACCTATCACAATGTAGGATGGATTAAAAATATGAAACCCAGTACATGTTTATTCTCACATGAAAGGCTCTCTACACATATATGTAAAAAAGACTAGAATTGTGAAAGTAATATGGCTTCGGTACTCCCTCGATACACCTCATCTACCATCACATCATAGAACTGTGAAGTAGTACTTTTTACTTTCTCACCTCCAGTAGTGAAGAACGCCTAGCTTTTCACCTCCAGCAGTGGAAAACACCTATTCGGGGACAAATTGGTGCGCTCAGGGAACGATATCTATCTACCCTATATAAAGAGACATATATGATCTTACCCGGCAAGAAAGCCATGAGGCAGAATGTACATGGAGAACGAGAATACCTTAACCCATCGACACCAGGTGATGCCTTGAGGCAAGATCCGGAATGACCCTGGATGACCGGGTGATACATTGAGGCATTATTTCCCGAGATTTATTGCAGTCCTTGGCATGATGTGTTAACAAGCATAGACAGCACTCGCCTATGAATCGACATGTTTGTAAGTGAGAAATATGACATATTTTCATTATTTTGATGTTCAAGTGTATAGTAATAGGAAATTCCGGATTCTTTCAATGAGATTCCAGGAAGTTAATTTATCCATTGCCTTTGTATGTTAATTCCCAGACCAACACCTCGAAAATTCGGAATTCTACCTCCCGAAATCAGTTTCCCTCTTATATTCCTAAGTCTGTAAAAGGTTGATTTATAACGTCGCACCGCCCCAGGCTGTATCATTGATTGACATTCATTTGGGAACGTCGACTTTAGCGTCGCTTAGCGTTGACCACTCTCGGTAGTACCCGAGTACATAGGTCTGTAAAGGATTTACTTGTAACGGCCAACCACCTAAGGGAAGAATCATTGATCGACTTTCTGCTGTAACTGCAGGTTTTAGCCTGGGCCTGGACTGGGATTTCATTACACTGTTTGTTGCCAGGACAAACGCCAATAGGCTTAAAAACGAGGGGAGAAAAGAAATAAAACGAAATCCCACAGATTACAGGTCCATTTATTCTTCCAGCAGAGTGTAATCAAAGCAATAAGACCGCTCATGGCTAAGAGGGAGTTCTATAAAGGTTAAACGGGAGAGTTAATCAATAACAATGTCTCGTAAAACAGTTCGCTGCGCATGCACGCTTTCCGGATTACGCACGGGTTTCTTAGATTTTATTTTTCAGAGTATTTGTTCTTCTAACATCTAAGATTTGCTTTGCTCCTTCTGTAATCTTTTACGAACTGATTGTAGTTTTCATGAGATATCTCTACTTCTGAGAAGATCCCAGCTCTAAGTTAAAGGACACCCCGAAAAGTTCCCCGCGTTAGAAGGGGTAATTTTTCTTGGAATGGAGTGTGTTTTGCTTGGAAAGGAGAGTTCCCATTAAGCGGGTTCTAACGTATATATATCATATTGCCTCCAATACGTCCTTATCTCCCTTCATTAGATTTCAACTTATTTTTCCCGGTTGACTACAATATGGCAAAATTCAACATCACGAGAACTGTTTCATTTACAGATGTAAGATAAAGATTTCAAGAAAAGGCCTATTTTTAATCACATGTAGGGTACATAATGAATGCTAGTTCTCCCCTAGGACGTTGAGCCACAAACAAACGAATGCTAGTTCTGTCTTTATCCATAGTGAAGTTGGACATGTTCGGGGACAACCACTGTTATCAACTGTTATAATCCATTGATAACCACATCTGCCAACTTTTTTTAGTGTCTGGGACAAAATGGCTTCCTACATGACTTGATAGTAATAATAGCAGAGATGTCAGCTTTCTATTTTTCGATGGAAATCTACCTTTCCATTTTCAGTATATAAGATTTTTCTTCCTTGTATGAAAAACAAAGTTAATATAAATTGGTCAGTAAATGTGAAATTTGGGAGTAATTCGTGTTTTGCTCCCTAATAAGCCATATCACCTTCAACACAGAGGCTAGCTGATGCGGCAGCGACAGCCCGCGCCCCTAGTAATCAAGGCACCGCGGTGACCGCCCACCTCCCAACAGGCATGGCTGATGCAGCGGCCATGGCGGACAATATACAAGATCAGGTGATGAAGCTCCTTGAAGCTACACCTCATGCCCTATCATCCATAAGTAAGAAACCCGTTTTCTTCCCACATGCATATATGTTTTCTGGGGTCTGGCAAAAACAAAAACATCAGTGAATGAGCTTACTTTAGCCAAGTACTTGTGCCACGGGACTATTTCATCTTATGGATGACCCTGCATACCCCCTCGAATGGGCCCCACCCCCAGCATGAGTCACATTAAAGATATTCTCGAGGATGCTCCCTTATACTAAATTCGATCAAGTTTGTGGGCTGTCAGAGGAAGTTCTCAACCTTATAGCCGAGGGTAGGCTCGTTAACGCCTGGGAAGATAGAAACAAATTTCAAATGCTTTGTATATCACCCTCTCACTCTGCCCTCTGCAGCTTACCCGGTAGCACTTCTGCAACCTGGAATTAAAAACAAGAAAAACAACCGGAAAACAGGAACTCCAGGGGGGGGGGGGGGGGGCCCACCCTGCGAAATGTTCAATCTCGATTCATGCATTCAACAGAATGGCCACCTAAATCATGGTCAGAAACAGCTTCATAATATGATCCTATACATTCTGTTTGACGTATATGCATACCATCCTCACCAGGACTGATACTGTAGAATTGAGACCCGTCATACCTCTACTAGAAATACTGAGCCTGAGACCAACAAGCCTTATGAAAACCAGCCGACATTGATGGGCTGATAAGGCTCCCTTAAACAGGTTTTTATTGAATGTATAAATGAAAAAGAACATGTAAACATGAATGTATGACTTTGCTCAATAAAACCGACTGAACAAAAAAAAAAAAAAAAAAAAAAAAAAGGCACCCAAGTTTTCATGTAGAGTTCTCGAGTAATAAATACTCGCAAACCAATTTCCCATGTGGGGTCCATTGAGCCTCATTACCGCCAACAAAACACTGGTTTGAACCTCCCCCACAGATTTACCCCATGGCTGGAACTGACACGTTTTCCACGTTTCTCTTGCTCTCTCCGGGGCATTGAATTCCACATGAAAATTATTCCACCTTTTTTTCTGACCGAACTGATGTATCTGAAATATAACTTGTATTTAATCTGAGTGGTGTATATATATGCTTACCGTGTATGTGCTTGCTGTATCTTATACAAAGACTGTCAATCCTAAAAACTCCAATTAGTTTCAGGTTCTATCCCACCGCTGAGCATCATTAGACTATATGACAAGAGGTCTTTCTATTGTACTCTCATAGTATGATAAAAAGTCTTATTTACAAGTCTCTTATACACTTTATGGTGTTTTTTTTCAGGCAAAAAAGACTAAAAAGGCTAAGGAAGCGTAACTGAAAGGTATAACATCCATGAATTTAGCGTATTTGAATAACACTGACAGGAAAGAAATGCTCCTACAAAATCATTTGTGAGACTTCAAGCAATGAGGAAGTCTGGAAAAGACCTTGTGGTCGACCGGACGTAAAATCAATCAAACCATTCTTATGTCTGAAAGTCTTAAAATAAAAGCCCTTTCCATGGGCCGACGGAAATGGCAAATATCTTTTAGTTACCGTAAGGCCCAGTTTATACCTATCGATCTTGACCACAGATTATAGAAACTGGCATAGCCGACCGATTATTAGACGTTCCCGGTGAAATATCGGCGAAGGCCAACATCAAAAATCAAAACCCGCGCAGTGATTTTTCAACCCTGAATTGCAGAATTTGATACCACCGACTGATTTTTTTAGGCCAATGACGAAATCAAACCGGGTTGAATTAAACCGTGATGGAATGCAGATCTAAATAAATACTCTGTCAATACAGATAAAAATGTATGATCAGTCTTCAGGTGTAAAATCCTCAATAACTTGCAGTGTCCCCGATTATCGGTACCAATATGTTCTCGCAGAGCACCACCGACCGAAGCTATCCTTCCCGATATTTCATCGGTGCATTTTTCGTCGGTAGGCGTAAACTGTCCTAAAAGTCTTTTTATGGTGGCCACTGACTGCAGGTCGGTAAAAATGAGTCGGTGAATGTGAATTTGTTTTTACTGCATTTGACATGTCCATGCCGATGAAATAATCAGCATCACCGATGATATCAAAGCGTTTTGATTCTCTCGGTCGTTGATTAAATCGGTCGGTGGTGGCCTTATTGCATAATCTTCTCAAAATACTCGGTGGCTATTTCAAATTCGGGGTCATTTCCATTCACCCATCTTGTGGTTCCCCACTGCAGCGGAATAATCATCTACTCCACCACTTTCAGAAGTTAAGTAGTGGCCGACCAGAGGTAAAACCAATCAAACAGTCAAACATACAATTGTCAGGTTAAGTCTAGGGAGAAATATATACCAAGGGTGGGATACATAAGTTAACCTCATCTATAGTCACCCATCTTCAGAAGAGAAGGCGTGACATCCGTTTTCAAACCTTAACCTGAAGGTTATGAAAACGCCGTGTAAAAAAGCGTTAACAGAAACCATCTGACTCAGCAATTACCACTGTAGGGTCCTTGGTGGTGAGGCAGAGAAAACATGGGGTGTTAACTCACTTAAATCACGACCTCAGACTGGCACAGTCTCCCTCAGAAAACCATAGAAAACACACGTCGATTTACCAGTTACTTTGCCAGATGCTGCAGTGTGGTCTTGAATCAATTATTGGTGGCTGCTAAAAGAATTATCTGTTTAAAGGGTGCGTGTCCATCTGTCTGTCTACTTATCTACACTCACCTCTCCATATGTTCTCTTATCTTTCCTCCGTTTCTAACGCTCAATTTCGAACGCTCTCTCTCTCCTCAGTGCATTCTCCTATATCATTCTTTCTTCTGTTTATTGGAGGGGTTCCCTAACTTGATGTGGTAGCAAACAGTCTGGATAAGGGTGCAATATATCCCCTCTATTTGTCCTTTACGAACTTTACGAACAATTGCTTGATACATATGGTAATATTCAAGCACACATATCATACAAAGCGGTCATCCATAGATAAAGTTAAAATAACTATCTGAAAAGATTGATCCCTCCTCCACCCCCTCCATCTTGTACGCAATGGATTAGAGAAGAAAAGTACACAAGGTTTCAGAAAATGTTGGACCCCACCCCTTTACTGCGTAGACATTTTCGATGGGTAATCTTTATAAGGACCAACCTTACCGTGGCCGTAAATCATACCAGATGAGGTGGCGTTGACGATTATTTACGGAATGAGGCCATGAGGCCAAGTTCCATGAGTAAATGCAGACAAATCGAGTCTTGTATAATGCACTTCCGTGGTATGTTGTTTTATATTCATCATATACCCGAAATGGATAATATTTTACCATAATGGTTTTTTTGTTTAGAAATCTACCTCATCCCTGGTGTTTTCCGGATACGTACTCGATGCCCATAGAGAATTGTAAAAAATATACTCAACGGGGAAGATGTCACAATTATTAGCAAATTATTCAGTGATAGGAGTGAGATAAAATCTGAACCGCACTTTTTTTTCTTTAAAAAAAAACAACTTTTATTTATGCTGGCCAATGCTCAGCTTAGTAGTAGCTGGTTTTAATGCATGACCAGAAAATTTACATTCAGTTCATTCTCATCAGTTTCACAAGGAATCCACGGTATATATGTAACATATGTACATAGATAAATAAATCATCCATTGCTAGCAAAATCAATTAGACTTGATCCATAGCCACTGAAAGTATGCCGTTCATTTTGGTTTTCTTTGTAATCTCACTCAGCTTAGCCTCGTGAGATTATTCCACAACCAAAACTCATGGCATATTTTCAGTGATCCCGATGCAGTTTCTTCTTTTTATGGCACATGATGCAGTACGCAATACATACGGTATAGGGAGTAGCGGTATATAAAAATGTACGTGCATAATTATATATAATGTGTCAAGATCCTGATGCGCTTTGAAACTTGAACTAAGAGTAAGACTTCTGCCACTCCAGGAGAAGACACAAGAGAAAACGGAGGGCAACCCACCTTGCAGATGAAAGAGATTACCATTATTATCATAAAAAATGTTAGAATACCAAGCTGGGCTCACCTGACTCGATCCAAAGGCATCAGGGTCATCAAAGGTCAGGCAGAATTTGTTCATCTTGAACTCATCCCTGAATCGCAGCTCCATCGTAGATAAATGTATCCAGTACGTCCTACTATAACCACACTCGACAACCACGAGGCGTTTCCCACAGGGCTATAGGGTTTCCATGACTTGCTGGACCACAGAGCATCAGCGCAGGGCTATAGGACACCCATGACCTATTGGATCACAGGACATCAGCACAGGGTTACAGTGTATCCATGACCCGCTGGACAATAGAGGATTATCACAGCGCTATAAAACATCCATGACTTAATAGTCCACAGAGCATCAACACATGATTATAGAGTACCCATGGCATACCGGACCGGAGAACATCACTCCAGGGTTATAGAGTATCAATGATACACCACCACAGGGAAATAAGGTATCTATGACCTGCTGGACTGCAGATCATCACCACATGGTAAAGATGCTGTGATTTTCATGAGAATGAAAATCGTTTTGTATCTATAATATAAGGAATGCTGCGACATCTATCACCTTGTGATTTCCCACATATATATTCACCTATATGATATACCGTATGTTAGTGCTGCAGCATTTGATACCTAAAACTCAACATATCCATAGCAGCATGGTGAATACACATACATAGAATATCACTCTGCAGCAGCACGTGGTATATCAATCCATGGTATTATCGCTATAATCCACTGTTTCCGAAGTGCCTTGAGAGAGATATCTGATAGAAATGAGCAGTTTAATCCTCTATCTTATCCTGGGCAGCTCCGAGTTAGTTGTGTCGGCTGGCACGGGGCGGGGAGTCACTCCCTCACCCCGGCGGGCCGTACAGCTGCTGCCGCCGGCGCTGGGGGACCAAGCCGCCCGGTCTCGTTCCCCAGGAATCTCCCCGTGCTTCCCGTCAGATGCTCTTCAAGCTGCACGTGCCTTCTGCTCGCGATTTGCTCCTCACGGGGTCCTAAGCTGCTCACCGCGTGCCCACTGCAACCCTCTGCCAATGGTTACTGCTGGAGCTCACGAGGGGATGACTGCGCCGCTCGCTGGAGCTCACTGAGAGCTGTAGACGTGCTTAAATCTTTGTTTGTTATGTATTTAAAAAAAGAATATTGGATTTAGTTTTCCACTTTTGCATTGCAATCTGCGGTTTTCTTTTGCAGTTTATACATGATTATACATATTTTTTTGTGTTTTCAAATATATTATAGATTCCATATGAAAAATATATCCTAACTCCCAACTGACATGGTTGTCGATTACAGGCCTCGGCTTTTCCCGGACTTTCTTTTATATGCCAAGGGTCATTCTTGAGATTGATGTTTATTTTCAGTAGTGGTTATTAAAAATGAAACACTAAAAGCTGTTTAGTGATATTTGCGCAATTCTAGTCATAGGTGCTCTCGGCTGAGACCAGGAGTTGACTTAAAATATCTCAAATTGCAGGAGTTTGGGGGGGGGGGGGGGGGGGGGGCTCGTCCCCTCATCCAACTACTGAGCCACTGTCCCTGGACCTATTGTGGCCTAGGTGGCCCCAAATCTCCGGATTTTATCAGCGATTTCCTAGTCCAATGCCTGAGATGAAGATCAAATAATAAAAAAGAAACCTAATATTCTCCAATATTCGCATTCTATCTAACCCTCATATACCTGATTAGAACTCATAAAATCCAAATTTGATATATAAAATGCTCAAAATCACAGACTTGAGCACGTTTAGGTTGCCTCCTGAGCTGCTCACAGAAGTGCTCACACTAAAGCTGCTCACTCTGCGCATAGAGTGCTGACTGGCCACCTCTCAGACACAGGCGGAAAAGTCAGAGAATCCTGGGAGGACCCTCTCTTGGCAGGGCAATACCATATGGTATTCACGCAGGGATGGCAGTTTCTCCTTTTCAAAGCAAATCCCTGTTTTCTTTTTTCTTTTATGAAATCATTTTTTGGGGTATAAAACAGAGATATTATAAATTGAGCCACATTGACACCAATGACACAGTGGATTGAACCTCCCCCAGAAAAAATCCCTTGTTTGCAAAGCATCGCGTAAGAAGAACGGTGGTCACGTTGTCTTTTCTTTGATAACCTAAATTTGCTATGGGGAATGATAAATATAATTAGAACTTATTTCAGATAAAAGTGTTCATAATCTCCTCGGACTAGAGTGTAGGTAGTATCTTCGCATTCGCTCTGATATTAATACTTGTCTCTTCCTCGGCCGCTTGTTTCCGAATCTTAATATTGTGGGTATAACCGACTGACACACGACGCCGTGTGACTCCCGCGCGATTTTTTTTAATCATACAATCATTCCAATGGAACACCCCCTATCTAATCATTAAACGGGGTTCTATATAGTTATTATCCCGTTGTAATGTGTTATCATTTCTTAATGACGATGGCAGCTGGGTGTGCGCAAGCTGTGTTACCCTGCATTTAGACGCAATTTGTTGGCGGATTAAAATCGGAATTATGTTGTCGGGCGTGGATTGATTTGCAGATTACTCATCAGTGAGAGTGAGTGGAGTGTCTCGGATTGTATCAGTGTCACAATCAGATGGATGGTCACAGGACACTGTGTCCCCTGAGAATATGGGCTGTCTCTGTGAAACAAAGCCGACAACGAGTCTCATAAAAATGTTATGATAAACACTGTCTTTGCAAAGCACCAAAGGCCTCTAAGGTTTATGATTAAAAAAAGCCTATTTTTCAGTACATTTTGTATGTAAATCCAACAGAATGTACTCAAACCGGAAACACCATTACGGTAGTTTCCTATGTTACTGATGGTATTTTGTTATGCGAAATAGAATAAACCCAATAGGTCTTTGTACTTTGTCACAGATTTGTAGAACATGTAAGTATAGATCTATCTATAGAATTTTGCATATACGGTAATTAACAAGGATGCGTGGATGCATCGTGCTGTGGTTCGCCTGGGAATAAATGGAGGCATCATGCTGCAATTCGCCTCTAATGACCTTTTTGGGACTTATTCCTCTACTAGTTGCCATGTCATGCAGATTTGCCATACAAATGTCCAGTTAGTGTATCAATATTTGGCTGCTATGGTCATAAAATAAAAATTTGGTTGCCATCGGAACAATTTAATTACCTCAAAAAAGTGGTGCTACCCATTATTGATGTGTACTATTTCTATATTTATCAATTGGTATGTTATTCATAAAATGATTCTTTTTATTCAATATTAATAATCACAACAAAAGCAAAAATGATGGTTCCCCACAAATTGAAATGTTACCATGGCAACAATTCTTCCAAGAAAATAGAAAATGGCATATTTCCATAGCATTCACATTTGTATAAAGAATGATAGATCTTGCTCACAGAAAAAACCCCATTTTTTTCAGCTTTTCTTATCAAAGCATTATATGTCAGTAATTATCAAAATATGCTTTCATTCTGTTACCCTGGAAACGACTATGACGCTATGCTATGCATTTTTAATCATAAAAGTAGGATCATATGAACGAGCCCAATGTGTATCAATATGACAAACCAATTGATTTGTACACTTTACAGATGTACTGAGTCATTGGCTCTGACACTCGGTAAATTATATTATTGTTATTCATGATTCAAATATGGAATTTACGTTCTCTACAGCGATATTGGATTACACTGATTCGATAAGTCCGGGGACTCTTATCAAATTAGACTTTATTGCAGGACATGGGGAAATAAACCTCCGGGAGCTGTAATCTAATCATCGCTGATTGTCCTTACTTAAGAAAATATGAATTGAAAGAAGAGAGTATTGCTTTGGGGACATCTTAAAGACTTGTGAGATATGATCAGAGAGAAAGGATAAGCAACGATATAAGCATAATATGTTTATGCAGGGTGTAAATAGCTTTGAATAAACATATGATTTAACACATGCTGTTGTGATATATAAGTAAGGAGTTGGTCAACCTGAAACATCTGGCTCTTTTTAAAGATTTATTTATTCATCTACATGTATATTTATTTATTCAGCACAACACATAATGTTTACAAGAGTCTTCTGTAATAGGATACAGGTTTAGTGACGTCCTCTGATACCTTTTTTTTATGTAATTCCTGCAGTAAAACTTGAGGACACAGCATACAAGTGAATGCATTGTGTATTATTTATAAAAATGATATATGAGTTATTGATAAAAGTATCAACTAGGGCATCATAATAATCTCTGGCCTGCAATTCATTACTGATAGAACATACTCTTTAGACGGATTTTAGACACTCCAACAATAAAAGTTTGTGTTGCGATATACAAGGTTTTCGTCAGGAGCATACCTTTTATCCACAGATAGGTAATGTTCCCTGAGCGCCGCCATTTTGCTCCTCGAGTTGGTGTTCTCCATTGCTGGAGATGCAGAATTAGTAGAAACCGAACGAGAGTTAGACTTGACAATGTTTATGCCACGACGGGAAGGCCGCGTATTACTACACGAGGCGTAGCCGGGTGTAGTGAGGAGCAGACCTGACCAGAGTGGCATAGACATTGACAAGTCTAACTCGAGTTCGGTTTCGTATCTATCCTACCTCGTCTATGCTTTTGTATTACTAAAAGATAAATATTGAGTCAATGACCAACAGAACTTTTTTTCATAGTAGCTGTCATCCTGCTCTCTGATTGGTCAATATTGTTATTACTCTAGTGGCATAAAAACACTTTATGTCACGGCCTGCCACATAAAATTTCCCTATGTTAAGTCTATGGCGGTTTTTTATTAGGGGTAGGATAAGCATGTGTTCTTCAGTGCTGAAGGTACATAAGTTAGGCAGTGATAAAAGGGAACGGTCACAATTCTAGCTTCTCTCAGACATGTGTCTAGAGTATTTCACGTGGAAACAAAAATGTGCTGGAATGCAGCTTTAAGTCTTTCTCTAGGATGAGTGTAAAGAGACAAGGGAGCCATGGTGAAACTTTGAGAGTCAGTAATAAATTTTGTAAAAACAAAGAGCCACAGAATAGCTTCTGCCCCCGAGTGGGGGTGCCATAATGTCGGCCACCTGGTGACTGCTTCATTATTTTATACAATGTAACCCCTTTTAGCAGCTAGAAATTTGACATCAATGGAAAATTAATTGACCATAATTGTAGTCTGCCATACATGACCCACATTCATTCTTCGCTATCGTCCTTCTTGCATTGCGCTACGTTAGCAGAGAAAAAGTATAGTTTGACCACCTTCCACTGTGCCATGTTAGCAAAGATAAAGTTTGAGTTGCTCTAAGCTACTCTGTGGGAGGTGCCGATATGACCCACATTCACTGTCCCCTATAGTCTCTCATCCACTGCGCCACGTTAGCAGATATAAAGTATAGTCTGGCTACCCTTCACTCTACCACATTAGCAGAGACACAGTATAATTTGACAAGTTTCCACTTTACAACGGTAGCAGAAATATAGTATAGTTTGACAATCTTCCAAGATGTCACGTCATTAAATATACTTTATTGTTTTGCTATATTCCACGGCGCCACATTCACAGGGGTAGGGTTAGATATGACTGGCTCTGAGCTGCTCTGTGGGAGGTGGCCGGGATTGGGACTCGTCTGTGGCCGGGCTCGAGGCGGCCGTGACCCGGTCAGCGACGGACCACCCGCCACCGACTGCCCCCTCACCCCGCACACCGTCCCCGCAGGCCAGGCCAGGGCGTGGCCCACTGAGAAGCACATGTACAGAGCACAGAGGGTACCCTCGCTCTATGGTCATCCGCCAGAGATGGGGTGCTCCAGCAGATAACACCACTACAGTTGCGGGGCCAACATCTATAATAATATTTATATAATCGCACCCGCCACCAGGTGTTTACGTTTTGCAGATGTGGATATATACTGGCGTCCCCATACGTGCATAAATCGTCATATACGCCGTATTTATAAGCTATGGTGAGAACCAAGCTGTGATAGCTTTAAAAAAAATTTTTTTTATATAGAATTAAAGATCAATATTGTAATAATAGTATTTTACTGGAAGATACAGAAATTCCCACATAGTGAAACCCATGCCATTTCCCTTTGGCAGAATATAGCAAATGGATCATACTGTACATTTACAACGTAAATTCAAAAATTATAGGTGAACGTTCTGGATTTTTGATGGAATTAAACAACGTATTCTGAATATTTGTTGATATTTCCGATCAAAACGACAAGGAACAGATGTAATTCAGACACATTCACAAGGTCTCCTTATTATCATAAACCTGCAGATCACTAAAGACGCCATTTCAAAACAAGTGCACTAACTATTAGTTCGTCCTTACAGATTGCTAGTAAATGTATGATATTTGCGGCCAGGTATACAGTAATGGAAGGATTAAATCTCAGAGTTTATGAAGGCCTAACCATAGTCTTTAAAAAAAGATTAAATGACTGCAGGGCTGGTAGGTGGACAACTTTGGTCGGCGGTCACGGGTCGAAGTTCGATGCCGGGATGCAGTGGTCAACGTGACGTCTTGGAATCTGCTAGGAGATTGTACACTGTTATATGATAATAGGCACCTCTGACAGTAAATCTCTGTAATGTCTCTTGCATGGCTTTCCAACAATTAAGGAGGAACCATTTCCATGAATAATGAATATTTCTAGGAATATCGCGAGATTCTTACCAATAAAAGCCTCAAAAAGAAAAGGCAGACAGAACATTTTAAGTAGAAAGGACATGCAATGCTAGAACATGGTACAGAGCCATTCTTAGTGCATGAAACAGTCACCAGGTGCCGACAGTATGGTACCATCATTCGGTGGACAGTATCTCTACAGCGGCTCTTTGTTCTTACGAAATTCAACTGATTTTAAAAGTTTCACCATGCCTCCTTTGTCCCTCTATGCTCATCCCATTTTAAGATGACGTAAGAAAGGTTTGAATTGTGACAGTGACCTATTATCACTCATTTACTGTGATACTATCCACCTACATGATTAATACATAATAAAAAGGGCATAAGTCTGAGTGCGTGTAGATTAAAATCAGAAGCTGTGGACGGTTTGCGGTTGAAATTCGTTGAAAATAGTCTCAATACCTTTGTCAGTGAGTTCTGACGTGCGAGATGAGAAACATAAAAAAAGTTCGAGATCACCACAAGGGGCACTTTAGTAGAAGAATGCTCTTTCCGAATCATACTAGGATTTCTAATCTTCAATAGTATATCGAGGCAGAGGCCGTTCTTGGAATATGTAATGAGTATGGCCGGATTCCATTGGTTTACCAGTGAGATATTTTTTTAGACCGACCTAAGTAGCATAATAACCATGCGAGTACATGTGGGGTAAAATAATGAAGAGAAACTTCTTTTTAGCACCATCGAATTTAACCACAACCATGTGAACGATTTAAAGGGCCGGATACCAGACTGAGAAAGTTCCCAACCTGTTTCGAGAGCTGGTTTATAGAGGTCATTCCAGTGCCGCGCTCTATGACATAGTAGAAACTGAAAAGTAATAGTGGGCTGGAACCTTTTCTAATGCTGTAACTTTTAAGAAAATAATATTGTTATCTGCTAATTGCAGGGTCTGTTATACCAAAAAAAGACAAAAATGAGCTTAGATCATATTACATTATTGTCTCAAATGATTTTAAACCAAAGCGTTTCAAAATTATTTTGCATTGTACGGATGTTTGGTTTAGGTACGGTATTTATATAGAACGTCCTGACCATGCTGTACAAGTCACAGAACGAGATGCTAGTTTACCGTGTATACGGACCGAGGCATTTATGCCGAGTTCCGTACAAACGGTAAATTAGCATCGAGTTCTGTGACTTGTACAAACATGGTTGGACGTTATATATTTACTATATACCCGAAATTAAAAAAAAATCAATTTCATTTTTCTTAACAACCAAAATTGTAATAAATGTGTATGGCTAGGTGGTCCGTATTTTAGTGTACGGACCAGTGCTCCGTACAGTATTTTTACGTCATATGCGAAAACGGTGCGTATTTACAGTATATATACGGCATGGGTATATAGTAAACATGTATATGTCTCCTTTGCTAAATAATAATGCGCAGGGCGAAAAGGAGTAATATTTGAATTGGATCAGCAATGGAGATACCATTTGATCTATGTGAGATTGACATTTCTAATCATGTTGATGTTATTTCGGACCAGACAAACACAACTGGGTTTGGATGAGGATATTGTGATATAAACGAAAAAACTACAGTGTATAGATCCTAGAAATTAAACAGCTACGCTCATTTGCAAAAAAAAGAGAAAGAGACTGAACCACTAACCTATTTTAGAAGGGGCCATCCTAATATAAAGTACGTGCATAGTGATAGGGGTGCGGAGTAAATCGATGATTTACAGACAGCCGCAAACCACGAGGAGTTGACTCGTCAACGAGTATATCATTAAGTTGACCTTGAGTGGTTAACAGAGCCGTCTGTCAACAAAACCATTGTTTGTTGTATTCATTATCCATCTCCTCGAATAGATTAAACCCAAGAACTGTCATATCACAAGGTACATCATGGGGGCAATTTTTTGCTTTTCAGCACAAGGACCTATTTTCCCGTAATCAGTGGGTTCATATTCGTGATCAATGGTTATGGTTTCTGAAAACATAGAAACAATGGTTAGGGGGTTTCAATTGGGATTTCGTAATAAATGGATGATAAAGTGCATGTAATTCGGCTATCGCAGTATCTGTTGAAACAGAATCACTGGTTGGGGATTCCACAAATATAGTCTCTTAGGGAATGTCTTGAACGTCATTTTGATATCAACTGATTCGAAGTAGCCACACCAATTATCATCTGAGCCCATATCAAAGTCATCAAATTTCAGACGATCTTCTATGTAAAAGTCACACAGTACAGTAAACATCAACCGTTATACCCTCGCTGTTGCTCGTATATTGCGTAGTGACTCGCACACAACATAGGTCATTGTGATCTATTCATTCAATAGAGAAACAATCACAACTTTTAAGTACCTTAGTTAACCTATTGATTCAGCAAATTCGGTGGGTGTGAATCTGCACTTAGACGGCTAATAAACATCACTGGCAGGGTACGGTTTCATAGCAAAGAGTGTGGAGGGACCAGTCATGAATGAGTTTGATTGTTTAGATCAATGACAGCTGGACAGGGCCGTATTTACTATCAGACCCGCTACACGGACGTCGCTCTCAATTACCGGAGGCTGAAATGCTATCTGTGCGTCAGCAGCTGGTTACTGCAGGATACAGCTTGGTCCAGCCTGACACAAGACATTCATACACTAGGCCTAAAACCCCGCCAACCTTTACCTACTTGTCTGGTCCTCTACAGAGGTGGAGCACGGTTATTTTCTTAGGTAAGTCAGCGGCAGCTAGATTGATATACTATTTGCCACCAATCTACAGTGTGGAACCGCCTATAGATATTTTTTGGGTTTACCGACGCCATGCAGATCGGTTAATGGCAACAAGACTTCCAGATAATTATCACCGAAAATCTTGTTTACCTTCAATAAATAGTTGAAACAAATTATATAATGCACCCTCACCTACATAATTATACCGACAAACAGTTGGGCGCACCACAGTCAGACTTTTAAGGTATCTCAAAAAATCTCTTGCAAAGTGTGCTGGTATAACACATTTACTCACACACTTTGAATACCCAATCACCATACTCGTGGTAACTCACACGTATACGTACGTATACCAGTAGTACTTTGGATGAGGATTGATGACGTAAGTAGTATATAAAATTATGTATTATGAGTTATGAGTGAAATCAGTATTGGTATATACGAACATTGTATTATAAAAAACACATGTGATGTATGGTTATTTTAAACGAGGTATGAGATAACATCCCAACAAGATCAACACGATTCACTTGTATTATATACTTTATAAATATTAATAATTACATGTAATCGGCCTATTATTATGAGATTAATGTTCTTGTATGCGGAAGGTGGGCGGGGAATCGTTTGCGTGGAGTAAATTTTTGCTACTTTGCCTTGAATGTAGGTTCATTTGACAATTCATTGAATGAATTATACATCACCGCCATGTTGGATTTTGTTTTCTTCATCTCCTCTGAGTGTGGGTTTGTGACCATTCTTCTAGACTTAAATTTACCTGTACGTGCACTTCTCCACATCCGAGTGCCGTGACAAATATGTCATCAAAGTGTCTGGTTCTGCCTCACTTAGGTCCTTATCTGCCGTTTTCTGCTGCTTCAGTTTCTGCCGGTATTTTGTCCGTACTGATAGAGACATGACGGCTGCCGCTCGCGCAACCATCTACCACATTTTCCGACCCTAGTTGTGTTTCTTCTGAGAACCACGCTCCTTACCTATAGGAGGACGGCGTGTCACTCCACAGGTGTTACAATATCTCAGTTGAGGCACGGTATCGGAAAACGTTCAGGATAGCGTCTATGTATGTGTGGGTTGTAGGAACAGCAGCAAAGTAAGTTAGGGTAGCCTCCCCTTCCCAACAGGTGGTAACATTGGGTTGAATTCAGAGGTGGCACCGATGCAGTCTTAAAGGCGTATTCCACCGGGCAGACTGATTGGCACTGTGTGGTGGAGCACGCTATATGATCACCGGCGGCGGCTGTATGGCCGCCATACAGCCAAAACCTGCTAAAAGCTGATAAGATAGCTTTTGCTTGTTTGGAAGGTGCCTGGTGAAGTTGAAATCTGGCCTAAATGGTGGAATACATCCTCTCAGAAGGAACTGCATTGAGATCTATAGCCACTGAAAATGTGCCATGAGTTTTGGTTGTATAGTAATCTTACGAGGCAAAACCGAATGAGATTACATCTCACCCCTATCAACGATTAATCAGCTTTTATGGCATCACACCCATTGAGTTTTTTAATAATAGGCCTATTCCATGGGCGTTGAGTAGAGTTCCCAGTGTTAAGTCTTTATGGGAAAATACCAGGGGTGAGATGATTGGGCATAACTACATTAATGTTGTTGGTGTTGATGCCAGTACCATTTTCTCTCCCTGTCTCTCTTTTTTTCTGTCTTTCCATCCTCTCCTTGTCCATATATGTTCCTATCTCTAGTGCACTCTCTATGTACAACATTTCTTTGTTCCTTTATCCCTCTTCATGTCTCTTTTTCTGTTCCTCTCTCCCTTTCTCTATCCCTCCATCACTCTCCCTGTCCCTGTCCCTGTCCCTGTCTCTATCTTTCGCGCTCCTTCTGTGTCCCGCTATCCCTCTCCTTGTCTCTTTTTTCTCTCCTTGTCTTTCTCTTTCTCTATCTCTCCATCTCTTTCCATTCCCTATCTTTATTTGTCCCTCTCTCCCTCTCCCTGCCTCTGTCTTTATAACTATCTGTACCTATATCCCTTTCCCTGTCTCTTTATTAAGCTCTCCTCTCTCCGTATCTATCTTTCCCTCTCATTATCTCCCTCCCTCTGTCCCTCTATTTCCCTCCTTGTCTCTCATTCTCTCCCTGTCTCTCTCCCTATTTTTCCTCCCTCTCTGTCTTTCTCTGGCCAGCTCTCCCTATCCCTGTCTGTTTTCTAATCTTCCTTTTCCCCTTTTCTCTTTTTGTCGGGCTGCCTCTATGTCTCTCTCTCTCTTTACCTCTATCTCTATCCCCATCTCTGTTCATGCACGGAGTCATGTCCGACCCCTTCCTGGCCGTCTCGGAGATGTCCCCGGGGGCGGTCGGCAACGCCCGCCGGGAAACACAATTACCTCGTCCTGGTCACGGACTGCTGGGGTGCTCGCCGGAGAGGAGGTGGGTTGGGGGTGTTTAGTGCGGGGTTTAGGGTGTGGGATCGCCTAGTCTCATCTATGTAAACACACAATTACCCACCCCTGGGTGTGCATGGATAGTGTCTACGTTTAATCGGCGGTTATTGGAGGGGTTTATCTCGCCTTGTGCATGTGGTGTGATACCAGAACGTCAGGCATGTATCGTATTGTTAATTCATGAATCAGTCACGAGTTTGCGCCACCATTCGGGGGCATAACCTGTGTTCTGGCTCAGATTCAACTGGCTTTCACAATTTTGCCATTGTCCCCTTGTCTCTCTACACCAATTGCAGAATAGAATCACTTAAACATGGAACCCAGGACATGTTTGTTCATACATAAAGGTTCTTTATATACCTACTGCCGCAAGTGACGTAAATACTACACGCTGCTCTCTACGGCTGTGCAGTAAATCGTTTTATAAATGGTGTCAATGAAAGGGATTACATCATTTTTTTCAGAATGGCCGAGGTTGTCTATCGCTTCGACATCGGGAGCACTAACGTTGCAGTACGTAAAGAAAATACACTGAAATACTGAAAAATTAAAGGTGTATATATGAATTCCGGAAGAAAACCCCTTTGAAGTACAGTAATAAAAATGTAAATGAGCCTCGCACTCATCATAAAATGGCTGTGCAATGGGTTAGCAACCGCTATGTTTTTGTCCCACTGGTTTCCTGTCGGTTTCCACGCCACAATGAATGTTGCCATGCATGCTGCTGTACATGTTGTGCTGTGATAACGTTACAGCCGCATTCCCATTTGTACCTGATACAAGACGAGATGGAGTAGTCTTTTTGAGCGTGGGCCACACGCAGATATACTCAGAAGTTTCCCTGACAATACACTCCCTAGCATCTGTGACTGTCTGTTTATCACTCTGGTTATGTCCCACACTTCATCTTTACACTAAATAAAACAGCTGCACTCACATCGAATCTGTCAGTGTGTGACTGTGTGTGTCTCTATATGTATTTCTGTCTATCATTGTATCTGTATGACTCTTTATCTGTGCCGACTGGGGCATGTATACGTAGGCCTGGCGTCCACCTACTACGATAGAAATTTAGACCTCCAGATATGGCACCGATACAAAAAGCAAATATCAGACACATATCGGGAAGGTCCAAAATCTTAGACATATCTCTAGACATGCCAATCCACCATGCAATTTATGGGTTTTTTATCGGGTCACAAGTCGTGATCAGAGTTCGCTTTAGGTAAGGAAGTATCAATATGTCAAAATAACTTAATCGGCTTTTAATCCTATAAAAATAAAATTAGATTGTTTATTAATCGCAATTTTAGGAAATCCCCTATCATCACTTGTTTACTTGAAAATGCATTGTCACTGGTAGTGTCATATACCTTGTATATGGGTATATGGTTAAAGAACGTGAAACATTAAATTTATTGTTTTATAACACCGATTACAAAGGCCCAGCCCCATTGGTGCGATACAATTGCAAGTCAATTTTGTAAGCGGTGCCTCATTTCTGTTAGTGTTACTGGAGAAGCTACAAAATCGTGCTTTAAGTATATGTGCAAAGACTAAGATTGCTGAATTAAGTATAGAAAATCTCCATAAATCCTGTAATGTAGATACCCTCGCAGTCAGACGAACTTACCTCAAATATGTGTTCATGAAACGATATTGTAAAGGCATTGAAGCTAACATAAACCCGCGTACTCGTACTCAAGAAAAAAGAGACTGAAGAGACCTCGGACGGGTCATTTCAAGAGAAACCCCTTAATGTAGGGGGCGCCGTTCTGGACAAACCCATTTCGTCAACCTTTTCGTCATACAGTATACATTTCCTTACACGTAGTGTATTTCGTTCACGAAATACACTACGAAACGTATATTTCATACCCTTAAATTTTTTATCCTACCCCAAAACTTTTTACGAAATACAATATCGGTCACACTAATTTTTTTGTAGAACAACTGAAAATTTCGTCGAAAAATTTCATTTCGTCTAGTACGAAATTCATTTCGTCTAATATGAAGGTATGTTCCTCGGAATGACCTGTCTAGAGAGGTCCGAGATTGCGTGAAAATGTCTACTTATAAAAAGCATGTGTAGTTATTAGAGTAGGTTTAGGACTTTCAATGATAGACGATGATGAATACCGGTAATTTGATCTCATTACATTATTTTCCATTAATCACTTGCTTATTTCTTCCACTGTAGAGCTGTGTCTGTTCACTGCTATGCTATATGTATGAACGTGTAAATTGAAGACACACAAAACCTGCCGCCAGACAGAATGTCTGTACTTTTTCAGTAAATAGAAAAAAAAAGAAGAAAAAAAGTCATAAACGCAGGGCAAGGGTCATAAAAACGGCGCCGCCCATCGCATGGCACACAATCGCACCAGTGGGGCTGGGGATGCGCCCGTGTGCGATCGTGTGCGATGCAATGGATTCATCGCATCGCACATCTTGAAATGTTCATGATGTGCGACGGATTCGTCGAACAGGTATCGTCGCACAGGCATGGAGTATTTCATATATTTCAAAGTATGAGAATGTAGTACACCAAAGATCAAGTATTAATTGAGTCCCTAACCTCATCCACGACCTTATAGATTGCACAGATGTATAAATAATACTATAGTTCACGAGAAGAGAGTGCATGACATCCATTATATACCAATTTATTTCGAAGGAAAACAATGATGCAAAACCATCTAGACGGTATCTATTGCTGAATGTACCTTTGACAACGTTATACCCTCTGTTATATTTATGCATCAACTCACATATCATATTCAATTATAACCATCTCATCTTATGGTCATCTATATAATTTACAATCTTCGGATTAGGAAAATCGCTCTCGAAATAGCTGCCGTATTTTTCAAAGGTAGCGCCACTAGCGTTGCGACGATTTCAACACAGCAGTGAGGCATATCCTGGATTTTCTCTGCGATTGAGTGTGATGAATCCATCGCAATTGGGGTCATAAACCCCGCCGAGGGGGCGTTTATGGGGCCATAAAACAAGTGCAACAATAGCATCGCACCAGTGGGACCGGGCCTTAATACATCAATATCTCTAAGTTAGTTTGTTATTTCTGTAAAATATATGATTTGATGGGTTAGATTTCTAAATTAGCATATATTTGTTTTTTTTCCAGAATTATATCATGGCTAATTACGAACCCAACAACCCAAAGAGGAGACGTCTTTTGTAACAGGATGAAGTGCATGCATTACTCCAGGCCCCTATCATCGACAAGCCCATCTTGAAAGGGAATTTCAACGGGAACAGGGGCCGGCAAGGTGGCAAGAGATACTGCATGGCATCGAAGTTTAGGAAAATTATATGAAAATATACTATATAATTATAGTGTCTTTTATCAGTTTATTTGTTAATCATTAATTGTGGTCTGAAGAATGTCTCAATGGCTATGAAAACAAATGGTCATAATCATAATTTTACCATTGTGGTCTTAAGCTACTTTTTATCGTTTTAAGATTTTTACATGATTTGTTTCTTATTTTGTATTTACAGCCGAGGTTAACGCTGCAGCGATGTACCCCAGTAGTGTGGCCGAATGTCGTAAAAAGCTCACACACCTTGTGTCTGAGGCTAAAAGTCTAGTAAGTAGATATCAAATTTATTATATTTTCATAATTTAGTAATTCAGATTTTTTGGGTTGATACATATTTATAAAATTATACATCATACCTCCTCCTAACGGTCATATTGTCTGCACTGCTTAGATAATGTCATTTTGTACTATCGAACCCAATTTAACATTTTCTTATTTCCTTTCGTATATAAGTCCTTAAAAATACAATGAACATATGGGTAGGTTTTAATATCAATTTTTGTGCTAATAATATTTCTTAGAAGGTAGATCTGCTTTCAGAACTTAAATGGAACAAAAGGATTTGGTTTGAGGCGCACACAGCAGAAACCGTATGTAATTTAGCCGGACCAACCCCTTAGTTTGAACAGAGTGGTGACAGAGGTGGTGGACAATCTAACTCACACCCTGATACACATTAGGTGGGATGTCCATTAGCCAACAAAAGCCTTCGGGATTTTTGTTTCCTTCTTATAAGAAATCCATCGTTGAGGATTACCCAAATAATCATTATCGGAAACGTTATCTGTGGTGCATACTGACGGATGTCCTAAACATTCTTTAAATGAATTATTGATGTTTTTAAGATAAAGAATTGCCAATACATTGAAGATAATAGTGGAAATAAACAGGATTAAGAAATATTTAGTCGGGGTTTCTTCAAATTTCTGGCATCTCTGTTTATACAGACAATTATGTCTTAAAATCATATTGATATATTGACATTGATGATACATAGCCAAAATATAGTTCTATTTAAGAACAATATCAGGTAATAATCCATTAAGAAATTTGAATTTATATCTAAGATAAATAGCCTTTACACCTTCACACCTTTTTCAAGTGACCTCGAAATGACCTTCACTTTTGACTTCAGAGTACAAAGGTCGTGATATCAGTATCCTTTGGGAATATGATGGTGACAGATAGACCGATGACCATCTTGGGATTCTAGAGTATCGTACACGGTTCACCGGGTTCATTGCCAGGGCAACAGGGACGTGGTTAGAGGTTTCTTATAGTGAGGGGGTGGCTATGGAGCCGGTTATAACCAGCCGACTTTTGATCTCTGATACTTTTGTCGGCTACCACCACCAAATTAAAAAAAAAATCATTTTTGTCAGCAATCGGCAATTGGAAAGAGAAAATTTGTAAAAGCTATGGGAAGGTTGTGTGGGCACTGAAGGTCCATTTAAAATATTGGCGATTTTGTAGTCCTATTGGTGGTCTGTTTCCACTTGCCGATCGAATTTCTATACCGTTTCTTTTGGACCATTGACCCAACTCATCGATGATAAAATCAACCCTTGTTGAACGACGCATCTGTTGGGAAGCGGTGTTGAAAAGCCAATAGCTTTCAAAGATCAGTTGCAGATTTCCTTATTTATATATCTAACTCGAGTTCGGTTTCGTATTTATCCTACCCCATCTATGCTTTTGTATTACTGTTAAAAAGATAAGATTAATATTGAGTCAACGACCAACAGAACTTTTTTCATAGAGGCTGACTTCCTGCACTCTGATTGGTCAATATTGTTATTACTCTAGTGGCATAAAAAACACTTTATGTCACGGCCTGCCACATAAAATTTCCCTATGTTAAGTCTATGGCGGTTTTTTATTAGGGGTAGGATAATAAGTAGAAACTGAACAAGAGTTAGACTTGTCAGTGTTTATGCCACGACGGGCAGGTCGTGTATTACTACACGAAGCGATAGCTGAGCGTAGTGAGGAACAGACCTGACCAGAGTGGCATAGACACTGACAAGTCTAACTCGAGTTCGGTTTCGTATTTATCCTACCCCGTCTCCAGGATTTTAGAATATTAGAAAATATGGGAACACTCACCAATTTTGGAATATCCGGCAATAGACTGGAAATTACGACGTCAAACTTAGATTTGTGTGATAAAGTAGATTACGTCTACTTTAGAAGTAGATTGCTTAGGCAGCATGGAAATCTACAACACGCACCCATTTCGTTTTTGATGTATATATCAAAAATCACATATGGGGTGGGGCTGGTTTCATAAATCATTCCCAATACTCTCTATCATGTTAGCAAACATTTATATGGGCGCCTTCAGTGCAACCGGAACTTTTTCATAGTAGCTCACAATCTGATCGCTGATTGGTCCATTTTTGTATGCCCCATGTGGCATAAAACACACTTTATGTCACGGCATGCCACATAAAATTAGCCAATGTTAAGCCTATGGTGTTTTTTATTAGGGGTAGGATAAAGGTTTTTATCATCCACTGTATGCAATGACCCCGTTGAAAAGTCCATATTGTTATACGCTTTATTACTGGGTTTAATTTTTTTTCTCGAAAAGATGTATAATCAATGCAACAAACGATGGTTATATGAACAGGCGGCTCGAGGTAATACATCCGCTAGCGCTCGTGTATTACGATGTGTCAACCTCTCGTCGTCTACAGCCTGTCCACAAAAACATCGTTTATTGTCCATGTACTTCATGTGGAGGGCCTAGAATACACAACCAGCAAGGTGGAGAGGAGGAAAACGTTCATCGAAGCGACGTTGCCCATAGTGGTTCGTGGTATCATCTATGTATCCTTTATCCTGGTTGCAGATCACACGGCCACTTTATCAAGGCCATGGACCTACCAACGACGCACAATAACATTGAATTGAATGGTCGTCGGGGTGCATCGGGAGGTTTTAAGTTTGGGTCAGTGTTGGTGGGTTCCTGGACAAAAGTAATGCTAAGGGGATGCAAGGATGACCCTGGCGAAACAAGCACTGTATGTGTTCAGGATGAAGAAGGATACATGAGCAGTGATATCAGCATCTACAAAGACCCGTTTCTCCGAATGGCGGATCAGTAGACGAAAACTGAAGATGCTGCGGTTTATATGTAGGCCATCCTGTCTTTTCAAACCATCTCTGTCAGCATTTCCCATAAACTATATACATATATATATATATATTTTTTTAAATCCCATAATTATTTCTTTCCATTCCCCTCGTGGACAGCAACCTCAATGGACTATTGTGAAATGTGTATTTATAAATTGCTTCTGTCGATATTCACGATCACAAAATCCATTAAAAAAAACTACAATACATCGAATATTTGGGGGAAAAACTACCCATTGAGCAAATCAACACCGACACCCTTTAATCTTATTTGTATGGCATGACCTTAAGTCATTATTTTTTATAAATAGGCCCGCATTATGTTACTGTTAAGTGTATGATTCCTGTATCTTCAAAACTATATCTGACGTATTATTACGGAGGTGATATACATATATATGCCCCAACAAATCGGAGTTGGAATACCATATAATATGGTGCAGTCACTGTACTTAATCTAGTAAATGCCCACTCACATTGTGCGGCTAGAGAGCTTGCGACTAGTCGCCGATTAGTGGAACCTAGCTTGAGACTCTCCAAATTGCTTGCGAGAGGGTGTACCCTCGGTTCTTCTGCAGTAAGGTATGCTCAAATGTGTGTGAACCACTTCCCCAAAAATTATTATCTATTGTTAACAAACAAGCTGGAGATTGGTCAACTTCTCTTTGCTGTTGGTTCAGTTCGGTAGCCAATCAGATCGTAGAACGCAAAAGCCAAGCCTGTATTATTTCTGGGTCCCTAGACTTTACAATTTGGTTGGTTTTAAACCCAGGTCCCCCAATTAGCAGTAGTATAGGACCTCATAACCGTTCTGAATTTCCTGTAAGAAGGGGTAAATTTTGAGGTTATTCAAGGATCATAAAGAAAGGGGATTTCAATTCTTTCATGAAGGAATCGACCTAATTGTAGATAAAGGGCTTTATGTTATTGGTGTTCAATTAATGATGATAAGTCATATTAAATAAAAAGTATTAATTTCACAAATAATACGGTAGTCTGCTTATGTATTCTATCACAATTTTATTAATTGGGTTGAATTGATTGTTTATAAAGGGAAGAAATTTAAATTTCAACTGATACAATCTTAAAGATCATAGAAAGACACTAAGACTTTAAGATCATGGATGTTACTATCATGTGTCCTGCGTTTATGTTCAATTGGGAGCTATGGGCTTGACACCCTTTATACGCTAATTGTACATTCTGTAGATTCTGACACACAGGTCCTCTTCCATAAATTGTTCCGTGGTTTAATCTTTTTGCAGCCAAGCATTTATTCATCATGCACATTATGAATTGTGACGTTTGTACAGTAGGCATCTGTGCATGGTTTATGTTGTTAAAGATCTACAAGTCTAAACCAACCAATAATTCATCAAAGATTATCGATCTTTCTGATATTTTTTCCGAATTACAAGCGACACTCAGCCAAACATATATATACAAAATTTATAATTCTGTGATAATTTCCAAAGAATCGTGAAGTAGTAAAAACAGCATTCTCTTGTCTTGCCTTTGGAAATGCCATATGGTATTATCCGGCCGTAGATCTACTGGGATGCCATATGACATTGCCCCGTCGTATCTATGGGGAGGCGATATGGCATAAGGCGATATGGCATAATGTGATATGGCATAACCCTCCCGGGAAAGGGTTAAAGTCCATCTTCCATTGTTTTATGAATCTAGGCTATTCCAAACTGAATAGGACGATGGTCGCTAACTTTCTTTGCCTGAAACAGAAGTGAAACATATCGTCACCATTTTATTGAAACTCATGTTCTTCACCATGTTATATCGTTGGTTCAGAGATGAACACGACCTCAGTAACGCGGACTCAAAGGTGGACACAAGAGCAAGTCTTGTATATATGCAGGAAACTAAATGATATAAACCAACATATGTGAGTCGAAGTTTATCATTGCCGTATGACTTTATAAATTCTGAACAAATTTGATCATACAAACGGTTTCGTGTATTTGATTGCTGAAAATATGTTGTAAATTGCATATTTCCCTTTACCTGATAATCACTCAGCTGCATGTCACTCTTGAAGTCATACGGCTTCGCCCTTTCGCCTTGCGCATAAGCCTGCTTCAACTGATTTCCACCCAGCACGAACCTGTTATATAGAAGTTCATCCATGAGTCCACAATTATGCACTGAATGTAATTAATGAACTATATTCACTGGTGACTACCTGTGATATATACTTTTCAAAAGCAACTTCACACCCACAAAATTACTGACAACCTATAATCCAGGGTCCTAATTTTTAGTCACGACCACCGTAAGTGCCGATAGGCTAAGATCGTAGAGGCATTCTACGACATATTTCTAAGACAAAAGATGGCCGGTGTGCTATAGACAATGTCATAGGGCGCATGACAGATCGGCGCGAAAAGTGCAGGCCGTTATAAGTATGGAAATGTCTTAGGTTCTATTAAACTGAGATAGTACAAGTCAAACTCATGGTGCGTATGTAGAGGATTTCCCCCCACTTCCCATAGGAATGAAGTTAAGACACTTGAAAACTACTTTAGGATATATATCACCTATAATTGCCCAAAATATGGAAAAGATCGGTTCCTTTGATCCAAAGATATTTGCATTTGAATTTGAAATAGAGCTGTAACAGTAGCAGCCATGTCTGTGTGAGCACTATCAGCTCTATTTCCCGAAATTCTAATGCCAATATCAGCAGATCAGAGCAGCTGATCTTCATATTTGGAAGGGTTATAGATTATATGTTTCCCTAACTGGTGATAAAGTTTCATGGCTTAATTCATGGGTGAAATTCCATGTGCATTGCGGCCTGTCGACTGTGGTTACAGTGCCTTCAGATCCGCGAACCAGCGAAATGCGAAAACGGGAACAAATGCAGTTACTGTCAAGGTTGCAGCATAAATTAGCAACCTAGATTTACCTATGAGGGGGTAGGTTAAGAGCATTTCCTCTATACCAGCAGGTACAGGGACGGTCTGGGTCAAGTGCACAATATATGCATCTTATTTAACTCTTGCGAATGGCCTTCTGTAGATCTTTGGCTAGTACTGTTGAAGAAAAGGACCTATAGAAACTTTAATTAACGAGCTTTGTATGAGCAACGTAGGGGCATATATAATATACATTCGTTCGCATCAAATATTCAACAGGCAACAATTGAACCATTTCTTTTCCAAATTTATAATGACGGGCAACCAGACTTACCTGTCTAAAGCCTTTCCTCCTCCGCCAACGGTAGTGTCATCATTATTGCTGATTATCCACTGAAAGCGAGCATCCGTAAACAGGCTGATATTTTTCCAGTCCTTCTTCCCCACATAGGGTGGTGCCGCGTTATAGTCCCCACCAATTATGATGTTCTGTCAACAAAGCATCACTATCAAGTTACAAGTGACTAACCTATCTAAGAGTGCATCCATATCACAGTGATGAATATCAGGTCTTGTAAGACAATGTCAATTTCTCTTAGGTATCTGGAGAGGAAACTGGACTGATGGCACCACGGACCGATGACACCTGGACTGATGGCACCTCTTTTCTGTTTTTCCTGGAACGATTACCATTTGATTCATGTAATAAGTAATATGTGGCACCAGTTCGGTTTTCAGGTGGGTATTTTTCAAACTTTGAAACAGAATCAAGGTAAGCACCTGAAAAGAATTGCCTACCCCATGGAAAATGAAAGTAGCCCCACTTCACCCCACCCCACCCCCCGTTACCAAAATAAGTCCCCCACCGCCATGCAAAATACAAACAAATCACCCCTTCCCCCACGCCCATCTCCACAGAAGTACCAGAAAAAGTGGTTTCCCAATGGAAATGACGAAGAATGTGCCCCCTGAATAATGAACCCTCCCCGTATAACTTAATTTATTATTGAAACTAACTCTAAGTTTCAAACTGATATTAGGTTGAAGCAAGAATATCATAAAGACTTTTATCCTACCCCTAATATAAAATATCATAGGCTTAACATTGAGTTTCCGTATGCCACACTGACTGGCATACGGAGTTTTATATGACACTAGTGGCATACAGAATTGTTATCATGTGATATTCAAAAATCAAGGAGACAGGGTAGGATAAAATCAAAACCTGATTCGTTTTAATCTTGGCCACCGCATGCCACACCTGGAGTTTTGGCTCAGGACTTCACTCAGCTTCGACTCATGAAGTCACTTTGCCAAACTCCAGTCGTGGCATACGGTGGCCAAGGTTAAAACTCATCCAGTTTTATGATAGTATGTGGTGCCATAAGTCTAGGTGAGTAGTGTCAACGGTCTTGGGAAAATGTTGCCATCGGTCCGACGTGGTGTAATCAGTTCAGTAAACCTATGAGAAAATAATGATAGAGGAAAATCAAACTGTTTCCCATTGAAAGAATTTCAGAGTTACCAAGTGAGGTTCTCAAATATTACTTAACGAGGCCTTGGTCACGTAATACCCTCGATAACGACACAACCATCCTCAATAATGAAACGATAACCCTTGACAACGGAATTTACAAGCATCCTTGATATGAAATATATTGTTAGTATCATCCTAGCAGTGGTGAGTAACTTAGCATACATACATCCAGTTTCCATCTATTGATGACATCATCATAGACATCTGTGAGACCATTGATCTCAGCCACTGCGTTAGTAGGTGGAGTGTGGATTCCGATGAAACCAAAGTCCTTGATGTCTACAAAAGACAATGGGTTACCGGATGAGCTGAGGGTTATTCCAAACATAATCAACCTATTAAATGTACGTGGTGTTGAGGGTTGTCTTTCTATTATCTGTAGGTATATATTTTTATCATTGAACAATCTTGCTGCACTGGTGGCCAGTGTAGGATTACTCAAGCCAGTCGCTAATTTATGCAGTGACCTTCACCTTGATGGCACTTGTTCCCAGTAGGACATGAGTATGTGAGATGGGGTACCCCACATGTTTTTCCGCTATGCTGTCCCAAACTAGGGACACTTCCACAATAGTGACAAGACACACCTCCCCTACAGTGACATGCCTAATGAAATGAGACTTAAATTTTGTCATTATTGCTGTCACTATTGCTGTCACTAGTCATGTCACTAAGTGGCTTAGTGACGCATTATATTGAAACGGGTCCCAGGCCACTTGCTCCGAACAAATTCATATACATGTTTTAGAAGACAATTGATGTATGTCAACCTACGTAACCTCTATGACAAGTTTTATGCAACACCTGTACTTATAGGACGTGACATCTCACTGGGGTTCTACTGTACGTGAATAGGCGGTCGCCTGACGTGAGTTACATGCCTACTGCACATAAATAGAGGTACGTACTGAAGTTAGGCGCAGAGAAGCGGACGCAGTAAGGAGGCCTTGAGAAGACGTTATTGGGATCAGGCCACTGAAATGTGGCGGTGACAGTCACCTTGCTGGGCCTGAAAATACAAACATATGTCTATTACAGTTTCCCAATGGAATATTTGAAACACTTATTGTAGTATACTACAATAAGTGTTTCAAATATTCCAATAACTGTGGTACTACTCTACTACTTAGTAAGAATGATTGGGGTAGCAGTAGCACTGACAGTAGTGCACGTAGAAATAATTGAATATAGAAATAGTCTGAATAACTATGGTAGAAAGGCCTATCATAGTAGTAGGAATATAATGTTATGATAGTCATGGAATTTACAAAATAATCAATGGTTTGTGAACAGGAGGCTGGAAAACACGAGAGGTGGACATACAGTAATAAATGTACACGAGCGTTAGCGAGTATATTAAGGACCCAGCCTCAAGTGGTTTACAGAGTTGTTTGTTCACAAAACCATTTGTTGTATCTACTATCCATCTTGCGGTGACTTGCATGGTCCCATACTATGGGATTATTTTCAATTAATCAATGGTTTTCAGGCCGTAATCAATGGGTACCAAATCCGTAATCAATGGTTATGGTTTCTGACATAATAGAAATAATGGGTCGTGGTTTACTGTGGCCCCATACATTTTCAATGCGGACTTTGCAATCAATGGTTGATAAAGTAGTAGTTATGATAGAACTGACCTGTAGTAGTATGCATACTGTTCTTTTCTTTTACCGGGGCCCAGTCGTCCACTGACTTCCGTACGGAATGGGTCTGTGGATGCTAATCTGTAACCAGATACACATGAATGTAACCAGATGCACATGATGAGGCATGTTTCCATTGCTGTGTGAAAATTTGGTGACCACAGAGTGCAATTGGAAATGACTTCGAAATATTTAATGAGGAAGTTGTGTATACTTGGCTTTTATTCGAGTTTTAAGAGTGTGTATCAATGGGTTGCTGTTGATATATATATAACATTGAAATAAGGGGGTGCTCTAGTAGACTGATGGTTGGCAATATGTAGCCAGACACTCATCGATCCATCTCAGATGCCCGAGACTTTTATTACGAACATCTATTAGCTAATCGAATTAATCAAGATTTAAAAATAGATTACTATATGTTACTGTCCTCTGACAGGCCCAGGGATAAAATAGTGTTCCAGCTGAGGAGTGCATCGGAACGGGTTTGGGGTGAAAAAGGCATGTATACATGGTCCCGATTCAGGCTACGACACAACCAATATTCGGATGCAAATATTAAGGAGGAATTCATCCTTAAATCGTTTCTATTTCACTGAATTTATCTAGGCGCTTGGATCTGCCACGCCCTTTGCTGGAATTTGGCTGCATTACTACATTAGTTCCTCGATCATGAGATAGTAGGCGCATTGAATTCCGTTCGCCTATCTCGGACAAACTTTCACTGTTTCCCCACTTTTGTCGTAGCGGATTGACATTATTCTCTGTTACGGCCGGACTATTATGAGAGGACGCAGAATTTAGATTTTATTTGCTATTTGTGTCTATCCTTTTTACTGAACTTTGTCTGTTTCTGAGCACTGCCACTGCAGCAGTCTCCACTTCAGCGGTGTTTGCCATCTTGGGATTTGTATGGTATGATGAAGAGCTTGTCAATTCTCCACTAAATACTGTGTTTACAGAAATCAATGAAGATAAATAAAGATGAATGCGGATGAATATTATAACACACTCTGATATGAATATTCTGTCCAAGCATTTTAGAAATTATCTTATCATACGCAATCGAGGGTGTGCAGGCATTGACCAGGTGACACACTCCAGCAGGCGCAAAATTATCAAATCAGTTATTGTTGACGGCTGTTAACAGGTTGAAGGCGGTGCTCCACTGCACCCACCCTGTGGGAATTGGGTGACGACTGAGGGGTGATCATTTGGTCATGGGTCAATCGGTGCTCAATCGCAAGTAGAGCTGAAGTAGAGCTAGGACCGTATTCATCGGCAAATGATCACAGTCGAATTTCCACTGATTTTTGAATAGTTCTTTCACTAATTGTGGTAACATCGCCCCATTCAGCTTGGTATAACCACTCAGGACGCAGGGAAGAATTGCTTGAGACTTTTTAGAAATCTCAGGTGTGGTTCCCCGTCAAATGAGCTTTCCTGGAATTAGTGTTGGCAGCACACCACCAATACTGCAACAGCCCTAGGCTAACATGAGCTTTTGATACCATAGATCATCAAATTTTACTATCAAAATTATCATATTTAGGAATAAAAGGAACTCGGGCTATATGGTTAAAAAATTATCTTACAAATAGAACTCCGTTTATGCAAACGGAAAAATTTCGGCCTTGGGAAATATCACTCATGGAGTGCCCCAAGGTTCCATCCTGGGGCCATTACTGTTTATAATATATGTGAATGATCTCATACAATGTTATCCTGACAATATTGCAACTGGAAATTGCCTAATGTATGCTGATGACATTGTAGTGTTCAGGGCAGGTGACTGTATTAGATCAACCACTCAAAAATTGCAAAATGATCTCGAAATCCTAGGAAACTTGTGTAAAAGGAACAGATTGACAATTAACACAAATAATCTAAAGTGGTAATTTTTGGATCTTCACCAAGAAGCAGATTGTAAAGGATGAGCGATTGCATCTAAACCAAGAGATTTTACAAAATGTAACTTCATACAAATATCTGGGTATTGTACTTGACAACGTATTATATTTTAAAGAGCATGTCAAAAATTTGATTAAGCAAGTTTCTCACAAATTATACCTCATGGCAAAGATAAGATCGTACATCACAGAGGGTGCTTGCCTACTTATTTACAAATCAATGATATTACCCCTGCTGGATTATGGAGATATCTTCTTAGTAAACTGCAACAGTCATGAAAATCGAAGACTCCAGATAATGCAAAACCATGCACTACGAATCATAACGAAATCACGACTGAGAACAAACTTAACCCTCGTACACCAAATTGTGCAACTACCTTATCTGAGGCGAAGACGCATATCTCATTTATTAAATTATATGTATACAAAGACTGATGAGGATGACTTGATCCAGCAGGGGAATCAAAGAACCAGAGCCTTTGATGGCATTGTGTTCAAAGTACCAAGGCCAAGATGCACAGCCTACCAGAGAAGTGTGGAATATCTAGGGCCGGTTTATTGGAATGCGCTACCCTCAGACCAACGGAATGTGGAAAATATAAAATCCTTTAAAGGATTACAAAAAGCTATAGGGATCAGGGAACTATGTACAACCATAGACAACCCTCTGACGGGATAGGCCAAAATGTAAATATGAGAACTATTAGCAAATGAATCTAGCGAGAATATAGTGAAGCTATTGGGGCTAGCGACTTAATATAAGGTATAAGCGAAAAACCATGGTAAAAACAGAGCTGAGGTTTACCAGACATCAATGTAAGGCATAAGATATAAAATGTAGTTATATATGTATTGTATAGTACACTATATATTATTTTCATATTAACATTATATTATGTTATAAAACTACCCGTATAATATTATGTGTTTGTGAACCTTTATTAAATGTATCTAATATGTTATCATGGAAGTTGCAAAACTTTGAACAATTGTATGCAAAAGAGGAACTGGTGGCACATTGAAACCAGCTATATTGTAAGCTGAGTGCCTCTCACAGTATAAATAAAAGTATTTAAAAAAAAAAGAAGAGTCGGCACATGCGATGCGCTAACCCGTGAGTGGAAACCCAAAATGATAACAGTTGCGGAAGTTTGGGGAGAAATTTAGCACCAGAGTTTGCTACGCACATTCGTAATTTCCAGGCTTATCTATATTTACCTTCATTGTTCCATTAACCACAATATTTAGTTGATATTTGACAGGTACACCACCACTGGCTTTCCCGGCACCCACATTGACTGCTTCCCCACCTGTAATGCAAGGGAGGCAGTCAGGGACCCTGGTGATACCTGCGAACCCGTACGCGCAGACAAAAGGTTTGGACAGATTTGAAAGATTGGACATAATCCGCTAACCCGCAAGCCAAGACCGAAAATTCTAACAGCTGCAGTAGTATGGGGAGAATTTTAGCACCAGAGTGTGCTATAAACATTCATAACATCAACACTTATCATTATTTACCTGCATTATTCAATAAACCACAATATTCAGCGGAAATTCGCACGCTGGTGTTCACCCTCTAGTATAAATCCAACATGGAAGACTGCACTGATCCACGCACCCTCTATCAACTGAATAAGGAACTTGCTTCTAGCGCATGATACGGCCAACGTCCACCAGACAGCATAAAATCAACACCCGATTGTGGGTATCTCCGCGATCGTGTTAATGGAATCCAGTGGAGCAAGACCTCCGATTGAGTGCCAATTTAGGAGAGATTGTGGGTATCAAAAGTGTTGTGGGAGTGGAGCGTTTATGGAACAGCACCACCGATTATTGTAAGTATGATAAATAAGAATGGGTGAAGAACAAGAATCGGTAAAGTGGAGCACCAACTTTAATAATGTAAATTATTTAGAGGAATCAATCCCAAATGTTCTGGAACCTGCCTGGTGGAACTTCTAGGTAGGTGACTATTTAACCCAGACAGGTGCCTGTAAGCCGCAGGCAGGTGCTACACAAGCACATAAATTCAGCAACAGGCGGCAACACCAATTTCACCTGGCTGGTGGAACACACCCTTTAGAGTAAGAGAATAATTACTTATTTAGTGCTTGAAGTAGTTGTCCAGGTGTCTGGCCAGTTTTATCCACTATTTCCTGGATGAGTATGATGTCGTACTGTTTCATGATCTAAAAATAATAAAGGAAAGTTAGATAACATTGTGTTTTAAAAATTATTTCTGGTATAACCTAGTAAAAAGAAAAATGTACGTGTGTACGGTGAAGCGTGAAGCGAAGTGTGAGGGAGAGAAGTATGCTGTGTGAACACACGTTGCTGAGAGATGCGCGGGATAAGCGCTAGGGGGGGGGGGGGGGGGGGGCAATGACCACCCCTGACCAACAGCCATGGGTCACCCATTCTATCAGACTTTTGAGGTATGGCCAATGTCTTCCTCTTTTGTACATGCAAATAGTACTGTGGCATACATATTCTGGCATTTATTCAAGACAGAAATTTAGATATTATATATCTTGCTGCCATACTGGACACATATTTATTATACACATGTACACATCCTTTATCTCACCCCTGGTACAAGTTTAGCCATTGGAATAACATTAGAAAAATATACTCAACGATCACCCTGGTAAAGTGACTATGCCACGGCCGTGGTGTAGTGAATTTGCTAAGTATATTCCTATCATTCTGAAGTTGTGATGATATCTAATGTCATAAAAAGAGTAAGATGAATCCAGAACCGCACTTGAATCGTAAAATAGACAATACTCCACGAGTTTGGCTGTGCCATAATTGTCACTCGGCTTCGCCTCGATGACGATTGCGGCCCAGCCAAACTCGTGGAGTATTGTCTATTTATGTCATTTTCGATGCAGTTCTAATTAAAGACCTACCTGCCCTTGCTATATCATATTCATAATTTATGGGACACTGGTAAAAAAAACACCCTTAAAACAACGGACGGACTAGTGTGTGTAGAAAATAACCAGGTTGAGGCGCGTCACACTCTCCATGGGTAGCGAAGATATGTTAGAATAGTTACTTCATGATGTAGCATTGAAGGGTTAGAATATGATCAAAGTAAGTACATATAAGACGAACAAGATTGACGTTCTCAAATTAGACTTTGATTTGGGATTTACAGTGATGTCTTATGGATTGTATAATAATGATAATAAAAAAACAGATCAGGGAGGTGTTTTTCAGTCGTGACAATAGGTGGTAGAGGTAAAAGGTCTTGGTCACTGTTTCGCATTCCAGAGCCGTGACCATTTGGTGACCATTTAGTCCAAACGGTCTCCAATATAGTGACAGGATCAGATATGTCATACATGTATGATAGTAATACTAAAATTTATCAAATTTAAATATATTTGCAGTGGAGGATTCTGCGAGTAGTATACAATCGCTTTTATCTGAAAACAGCCTATATCATATTTATCACCCACCTTTTCCTGACAAATGGCATACAAATATTAGTTCATTTAGGCACGCACTATTTTTGTCATACGCTTTATCTTTCCGTATGCACCTCTTTGTATTAGGTGGATAATAAAAACGATGTTGCGCTGCATATATGCGGTGCTCATCCGTGGCCATGATTGGTCACAGGTACTGTAACTCAAACCGCAGTAAAATGAATCTTTATTTAGAAATTATATCTTTATACATTGGCCTGCTTACCTGCACGATGATATCCACAGTTGGTGTATCCTTCATCTTCTGTGGGCCTAGGTTCTGAATGTTGAATGCCGCAATTCGTAGGTCATTCTTACTGTTCCGGAGGGGACAACATTCACCATGCACACACCACAAGGCCAGCAAGGTGAGGATGAGGAAGACGTTCTTCATACTGATGTTGCCCATCGTGGTGTAGTGTTTTAATGTGTGCACGCCTCATACTGAGTGTCTTATATAGCTGGTGCTGGGTGCCGGATGTCAGACTTCCAACTAAACCACAAGTTTCTTCTGTCACTCTCACCTCATATGATGGCTTACATAAATGCTGCTGATCACATATATATATATCGGCTGCATCCTCTTTTCACATGACTAATTATCTAAAGAAAGCGTCCAAACACGATGCTCCTCAGGATATCTCCATAAATGATTCTCGCTAGAATGAATTACATTTCCTTTGTTAGATAGTTTGACATCTAGTTTCTTCTTCAGTGCTTCTTCCATATAGTTTTTGGATACATCAAGGTTCTTCCATCATATATGCACCTTCTCCTGAAATTGTCTAAATGAGTAGTTTAGTTTCTCTCTGTCGTTCTCCAGTTATTTGACATTAAACAAAAACTGGTTTTATACTTAGATCCATTGAGGAGAAGATGATTAAGTAAATAGATGAACAGATAGTAGTATACATAGATAATAATCGATGGGTTTGAGGATAGGCAGCTGTAAACCACGAATTCCAAACTCCAGGGGGCAAACACTGCAAGCTTGGCATGTGTGTCTGTGCTCTATTTGGTTGTTGAACCAACAGCCAATATAGGGATGACCACTCTGATTTCGTCCTGCCACATGCAACCACGTGACTAGGTTAGGAACTTGAGTGAACCGTAGTGGGCCGAATATGCCATTCAAATCATGGCAGCTGAACTGAAAACATCGGGTTTACGAAGAAAAAAGACAATTTTGATGATGACTTTCTTCCCATAGAAACCAATATCACTTGACATGATAGGGATGTATACATAGACCTGAACTGATGTGATGACTTAATAAGTGAAAAAAATGGTGTATTTTCCTGTTTTAGGTATGAGGTAATAGGAAAACGTAATGACTGAACCGCAGTGATGCAATGGTCGGCCTTTTATAACATAAATATGCCCCTACGACTCCGGCATTGTGACATTTTACGTAATACAAAATACCTAGAACGTCTTTCTCTACGGGCTCAGTAACCACGTTTCTTTTATTATCTGCTGCTCCCATTATTCACTGATGGACTATGTTTTACTTTGTTTCCCTTTCGTTATTCCTCTACTGGAATAGGCAGGATTGGTACTGATCAACACCACATTTATAACGAGCGTTTTCTTTGAGAAATTCTCAGTGGAAAAAAAGAGAAATCCTGTTTATATTTGCGGTTATCACACTGCATATGTCATCTCAATGTGTATCTATATTTGGTCCACAGGTCCGTGCAGCACATGATAAAATGGGACAATCGCGGGTGTCCATACACATGTATTTAACTGGCTGTTTTTCATGGTACTGACTTGAAAGAGGATATATTCCGAATTCAATGACAACATGAGGATTGAATTTATACCCATTTCTATCACAACTGAATATGGACATCTTTTTCAATTCTCACTAAGTCGCCACATCGGATTAAAATTTGAACTGGTCAGACACGAATTACATAATTACCAATACAAACCATGGGTATGGACATAAAATTTATTGAGTATGGCAGACATACTTTTAAGGGTCCATAAACATAACATTAGAGATACGAGATAGTTGACGAGCTATTGAGAAGCCCTACAGAGTAGGAGAATTTGAGAAGATGAGATTAAAGAGTTTTTGTAGGGTGGGTGGGTGGTTCCTTCTTCTTGGCGCGCCAGGGTTGAAGTGAACGCAGCCGGGGTGGCATGCAGTGTTCAAGTGATTGGGGCACATGAGCGGGACACGCAGGGTGATGCCCTAAGGCATCAACCAGAGCTGGCCAGGTGATGCCTCAAGGCATCAACCGGGGATGGCTGGGTGATGCCTTGAGGCATCATGTCATGTGATACAAAGATCAAAATGTTCACAATAGGCCTATATCACCTCTAGCAGTATTCACTGGCACTAGTACCCAGCTCTATGACTGTACCCCTGCAGTGGGTACCCGGCATGATAGGGTTTAAAAAACCTTGATGCTTGTGCAATGTATTTCTTCTCTGTGTTGTTACTTATCTAATCATTAAGTTGGTGGTAGTGGTGATTATATGGAGGAGCTGTCATCCTTCAATGACCAGCCAGAGAGGTACTTTGAAATTAACAGCCCCCCATGGAAGGTTGGTGACATCTGATCTATGGGATGGCCAGGAATCCCCTGCTGGATATGGTGCGACCCCCAGTGGGGTTACCCACAGCTGGGAAAGGAACCTATTGGTTCAGATGGAAATTAGTTGAAGCCCCAACCTGTGGTGGCATAGGGTTTTGCAAGGAGGGGAGGGGCCAGGCATAGTAATATAGGACGAGCTATGTGAGGCAGAGGCTATCCAGGAAAGGGAGGTCCTGGGGATGAAGACTGGATAGCCCCAGCAGTCTGGGAGGCAGAGGGTGGAACCGGATCCAGGTGGAATGTACCCTGGTGGACCCCTGGAGTGGGATGCACCCCACAAGGATTCTGATCCCTGTCATAGAGACCATAATGCCAGGAGTCCTAGAAGACACCTGCATAGGGGATGTAGAAAAAACACCTTGGATCTTGTTGGGTGGTGAAGGACACTATGGGAAGGGCAAGATTAACCACTTGGAGGAGGATAAGTGGACAGCACTTCTGGAACTTCTAACCAGGTGAGCATTGGCATTCAAGCTAGCCTCTGACTAGAAGAGTAAGAAAATGCTGATCCTTTATCAAATGGACACAGGGTTGACAGTCCATTTACTAGCCCCTATCTGCCTTGGATGGTTCTGGTGCTGAAGAAGGAACATCTGTCCACTTCTGTATTGACTGCAAGAGGATCACAGGAAAGGATGCTTATCGACTGCCCAGGGTTGATAAATCACTCTACATGCTGGCTAGATCCCTAAAATATGAATGATGTCAGGAGTTTTCTGGGCCTTGCTAACCATTACTGCTCCTTTATGCCACAGTCTGCTAGTCTGGCCAAGCCACTAATTGCACTGGTGAAGAGTAGGCGCTCCTTTTGGAGAAGACCAAGGACTAAGCAAGCATTTGCAGTACTGAAGGAGATGTTAGTAAAACCCTCCATCCTTGGCTGCCACAAAGCTGAAAAGCAGCTGGTGGTAGAAATGGACACCAGGGAAGACATCTTATGTGCTGTCCTCTCATAGTACCAGGCCAGGTTTGTATAGGTTCTCTCTCACAAAACCGGAATCCACTATCTTTTGGGGCACCCATACTACTCAGGTCCAACCACACTGCCCTGTGGGTGGTTGAAAAGGATGAAAGAACTGGTGGGACAAGTGACTGGATGTTACAACCTCCATACTGGGCACCACCCTGAGTGGATTCATGGCAATGCTGCCCAGTTGTGGTTCCCTTGCTGCCAGTGCAGCCAGGATGAGGCAGAGGGTGATAAATGTATCATGGTTACCTAGAGCCAGGGTGGGCAAACCGCCCTGTTGCTGCCCCTGGCAGCATCCCATTCTCTTGGAAATTCTTGCAACTTTAGATGAGACTTCATGCTATCACCCACCACGTGGTCAACGGTCAACCTGCCCGGCAACCCACCGACCCGGGTCAGGTTTCACAATACAGCCCACACCTCTCACTTCAGGTGTTCACCACCTGTGCTGCTCACCACCAACCTGTCCACCACACACCATCATGCGGCCCCGCCGCCCAACGGTCTTCCTAACCCAGACACCCCGACCCGGGTCAAGTTTCACAACAACCCCGACCTACTCCCCACTTCCTACCTCTCCTCATCACAGACCCTCGGCTTTTTCTCTTCCCTTGGGGTAATGTCTCAATTTTCTACTCTCAATTGCCTCGGCATTTGCCCCGGGGAAGCAATTTCATAGACGACTCAGGGCCCTGTGGACGACTCACCCCGTCAACTCGGACCTCCGATGCTCCCACACGTCTCACTTACTTCTGCCTTTTACAGTCAGCCACTCTTCACGCACTCACACGTGTCTTCCCCTCCAACCCCGCAGGGCGGGAGGACCTCGTCTCACATGTCTTCGCCTCCTCTCCATCTCACTCGGCCCCCTCCCGGGGTCGCCTCTCCATGTGTCATCAACCTCACCTCCTTCTCCGGCCTTCCTTCACTTCGCAGGCCACCACGTGTCTCACACATGTCTTCAATCCTCGGGGGGCAAACAAAACCCAGGCACCAATAGGCCAGGGCACTCCCAGCCTCTCCAGGTCATCACCGCCGCCCTGGCCCGCCATATGCATCAGCACCGGGCACAGGCAAGTCCCACGCCTCAACACGGGACACACCCCCGCCAGACCCACTGTATCCCTAGGACCGGGTCCGGGCACCTCACGTGCCTGCAAGCCTGGGCAGCACTCTCCCGGCACCATCTCTGCACGTGTCTGCCCGTGGCACACATCGCCAGTCCCTCCAGCTTCAACCAACACCACAGGCCAAGTCACATGTCTCGCATGTGTCTTACCCCCGCCCTGGCCGACCCTGGGCAGCGCTTTCCTCGTCCCTCCTCGCCGGCCCTCCCAGGGGCCCGGCTCTCGTGTCCCTCACGGACACCTTCCAGCTGCCGTCAACCTGCCTGGCCTCCTCTTCATGCCGGCTGCCCCTCTGCGGCCGCCGACATGACGGCCCGACCGCAGCCCCTGGTCACTGTCTGCCCTCCATGTGTCACCACCCGTCACACCACCGCCCTGGCCCGCCGTATGCATCAGCACCGGGCACAGGCAAGTCCCACGCCTCAACACGGGACACACCCCCGCCAGACCCGCTGTATCCCTAGGACTGGGTCCGGGCACCTCACGTGCCTGCAAGCCTGGGCAGCACTCTCCCGGCACCATCTCTGCACGTGTCTGCCCGTGGCACACATCGCCAGTCCCTCCAGCTTCAACCAACACCACGGGCCAAGTCACATGTCTCGCATGTGTCTTACCCCTGCCCTGGCCGACCCCGGGGAGAAAAATGACATAGGTATTGGATATTCTGACTTTTATAATGATAGTGATATAAGGTCCAGAGATATTGCAGGTTCAACATCAATATACATGGAGTGCACCAGTAGAATTCATACTTGAATCAACAGGGGCAAAGTAACAGAATACATATTTGTAGTAGGGTCTACCAAGATGACCAATGGGATGTTTCTCTGTGCTACAACATATTTTAGGTAGAGAAGCATATAGTTTGTGACCTTGCTTGAAGAATTTCCACAAGCTTTAATGACTGCATTGTTTTGTTCATGGGCTTGGTCAAGAGCCATTGAAGAGAACTGTTTCCTAGACTTGTGGACAACAAAGTGGCCCTTTTGGAAATCTCTTGCCACATTTAGATGTTGTTGCGTAAGGGACATCATATCTCTGAAGTGAGTAGACAGCCATTGAGCATAATTCACATTGCTGTTTGCAAAAAAGTAGGGGATTACACCTGAGAGTGCTGCACAATACAGATCAAAGTCCCCTTCTCTGAATGAGCAAATACGTGTGAATAGGACAAGCTCCATATCCAACACCAACTTCCAGAACTGGAACTGTGGACTTTCAGGTCTCCGCTTATCACACAAGTCCCTAAAGGTCAAGGTAGATCTGCTAGATTCCTCATGGGTTTAAGCTTTATAGGCATCTTTCAACAGTTTGCTTAGGCTGCATGCTGGAAGCCTGCAACCTTGGTGGTGTTGAGCCTTGTTTTTCCTTAAGGTTTGGTCAATTCCATTACCATCATCAAGTCTTGTAGGGTCAAGTCTGATTGGAAGCTGGGACTGTACCCAACTTCTGTTCTTTTGGCAGGATTACTCTCTGGTGATGTTAGAACTTCATTTTCTTTCATTTTGACAAAGGCAACACTTGTTTTAGATTGTGTGCCTAGATTTGATGGTAAGTATTGTGTTATTGGTTGATAATTTCCCAGGGTTGAGGGTTCATCCTTCTACCACCCATTTCATTGGCACATTTATTGTATGGAATACAACTAGGTTCTTGCATCTAGCCCTACACCTAGCCTGATTGTTCATCCAATATCATGATAGTCCCATGCAATCTGTACACCATCCTGATAACTAAAACCCCTTTATCCTTGTCTCAGCTCTCCCACATTTGCCCATACCTTCTATTCAGGTGCAGCTGCCTCACTAATTCTGGCGTTGATCAGACAGCATTTGGGACACTAAATAAACTGGACATCATGAGAGTCGGTGATCCTTAGTTGACACTGAACCCCAAGTCTCACAGCAATGGTTTCACCAGTGTGCCCTGGTAGTGCCTGACAATCACTCTGTTAAAGCCTTATTGGAACATGCAGGTCACTAGAGTTGACTAAATGTTCTATGATCAAATTGGAGATCAGAATGTTCCATCACATATAGACATGTGCTACCCTCACCTAGTTAAGCCCATGAGCGAATGTGGTGTGCCGGGGTGTGGCCGTTGCTGTGCAGAAACCAGCAGTGAGGACCAATGCCAGTTGTCTATTTGAATAATGTGGCTGACTGCTGAAATAAAGGTGCTACCTCTACCACCACACCCTACACCCCAATAATTTGAAGCTATGTGTGGTAATATAAGTCGTCTGGCTACAAAATTACTTGAAAATCAAATGAGAATTGCTAAATATTGATTAATATTAGTTCTAGGCTATTTGAAATGGTAGGAATGAATGCCTCATCCCTGAAAACATGCAAATTGACACCAAGATCACTCAAATCAACCAAGTGGTAATTTTTCTCTGAGGATTTTGATTCTTAACAGGTCACTTTGGCAGCCATCTTGAAAAATGGCTGCCATCTTGGATTTTCAAGTGGCTCGTTGGAGAGAATTACTTAGTATACCAAGGAGAATCACTGTACAAAAATTTGGTGCTTGTATCATCATTTGCAGGATTTTATCTGCTCCACTAATAAGGCATACCCAAAATACTTTGCCTTTAACCTCTGTTCAAGGTCATCTCAAGGTCACAAGCTATATGCCTCTCTACCTTAAATATGTTGTAGCACAGAGAAACATCCCATTTGGTCATCTTAGTAGACCCTACTACAAATATGTATTCTCTTACTTTGCTTCTAACTGTAAAATATTGAATAAGCCCCTGTTGATTCAAGTATGGATTCTACTGGTGCACTCCATGTATATCAAACTTGAACCTACAATATCTCTGGACATTATATCACTATCATTATAAAAGTCAGAATATCCAATACCTATGTCTCTCTGATCTTGAACATCAATTGCTGGCATTGTATACCCAAAATTGCAACTTTAGAATAATCTGAAAGAAAGTGTTTTCACTAATATAACCCCTTTTGACCAATTCAACCTCTGTAGATGTCATCTTGACCTTCACCAAGGTCAACCATATTTTGTGTGGCTATTGGGTCATATGATGTGTACATGGTCCTAAAATATCAGAAGGCCAAGTAAAATATTTCTTGAAATATCAGTGGTTAAAGCAGTTCTAACTGGGAGCTATTTTAGTTGTGACCTTTGACCTTTGACCTGACCTTGACAAGATTGTTCACCGAATATATTTTTACATCCACCAGAACTGTATTCCTCAGAACTGTAGCTTTCCAACGGTATATGGTGTACTTTAGTCTTTTTAGGTGATGGGTGTTCACCTACTGTAGCCCCCTCCTCAATTGTCCCGATCACGTAACCACGCCACACCATCCCGGCTGCGTTCACTTCAATCCTGGGATGCTGACAAGAAGGAACCACTCACCCACCCTACAAAAACTCTTTTTCTTCTCTTCTCACTTTCTCCTACTCCGTAGGGCTTCTCAATAGTTCGTCGACTCTATCTTATCTCTAATGTTATGTTTATGGACCACTAAAAGTTCTCTCGTATGTTTACTTACTCAATAAATTTTATGTCCATACCCACTCTTCAGTTAGCCCCAATTCATTCTTGTGCTATCTCATGATAAAACTGAATATCATGTCCTTCCAAATAGGTTTCATTAGATTAATTTGGAGGTTACTCAAGGTGTTCCTTAAGCTTGGTTTGTCTGTAATCTGCATGTGGACCTATTGCTTTATCTAGGGAAAGGCCCATGGATAAAACATCTGTTGTTGTGATACATGTTATGGCTAATATTGCATACCTTTAGAAAAGATCGGAGATTGTGTCATATGTGTGTGTGTATATATATATATATATATATATGTATATATATATATATATATATATATATATATATATATATATATATATATATATGTATATAATATAATCTCATTACATAAATAAAGGAGAGACAAGGTGTTTGGCGGTAATAATATACAACAAACAGACTTTATTCATTTTAAATACACTAGGTATAAAACCTATAAACCTGCCACAATAGAAATACATCGATATGGGCTAAATCCCTTAAGATTAAAATTTTCTCTACCAACAATGAAGAGACGTGTATGCGGTTGGGCGGAGCCAGGAAGAGTGAGCCTCAACCGTTATAGTGACGATAATAAGAAGGTCTCCCAGGATACTGCATCATGCTTGACGATAACCTTAGCTACGGGAGAGAAGTGTATACCGCAGTTAATATAACAATTGATACCATTCGTAATTTATATTAATATATTATATAATATATTATAATATATATATAATATGTATAAATTATCTAGAGAAAGTTTAAATTTGCATCCAATAAATGTGAATATAATGATGATAGCAGCTCCAACAATTCATGTTGCAAGACCGAATTGTCAAGCTTATGCAAATTCTATAATGTATGGCAGGGCGCTAAAATGAAACGGTTCTTCAGCTCTCTCACGTTTGAAAAGGTGCTCTGACTTTATAATGTGTCTAATGTGTGTTTATAACTGTATGAATCAATACGTCTTGACTGTATTAGTTGAAAAATGCTTTTTCAACTAGGGACTCTATTACATCACTGGACAGGGTGATGAAAACCAGCTTCCATCTATCAAGAGACGTTACAAGTTTGAGTTTGAGTTTGTTTATGTCACGCATGTTGTTGACAAAGTGAGATTACGGTGCGAACACAATGGGTAACCCTAGGAGCTGATGTTATTTCCATTTATAATGGAAGAGCGCGGTACACCGAAATGACTTCATGAAATAAAAGAAAGAGAATATCATAAGAAATTATGTATTTTAGCCATCTGTATCTGATCAGGAATAGATATCAAGAATATTTCAATAAACCTAGAGAAGTAATTTAATTCGCATGTATCACAGGAGTATCAATCAAGATATGTTTAAACTAACAAAAACTGATTACTTAATAAAACTAATTTCTGGTATTACCATACCTCCTTACTGGGTCTGTGTTTGCTGGTCTGTCCCATCAGATATAACAATAGGAATAGCATAGTGAATGGTCTGTCCCATCAGATATGGGAGTTCTAATGCTTTACAGTCAGGGCTGTCCCATCGGTTTTGAAATGTACATGCATTGTAAAGTGGTAGGAGAGCAGTGAGTCAGACCAAACAGGCTCTTGAGTACAGCTAGCTGTTCAATAAAGTAGATGGGGAGTGGTTGTGGGAGGGGAATGGGTGATTGCTATTATCCTACCCCTAATAAAAAATTGCCATAGACTTAACATAGGCAAATTTTATGTGGCAGGCCATGACAGAAAGTGTATTTTTATGCCAATAGAGAAATACAAAATTCACCAATCAGAGACCAGGATGTCAGCTGCTTTGAAAAACGTTCCATTTGCACTCAAAAGACGCACTCAGACGGTTTTCCAGCATGTTATGAAAATTTGAAATATGTGGGTACTCACAGAGATCAACATAGAACCTCACTTCCCCATGTTCCGGCCGTCATCGAAGCAAGATCATTTGTCAATGTCAGTGTCATTTTGGTGTGTGCAGCAAGGATAGTATAGGAGATATCTTGCCGGGCTGGCTTGCAGTTCAAATCCGTTTGACATTGTGGTTAATATTAATATTAACTCGGGTGTGACGCGGATATTAATATCAATCCAAATAGCTCACACAGATCAGTGTATTCGTCTCCTTCTAGTCACAGTAGGGTTATCAGATCAGTGTTACTTTTTTATCTCAATGACCCAGCTCCACTTATTGCACATAGTCTGTCCTAGTTGCCGATGATGACGTTAGATTTGTGGCCCACTTATGAGTACCATGGCAGCACTTTTCGTTATGTCAAAATAAAGCTCCGACAACGGTTTTAATTATATTAATCATCTTTTATACATTATTATTCAACTGATTATGCTATTTGTACACTTTTAGACATAAAGAATGCAGTGAAACCATTGCGAACTATTTCCTCTCCTGAGGCAGATTCTGGTCAGGTCTGCTCCTCACTACACTCTACTACGCCTCGTGTAGTAATACACAACCTGCCCATCGTGGCATAAACATTGTCAAGTCTAACTCTTGTTCAGTTTCTACTAATAGTGGCTTGACTGTAACGTAGACTTGCTTCAGGCCCAGAGTGTTATGCCTTCACCTATCTGCATCTCTGTCTGTCTCATTGTCTCTGTCCCTCTCTGCATATATCTGACTCTCTGTCTGTGTCTCCCTCCCTGTCTTCATGAAGGTCCATGATCAAGGGTTGCAGCAAGTCTATGGTCAAGTCTCAGGTGCAAGGCTTGGTGACAGGGTTGAAGAGAGTAAAAATTGGTTTGTTAGGTCTGTACAAAGTGGGTTTGAAGTCTGTCCCATCAGAATTGAAAATGTACAGTGTATTTAGGTGTGTCCCATCAGATTTGAACATGTATATCATAGTAATTATCATCATCTAATAGTTTCCTTTTCTGGTAGCAGATGACAGTATCCATAGCTAAGTGTCGGCTATTCCATGACAGTATTAATATAGTGAATATTTTGTCCCAAAAAAGACAAATATTCTATTTTTAGGAACCAAGTCAGTAGTGGGGCAGGGGCATGGTCAGACTGGGATACTGGACACCTGCCCACTTCACCAGACCTTTATAGATTCTTTGCAGTAAGCTGAAAGCCTGTGTCAGCATTCTAACCTCTAGATGATGTATATGAGTGCGATTTGTCATGCTCAATAAATAAACTCAAACTCAAACGAGTAGTGTTTAGGTTTTATCCTACCCAGTTTCCACAATAATTGCATATTAGAAACTAGTGAGATAAACAACACTTTATGTAACACCCATGGCAAACAAAATCCCTTGTTAAGGCATATTTTCATGCATTGGGGGCAAATTGAAAGATCACTTAGCCATTATTGGACACTAAAAGGTCAGCCTTTGACAATTTCACATGGTGTAAAGTCAGGGCTTAACCATCGTTGCAAGCTAAAGGTCAGTCTTTCATATATTTCCTTAGCAAAAAGTCAGGGATTGTCACTTGCTAAAAGGCCAGACTTAGACATTTTCCGATGCTGAAAGGTCAAGACAGTTTTTGCAATTGATTGGGTAAAATTTCAAGCTGGCGGGCAAAAAAATGATAGGGCAATCGCCCCCTGCCCCGCCCCCTATTCTGACGCCACTGCACACACCCTCACACTGACGCACACCCTCACATTCACACACTCTTAACTCAAGACACACTCACAGTGCACATATAGATCCCTGTTTTTCAGTGAATTGAGGACCAAATGTTTCTGTATGATTCTTTTAAACACCCGGCGTCTACACTTGACGATTACAGGCGACGGTTCTTAAATTTAGCGCCACCTGACGACTTTCAGCCGTCAAATCCTTAACATCGTCTAGTTTAGTGCCAAGGGATTGCCGACCACAAATCGTCAGATTACACAATTTGGCAGCATTTAACCCTTTCCGGCCGCCCAATGCCATACGGCATTCCCACAGATACGACCGCGCAATGCCAAATGGCACTCCCGCAGTTACGACTGCTCAATGCCATATGGCATTCCAGTATATACGGCCGCGCAATGCCATATGGCTTTTTTTTTACGTTGTTTTAAAATGCTTTTTTTTTTCATAAATCTTCGATGGAATTTAATGAAACTTTCAGGATATATGTGCATATATATAATATTGATAAATATTAACTTAGATAATCAGATGTCTCCATAGCAACGTTGACACCTGACTATAAAGGTAGGGAAAACTCGTTCCAGGCTCAGTCGCACCTACGCCAGTGGTTGTGGCTTCACTGATCGACTTGACAGCATTTTTTTTTCGGAAAAAATTGCAAGATGTCAGACTCTGAGTGGGAAGAGGATGAACCTGTAAGGATTACTCGCTCCAAGAAAACTCGTGATTATTTATTTGAAGAGTGGGAGTTACATCTGTCGAGTTCTGAAGAGGAAAGCGAAGACGATCGCACAGAGACGACAGTGTCAGAAGGTGGGCGTGGCTGGAATCGTGTACCAGAAAACCAAGACAAGCCTGAAGCTCTACACTTGGATATGCCTCTGTCAGGTCTAAAACCAGCGATAGATCGCGGAAAACTCGTGACCGTACTGGACTATTTCCGTCTTTTTTTCACTCTGGAGTTTATTTCCCAGCTATGTGTGCATGTGAATCGCTACGCAGAAAAAAACTAACCGGAGGGGAAACCCAAGAAAATGGCCGCCTGGAGAGATGTCACCGTACCAGAGATGTTGCGATTCCTTGCTCTGACGTTCATCATGGGTATCATTCGCAAGCCGGCCTTAGAACACTATTGGTCTACGATGAAGGAACTCGCTACATCAGGAATTCATGATACGATGACAAGAACTCGCTTCAAGACGATTCTACGGTAAGATTAAACCCGCACTCCTGACACGGTTTGTTTTCAGATGACGTCGCCTTCGCAAAATGTAAACAGAACGAAGCCACATAGTGGCCCTGCAGTTGATCGCTGATAAATACGTTTATAGTTTGAAATTTCATTTCAAATTCCTTCTGCCTTTTAAATAAGATGTAATCTATCAATACTTGAAATTTAGACAAGTTTAAATGATTTTTTTCGCAGTTTTCTGCACTTTGGTTGCGACGCGGACACAGACGCGGAACAAGCTGCAGCGACTTCCGGTGGGCCCGGTGCGAGTTCCCGCCGTCGAGATCCGTGGCCTATGATTTCCTGGTTTATTTCCCACCTCAATAATATAACAAATTTTGTTTATTCCCCGAAGAAGGAGCTAGCTGTAGACGAAACGATCATAAAACACAAGGGCAGGACTCGACACAGGCAATATATGCCAAATAAACCATGTAAATGGGGGTTGAAATGTTGGGTTTTGGCCGAGTCCTGCTCTGGTTTTGCTCTACAGATAGCTCCTTACTTCGGGCGAGATGATCGCACAGGCAAGACCACCACTGAGAAAATTGTTATTGATTTATTGACAAAGGCAGGCTTATTAAACCGTGGACACCATATCTATTTTGACAATTTTTACACAGGTATTCCTTTGTTGCAGAAACTCGCTACGTTTTTTACTTATGCTTGTGGCACTCTGCGGGCTAATCGGACTTGGGTTCCCAAGGGGTTGATGGGAAAAAAACACGTAGATTTAGCGAAGCGGGGGGACTCTATTTTTTTACAAGTGTGGCCTCCTCCTACTAACCCTGTGGAGAGATAGGAAAATAATTCGTATTTTGTCGTCCATTCATTCTTCGGCCATGTCCACTACAAAGCGAACCATTCGTTCTAAAGTTGGTAAATTTGAGAAGACTGAAATACCCTGTCCGGACTTGGTTCATTCCTATTGCCGATACATGGGGGGCGTTGACCTCTATGATCAGATGACAGGGTACTATAATTTCGGCAGGAAAAGCACAAAATGGCCGAAGAAACTCTTTTTCTTTTGTCTAGAAGTGATGAAACTGAACTCCCAGCTTTTGTTCAACCAGTATGCCCCCAAAAAAATTTCCTTTGTTGATTACAGCCTAAGTTTAATCACACAGATGTTGGAAGATGCAAACACACAGTCGGCACTTCCCCCTTCAGTCCCCACTGGTGGCAATCGTCTCACGTCGCGATGTTTTCCCGATGCTTTAGGCAGAAAACGTTACTGTAGGGTTTGCTACCACCGTTTTGGGAATGGCCTCGAAGCATCGCAAAAACAAAGCAGATACGGATACCGCGAGTGTGGAGTGCATCTCTGTATCACGCCTTGTTTCAAGATTTACCACACTGTCGCTAAGTTTCACCTTCTCCAGTTAGATCTGCCCATAGAACCCTGAGTTTATCATTACATCACGATTTGTTTACCCTCTCTGACTTATTTCCAACCGTGACCACACTCACACACATTTATTTCTGTTCATATTAGTTCGTTAGAAATACCTGCCAGTAGATTTTTCAGTTTGTCTTTGGGTGGGTGCCTCAGTAAGGTTTGTCCGCAGATTTTTTTTTTTTTCTTTTTTACAACCACAAACGATATTTTGGTTTTGTATCTAATCTACGATATCAATCTGAAACAAAGTAATCCTGCACGATCTATAGACCTTTGCGGTTCTCTACATGTTTATTTTGTGTAAATATATCGGCCAGAAGTGGTTAAATTGATTATTATATCGGCGATAAAGCCCCCACCTCCGACCATGTCAAGTGCCAGCTAGACACCGATAAATTCAAATATCAACCTGAAACATTCCTGCCTATATGATCTAGCATGTAATGCTATTCTATGATTCAACTGTTAGTGTGATTGGTTTTTTAGTCGCTAATCGATAAATTTATATGAGCCAGAACCTTTCCTGCCTATGTAAACTAGCACGTAATGCTATTCTATGATTCAACTATGAAGTCTATGGACACAAACGATATGGTTTTGTATCTAATCTACGATATCAATCTGAAACAAAGTAAACCTGGACGATCTATAGACCATCAAGGTTCTCCACATGTACATTTTGTGAAAATATATCGACCAGAAATGGTTAAATTGATTATCATATCGGAGAAAAAGCCCCCAGGTCCGACCATGTCGAGTGCCAGACAGACACTGAATCAATGTATACCTTGTCGACTATTTCAATCTGAAACAAAAATCATTCCTGCCTGTGTAATATATATATATAGCGTTGATTCAGTCTCAGATCAACCTCAGAACTGTAGAAATTGATCATATACCTTGTTGAATCTGAAATAAAACATGCCTATCTGTGTATAGCCAACACTAATCTATGTATATCAGCCTGAAACATTCCTGCCTATGTGATCTAGCATGTAATGCTATTCTACGATTCAACTGGCCACGTCGAGTGCCAGACAGACACTGAATATATTTATATCTTGTTGAATCTGAAATAAAACATGCCTATCTGTGTATAGCCAAAACTAATCTATGTATATCAACCTGAACCATTCCTATATGATCTAGCACGTAATGCTATTCTATGATTCAACTGAGAAGTGTACGACCACGAAATATAATTGGTATTTATATCTAATCTACTGTATCAACCTGAAACAAAGTAATCCTGGACGATCTATAGACCTTCAAGGTTCTCCACATGTACATTTTGTGAAAATATATCGACCAGAAGTGGTTAAATTGATTATTATATAGGAGAAAAAGCCTGTAGGTCTGACCACGTTGAGTGCCAGACAGACACTGAATATATTTATATCTTGTTGAATCTGAAATAAAACATGCCTATCTGTGTATAGCCAACACTAATCTATGTACATATTGTGAATACGATGATGACTGCTGCACCTGGAAATGTATCAAGCCTTGTCAACTTGTGTATATATATATATATTTAACAATATTGATGAACAATTGATCTGAAAGAAAATACAACACATTATTAAAATTCAGAGGTGAAAATCACAAAAAAACAGACACAGTAATTATATATAAAGGTGGTATTATTGAACCAAGTAGTACAGGTATTGTGGTATGTTGAGGTATCAAAATTAGATTCACGACGTTTCGCTAGATTTATCCAGCTTCATCAGGTGATCATTATTAAAATATATTTTAGATCTTACTTCACCTACCTTGTCTTCTTTTCTGCCTTTCAGAAGTATTCGTCTGTAGATATAGTCAATCATTGTCCAGCAATCGATTTAAAAGTTAACTCCTCCTGGAGATGTCAATGCTGAATAGGCACAAGTCGAATTTTCCAAATTCAATATATCAGCCTGGACATTAAATCTATATGTAGATGATCCTTAGAGTGTGGGAGATAACCACATATAGCCTTGTAATGATCAAACTCCATATATTTCAAGTTAAATCATGAAAATAAATGATTTTCTAAATCGTGTCTTGCCCAGCGCCTAACTCCCCTACCGCACCCATAGTAAAGGCTCAGCTTAGATGACCGTTTTCGTTAATTAAATTCTAAATCATCCCCTGGTTCAAATTGAATGATATTTCATATAAACAAACCTCAGACAGTGTAGGTTATGCTAATCCAAGTCCCCATCCATAGATTCAATGCTGAGAGCCTAAAATAAATCATTTAGAAAGAGCTGTGTTAGAACCTAGCTATGGCGAAATAAGCCAATTTATTGACAGAGTACTTTTAATTTTCTAGATTCGATAACTAATTCCCACCTTGTCCGAAATACACAAATTATATATCAGGAGAAAGCTAAGAACCCGTAGTTTATGTATATTAATGTCTCCATTGATATATTTCAAGTTAAATCCTCGTAATAAAAGATTTTCTAAACCGTATCTCGACCAGCGCCTGAATCCCCTACCAAGCCTATAGTAAAGCTTTTAATCTTCTAAATTCGATAACTAAATCCCACATTGTCCGAAATACACAAATTATATATCAGGAGAAAGCTGAGAATCTGTAGTTTACGAATATTAATGTCTCCGGTATTAGAATTTAAGTTAAATCCTCATAATAAATGAATTTCTGAATCGTGCCTGGCCCAGATCCGCACTCCCGTACCGAACCTATAGTAAAGTATAGAGAGTGCGTATGGCTCATCTTAATATTTCAATTACTTGGTGTAGAATCGACCAAAATGGACAATATTATATCATCATGAAGCTGAGAGTGTGTAGTTCACGTTAGAATATACGAAAATTCATTTATCTTAGATTTAAACCCCGAAAGAGATGATTTAGTTAGCCAAACCACAAAACTGCTTAATGCCGACTTTCTTTGTTTGATTATTAATTCTAACCTGGACTAATCTGGACAATATTTACATAGGATTGTAGTTTAGAGTGTGTAGATGATCAATATATAAACAGAATTACATTAATTCCAATGATAAACTCTGGGCAAGATGATTTATGATTCAATCCGTGCCCACTCGGCAGCCCCCTCCACACAGTAAGCTATGGACAGACGGTATGATATAGTCTGCACGTTGACCAAACAATATAATCAATTTCTAATTCGCCAGTGGCCAGATAACCAAAAAATACATACTGGAACAAACCTTAGAGTCCATAGAATGTGAAAATACACTTCCCTGTGGTTAATTCTAATGTTTAAACCCTATCTGAGCTGATTTTGTTAACCTCGTCTAAGATTCGACTGAACCAGCAAGCCCACTGCGTAATGCCCAAGGTTAAATTTGAAATATTAAATCTGAACTCATCAAACCTGGACATTATTTCCATAGAAAGGTAGCTTAGAGTGTGTAGATTATGAATATACGTATGATTAATCATGAATCTAAAGTTTAAACCCGGTGCGAGCTGATTTCTAATGACAGCTCGACCACCCTAGCTACACAGTATAAGCAATGGCGGATCGAGTTAGGCCAGAATTCAACGTGCGTAATGCGCATCTTAATATTCTAATATCTTGGTCTCTTCTCGTCTAAATCTGATAAAATACATACTGGAAACAAACCTTGGAGTCTATAGAATGTGAAAATACACTTCCCTGTGGTTAATTCTAATGTTTAAACCCTATCTGAGCTGATTTTGTGATCATCGTATGAAATTCGACTGAACCAGCAAGCCGACTGCGTAATGCCCAAGGCTAAATTTGAATTATTAAATCTAAACTCCTTCAAACCTGGACATTATTCAGATAGAAACAAACCTTACAGTATGTAGATTATGAATATACGTATCATTCACTGCACGAAAACCACTATTTTACATATATATACGCCATTGCAATAACGCACATATCGGCTGTATCGTGGCTTGTTTAAATTTGTATACACCTCTTATACGCGTCTACGTTTCGGGCGTCTACCAGACAGTTTCCATATGTAGACGCGCGTGACTTGGCTGTCTTTCACGCCTGGCGTATTTAAGATAAAATATACTCTGCGCAACATATATATACGCCAGGCGTATATATGATACAAAAAACAAAAAAAATTGCGACCCACGGCCCGCACGGGCCGGTGGGTGTTGGTAGAGCATACACCAACACTGACCCGCCACCTGCGACCTCCCAACCCCACCCTCTATACTGGATCTAAAATGCCCACACATAGAAGTGGTGTGTAAAATCGATTAGAAAAACGGTAAAAAAAAACCATAATGTAGGGTTTATTATGTGTAATTAATCAATTTTTACTCAATCACGTTTTTAAAAAAGTTTTATCAAATAAATTCGGAACATAAGATTGCAATTTTCATATAATAGTGGCAGAGGTCGGAATTATTGGATAATGGCGTAAATAAACAGAATCAGCTGATATATGACGTATATAAGATGGCACCATAGACACATATATACGCCACTAGATAAGGCGTCTACGAGACGTCTAATAGGTCAACCTTCTAGACGCAAAATCCTACTGTTAGACGCGTTGAACTCGTCAAACCTGGACATTATTTACATAGAAAGGTAGCTTAGAGTGTGTAGATTATGAATATACATATGATTAATCATTAATCTAAAGTTTAAACCCGGTGCGAGCTGATTTCTTATGACAGCTCGACCACCCTGACTACACAGTATAAGCAATGGCGGATCAAGCTAGACCAGAATTCAACGTGCGTAACTCGCATCTTAATATTTTAATATTTTGGTCTCTGCTTGTCTAAATATGATAAAATACATACTAGAACAAACCTTGGAGTCTATAGAATGTGAAAATACACTTCCCTGTGGTTAATTCTAATGTTTAAACCCTATCTGAGCTGATTTTGTGATCATCGTATGAAATTCGACTGAACCAGCAAGCCGACTGCGTGATACCCAAGTTTAGATATTAATTATTATATCTAAACTCGTCAAACCTGGACATTATTTACATAGAAAGGTAGCTTAGAGTGTGTAGAATATCAATATATATATCTGATTTATCATTAATCTAAAGTTTAAACCCGGTGCGAGCTGATAACTTGACAACCCTACTGTTCAAGCAGTGACACGGCTTCCCATAGACTCAACCTTATAATCTAGACAGCACTCTATAGAGGCTTTGCCGATATTAGTTACAAAGCGTTAGGTTAATTCCACCGTGTCAAGTCTGACACCTTCGTAAAGCTGCTGATCAGATGAATATAATGCTGGTCTCAGTTTACACTGTTGACGCCATAGGATGATATAAATGGCAATTCTGTGGGTTGTCGCATCGACTTGTAGCAGACAGCTTAGCAGACATGGCGCTGTCACTGGACTTGACACCTATACTTCCAGCCTCAGATCCGAAGTTATCACCGTATTAACCACACTTTCGATGGTTTTTCCGCCATAATATTTATATCCTTTTGTAGGCACAAGCCTTATCTTGAACGTGCTAGGCTCTATTTATGTTGTTAATCCGATATTTGACGAGGGGAAATGATTTTACACAGCGTCCATTGCGTAGAGGAATCTGCTTAGCATCCATGTTGACACTGACACTCCCGCCCCCACCAACGGTTTTGCTATGGTGCGCGAGTTCAAACTTTCGATATTGCTTAGATCACCTTAGGAGTCGTTTTATTTCATAATACTTTAGAATCGTGTAGGTAGGGATCATATTTGAATGTGGATGGGGGTTTCATCAACTTTAACGACAATATATATTGATGCGAACAAATCTGCTACAGTAGTATGTAGGGCCTTAGATAGGCGGACGCCATGGACGGTTATTTTTTACATAGGCGCCTATTTTAGGCCAACTTCATTTCAGATTTAATAATATTCAAAAGTTGTTTATATTCAACAAATACATATACATACAAAGCTACAGGTCTTGTCGTTATAGTAATGGTAATCTTTTATTCATAAATCATCAATTTACTGAGAAAATGGCGAAAATATAGCACCTTCACCATCAAAATAGAGACGCCCACTGAACGTCGGCAAAACACGCCGGCCGCTAACTATGTGCCATTTGCAACGTCTCCCTCTCTGTAGTATAGGTGAACGTCGGTGGTGGCGCTGCCGCTGCTTTCCCGCCCTGGTGCGGCGTTCGGCCACTAAAGGGTTAACAATTATGCTGACGATTTCACGCCGACGACTATTTCAAAGAGGCTTGAATTAATCGTATAGACACATGACAATTCCGTAAAAACTCAGTTGTCAACCACCTTACCTTATGGCTAAACCATGTGTTATACATCAACAATCACGATTTTTATTTAACCCTTTTTTCACCTGCGATTTTCTAATGGGAAAGTTTAGGCAGGAATAACCTTTTTGAATCGTTGCCAATAATCATCTAGATAGCTGCTCACTAGGTTTATTGAAACATTCTTGACACTTAATTCTTGATCAAATAAAGATGGCTCGAATACATAATTTCTTATGATATTCTCTTGCTTTTATTTCATGAAGTAATTTAGGTATACCGTGCTCTTCCATTGTAAATGGAAATAACATTTACTCCTAGTTTACCATGGCACAGGTACATAAGCTGGTTATCTGAGTTCTGAGATAATACAGATGAGCCATCTGTATTTGATAGAAAATTTATCATCAAGAATGTTTCAATAAACCTAGAGAATTAATTTGGTAGTCGTTCTCAAGTGTCATGAACAGGATTACTTAATGAAACCAATTTCTGGTATTGAAATCAGTGAATACATCCTAATGCATTAACAATGTCTCTGAATCAAGTGCTATATGGGTCTGAGTATAACAGGTTAAAAAACCTGGTCAGTGGATGAAGGTAAGGAGTGTGTGTGTGAGAGTGGGGAAGAGGTGAGAGAGTCATATGCCTACCCTTCCACCAACCTCATACCTCCTTACTGGGTCTGCATAGTGAAAGGGCTGTCCCTTCAGATGTGGAAGTTCTAATGCTATACAGTCAGGTGTGTCCCATCAGATTTGAAATGTACATGCATTATAAAGTGGTAGGAGAGCAGTGAGCCAGAAAAAACAGGCTCTTGAGTGTAGCTAGTTGGTCAATAAAGTAGAGTGGTTGTGGGAGGGGAGGGGGTGAATGCTATTCTGGCATGACTGTAAAGTGGCTTCAGGTCCAGTGTGTTACACCTAAATCTTCTTCTGTCCCCTTTCTTTTAGTAAATATGTCTATTTCTCTTTGTCTATGTCTGTTTTCTGTCTCCAGCTATCTGCGTCTCTGTCTGTCTCCCTGGCACTATCCCTGTCTATATACTGTATATATAACTCTCTCTGTTTATATCTTTCTCTCTGTCCCTGCATGTCCATATGTCATACTATATCTTTGTGTCTGTCCATGTTGTTTGGCATGTATGTTTGACTATTTCGTTTCGTGTGTGTCTTTCTACATCTCTGTCTCATTGTCTCTGTCCCTGTATGTATATGTCTGACTTTCTGTCTGTTTCCCTGTCCCTGTGTGAGTCTTCCTTCTGTCTCTCTTATCATTTGCATCATTATCTGTCTCTCTGTGTCTCCTTTCCTGTCTTAATGAAAATCAATGATCAAGGGTTTTTAGCAAGTCTATGGTCAAGTCTCAGGTGCAAGGCTTGGTGACAGGGTTGAAGGGAGTAAAAGTGGTTTGTCAGGTCTGTACAAAGTGGGTCTGAATACGATGCATTTATATGTGTCCCATCAGATCTGACTCTTTGAACACAGTGTATTTAGATGTGCCCCATCAGATTTGAAATGTAAATACGGCATTTAGACAATGATATCATCTAATAGTTTCCTTTTCTAGTAGCAGATTACAATAGCCATAACTAAGTGTCTATCATTTCATGAAAGGATTGACATAGTGAATCCTTTTGTCTTCAAAAAGACTAGAAATAAAAATGTCTATTTTTAGGAACCAAGTCAGTAGTGGGGCAGGGGGATGGTAAGGCTTGATACTGGACCCCTGCTCATTTAACCAGGCCTTTATAGTTGGGACATTGGTAGTGAAGTGTTAGATTATCTGCAGTAAGCTGGAAGCCTGTGTGAACATTCTAACATCTAGTGGACGTATATGAGCGTGTTTTCCCGCACTCAATAACAACCCTATGTTGGTTCCCTGGTCATCTGCTAGGAGGCAGTGTGAAGCCGACCGTGGGAACTTTTTTTCTTTTTTTTCAAAACTTTCTTTATTGATACTCAATATTGGTTGACATTAAGTTTGCGGTACATGTCGCGAGTTAGCATCAACAAAGAGGCCATAAGCGTCAGCTATACATTTTAGCTGATTTTCATCACCAGGCCACCACCTGTGAGAAATAGACAACAAAACACCGTCCGATACTATATACCGGGCCACACCTTAAACCGGACCATGACAGATCCCACTGCATTATTTACACTTTGGAAGATGACAAAAGGAGTGTAGGGCAGGGTACTATAGCAACAGTCATTCAAGTACAGGCAAGTTCATGTTCAACAGTACAATACGAACAGGGCTAGTTCTTATCCTTATCACAGGCAAACTCATGTCGCAACAATCGGGATCTTCTCCAGCATACATTGTTTTGATATAAACTTGAATTCTTTGTAGGTAGGTATACTTCTCGTTACTGGTGATAAAGCATTCCAGGTTGCCGCACCTGTATAGTGCACAGAGTTCATGTATGCTTGACAATTCGGTCTGAACTGGTGAATAAGTGGCGCATCATTTGCTCTTGTTGGAGCATTTACAGTAACAGCATAGTTTGCATCCAATTTTCTTTTAAACATAAAGTTTCTGAGGTGACAATTACGTCTATCGTTCAACATTGTGGTATGGGCTCTGGCATGTAGAACTATAATTGGTGTTCTATTATTCGTTTTTAGACAAACCCTAAGGCATTTATTTTGTAACAGTTGTAATTTATCTTTGAGGTATAAAGGTGAGTTCATATATAACACATCTCCATAGTCCATGTAAGGGAGTACACACTGTTTGTATATTCGCAGGGCTGCAGAAGTGGAAATATAATCTCTCATTTTCGGAAGTTGGTATAGTCTATAAGAGATCGTCTTGTATAATCTAGAGAAATGAGTTTTATAATCAAGCTGAGTGTTCAGGTTTATGCCTAAGTAATTATAAGACTGCACATGATGAAGAATTTGGTCACCCAGACTGAAAGTAAGGTTTGGTTGATTAGCAGCCTTATTACGGGGAGGAAAGTACATGGTCTTTGTCTTGGTAGCATTGATCGGTAGTCTGTTTAATTGACACCAAAGATGTAGTCTATCTAAGTCTTCTTGCAGTTCGTTAAACATTATTTTCGGGTCTTTACCATTCACATACAATACCGTGTCGTCTGCGTAAAGACACGACTTGCCAGTTTTTAGGATGGAGCACATGTCGTTGATGTACACAAGAAAGAGCAGGGGTCCCAAAATGGACCCCTGGGGCACCCCACAGATCACAGGAAGAGGATCGGATAAAGCGCCATTTACTCGTATAGATTGATTTCTTCCAGATAGATAATTTTCAAACCAGTTCAGATCTCTAGCGTTTATGCCATAACAGGATAGTTTAGACAGCAGTGTTGGGTGGTAGACAGTGTCGAACGCTTTACAAAGTTCGACGAATATTGCGAATGTAGTTTGCCCAACATTTCGCGCTATCAGGATATCATCGGTGAACTTTGCCACCCCCTGTATCGATGACATGCCTTTCCTAAAACCCCATTGATTGGCGCAAAGGATAGAGTTATCATCAAGAAAAGAGACTGTCTGGCGATGTACGATCTTCTCAAGTAATTTCCCAACCACAGGCAATAGTGATATTGGTCTCAGGTTGGAGACAGCATTTTGATTTCCTCCTTTTAACAGGGGAATAACTATAGAATTTTTCCAGGGAGTAGGTATCTCTGATGTTTTAAAAGAGCTATTGAATAAATCAGCGAATATGTGCAGGATTAGTATCACCAGGTCTTTGAATACCATCGTGTTTATACCCTCTAACAATGACTGTTTGCAGGTTTTCAGTTCTTTAGCTAGTTTCAAGACCTCTTCATTTGTGGTCTGCAGCTCATCAGAAAGATTGAGATTGATTCCATCATATGGTTTTCAGGGGGTATTATATTTAGAAGCAAGATTGGGGCCGATATTTGTGAAATAACTGTTTATATAGTTAGGAGTTTCATCTTGGTGTATTATGGAATTATCCTCTTTTTTTAGTTCAATTTTAGGTCCATTTGCATCCGTAGCTGAGGGGAGAATGTTATTTATTGACCGCCAGAATTTTTTGTGGTCATTTTTATTGTTTTTGAGGTTGTTTAAGATATAGGTCTGTCTGGCTCTTTTTACAGACTGGTTAGCAAGGTTTCTTGCTAGTTTGGCTGTTAATTTATCTTCTTCCTTTCCGGTTTTCCTAGCAATTTTTAAGAGTTTGTTTTTGTCCCTCAGTAGTTCTATTGTTTCTTGAGTTATCCATGGTTGTTGTTTATCAATTATTTTGAATTCTCTTATTTTACAATTGATGTCTAAAAAGCTATGAGTTAATCTGACTATAAAAGCCCATTTCTCATTCACATCTCCTAATTGAAAATAGGGCTCCCAATCTATGTCACTTAAATACCTTTTAAAGTCAACTCTGCTATATTTGGAGTAGGATCTTCCCCTAATGGTTTTTTTCTCTATTGCTTTAGTGGGGTGTTTTAATACTACAAAAATGCTATGATGGTCGCTAAACGACAGGGTTAATACCCCGGATCTTGTAACATTGTGGCTAGTGGTGAACACAAGGTCAAGGATTGAATTGTTCTGAGAGTATCTTGTGATGTCTTTTATGTGCTGATGGAAACCTAGCTGTCTCATTCCATTTAACAGTTCCTGAGTCCCTACTGACTCCGATGCCAGAATATTCACATTGAGGTCACCCATTGCTACAAAGTCACAGTTAAAATTTTCTTTCAGTTCTAAGATCACGTTTGTTAGCAGGTTTATGCCATTTATAATGTTACCGCCAGTAGGGCGATAAACGTTTAGAAGGATAACGTTTTTTGCAGAGTCTCTCTGTATGAGTAATAACTGTAGTTCTAAGTCCTTATTGCTTAAATTATGATTTTTGAGAAGCGTAGCATCTATCGACAGTTGTTTCTTAGTATATGTACATAGACCCCCACCTATTTTTGGGAGAGGATCTGTCTCTAGTCTTTTCCAAGATCTATCCCATCTATACAGGTTATAACCATTTAATTGATAGTCATCACATGAGTCAAACAAAGTAAGCCAAGATTCTGACACTGTTATAATATCCCATGGTTTTTCAGAATTTTCATTAGTGAATACATCGAAGTCAGATCTTAGGCTTCTCACATTTGCATGTGAGATTTTGAGACCCTTAGCCCTTATCACATCTGTTAGATCTAACAGGGTTTTATCATCCCCAGTCATCATTTACAATAGAATATGTATAATACATGTAAGAAGCATAGTCCATCACAGTTCCACCTCGGTGCGTAACCAGTTTTAGACCAGGCTCTTTGTCTTTCCCAGGTTATGTATAATAGTGCAAAAGGCACAAGGTATAACAAAACTAAATATAAAACAATATCCATGTCGACCTCGGTATCTAACACCGTCGTCATGGAGAAACAACTTGATCAGGATAGATAAATTACCTGATACAAGTACATAAGGTGGCAAAATGACTTGACTCCCCCTAATCTTGTTTAAGATCAAATACTAATTGGATAGCACAAAAGTTTTCTGAAATTATATGCGATATTTGTACAATTCCAGATAGTATAGACAAATGTGCTTTATCTGTAGTAATTTACAACATCCATGGAGAGAATAAATCTTATGTAGGAAAAGACCCGTTTAGAGAATAATAAATCGAATTCAAAACGGTAACATTCCAAATTTGATAACATAGCAACATATATACAAGTCATCAGAGCACCTACTTGGCTGGCGGGGAGATATGCATTTCTTATCCCGGTGTGGAGTTTACAATGAGATAAAATTGTGTCAGATTTATTTCTCAGGTTGATCGTTATCTGTAACAAGTCACAACCGTGAAGAAAAAATTCTTCCACCCTCTGCATTGAAATTGTTCACAGGTTTTAGTGGGACAGTTAATGGTTTACAAAGAGGCGAGTATGCGCTTTCGGAACAGCCAATTATCTCTAACAATCAGCTGTGACGGTTGCACATCCCCATCCTGTTTACTGGGCCATTTCGCCCTTAAGGTAAGATATAAAAAGATCAATTTGTGGTGTACTATGGGGGGTGAGTACGTATATATAACGATGGTTGCAGGTATTAGTTCATTTGTTAAGCAAGTCGAGGTAGACTTGCTTAAGTGAATTATTATATACTGGGTGTTTTACTGGGTTTTTTTTCTAAATTTATTATCAAGATTATATCCACATAACAATACATTTGTTCCGACTTCAGTGTTGGTGTTTGTCTTACTATTATTGGTAAGCAATTCCACATTTGACCACATACATATTCAATACTCCTCATATATGTCATATAATTTGGGCAAGTCATATCTAATACAGGTGCTGCGCCTAGTCACGTTTGCCTTGGTCTTTATTTAGCCTGAGCATACTGGGGGGCGTTTCACTAGTAGAGGGGTAAAAGCGAGAGGTAGGACCACAACAGTGCCAGCAACAGTGATACCAACAGTGACAAGGCCAAGATCCCGTTTCATCAGTGCTCTCACTGTTGAGGTGGCACCAACTCTCACTGTTGTCATATTTTACTGCATGGTGCACTTAGTGAGCACAGGGTCTCGCTATGCTGTGCCCTGTCCATAGGCTAACACATCTATGGACTATCTATGGAATTAAGTAATGAAATGTTAACACAAGTAAGGGATACATATAAGCTATAATCGTACCAAATATGAGGAAGATCGTCCCCACCGTCACGCCGTTATCCGCGTTTCAATTTCGTCATAGCAAACGTCTGCTCTGGTGGCCAGTGTCCCATCTCCCATCTCCCAGACCATCAGAGCATGCCTCCGCTAATTTATGCGGCGACCTTGACAGAAGAGTACACTGGCCACCAGAGCAGACGTTTGCTATGATGAAATTCAAACGCTGATATCAGCGGAACGGTGCAGCTGATCTTCTTCATATTTGGTGCGATTATAGGATATATGTATCCCTTAATCATGTGAAAATGTCATTTCCTAACTCCTACAGGAAGTGGTTGAGACCTTCTATATACGTAACCAATGAGAGGTTCGACCCATAGTGGCACCACAGTGGCAGGTACAGTGAGACCCAATTTACTAGTGAAACGGACACTGCCAATGTTGGTGCGCTCATCCTGAGTGCCGTTCACACTCGACTGCACTTTCTAATGAAACGCACACTGACGCTGTGGTGGCACTGTTGCCAACAGTGAGACATATCACTTCTAGTGAAACGGCCCCCTGGTTTCTGATGGGACACTCTCCCTATGTGCAGAGCCAGCAAACCTGGGGGCCGTTTCACTAGTAGGTGGGTTAAAGCGAGAGGTAGGACTGCAACAGTGCCAGCAACAGCGATACCAACAGTGTCAAGCCCAAATATATGACCTATAATCGTACCAAATATGAAGACAAACGGCTATACTGTTCCGAAGTTATCGGGGTTTGAATTTTTGTACTCCCTCCATGCTTTTGAGTTGGTCGCTATTCTTTTTCACTCCCTCCGTAGTGCAGTGGGGTTTCGGCTATTCCCTCTGTCTCCCCCAGAGACACTGGCCACCAGAGCAGTATTTGCTATGACAAAATTCAAATGCCGATATCTTCAGAACGGTGCGGCGGACTTTCTCCATATTTGGGACGATTATAGATTATATGTATACCTTACTCGTGTAAAAGTTTTATTGCCTAACTCCTACGGGAAGTGGGTGAAAGTATGTCCTACTCTGACATAAACAAAGCTCTAAACCCAACAGTGACATGGTCTACCCTGTCACTAATAGTGCCTCAACAGTGATAGGTACAGTGAGACCTAATTGTGTAGTGAAACGTACTCTCTCACTGTTGGTCTCACTCCTTACCGGACTCGCGTTCACACATGACTGCACCTTCTCATGAAATGCAAACTATCACTGTGGTCTCACTAGGACAGCTTACCCTCCTAGTGAAACGGCCCCCTGTTTTACCAGTTTCTGTAAGCATAGACCAAACAAAAGTTTGTTTACATACACAATATTGACTGGTTTCAGAAACAAGTGGCCGTATGCTCTGAGGAGTTGATGTGTAGTAATATCCGAGCGTATGCTCAGGGTCAACTTCTAAGCATATGATCACCTATTATATAGTCAAACAATGAAATTTTTATGGTTGTATTAGTGTTAAGAAATTTGACTTTTATGTATTGAATGAAGTAGTCTTTCAGCGCGGTAGTCATATTAGCAGGTTTATCATATCATGATATAATATGTGTAATAATTCTTTTGTTCACATAACCCTGACGGGTTTGTGTTGGAATTTTTTTTTTTTGGACACTCTCTACATTGTGGTCGTAAATGCGATAGGGGTAGTACCTGTTCACGCCGAGTCTCACCCTTGTTATATCATGATATAATACCCAACGTAATCTAAACACAAAATAGAGCAAAAAGGGTTGGGACAAAGCCATAATGTTTGTAAATAGTTATTTAAGTGGTTGTTATGTGAGAATCTACTGTACTTTAGAAATACCGCGCTCATCCATTGTAAATGGAAATATCATAAGCTCCTAGTTTTTAAGAACAATTTCGTTAGGAATGGTATTTTTCACAAACACCAAATTCGGCAATGGTGCCGTTCTTCCATTTGGGCCCTTTCAACAAATATGCTATCAAGTTCAGCGATAGGTAACGCATTGGCACATGCCCGACTGCCATATTATTTGGCCAAATCCAATAGTTGCTACCGGTTCGTGTTCTCACGTGTGATGGCGCTGCACGGAAAACATCAATAGCTTGTAACTCTGAGATAGAAATCTTATGATAACCTTTAACATTTGTCCTGTCTTCATACCAGTATCTCTGTCACCAGATTAAGATAACGCTGGATGTGAGTTCCCACACGTACACACTAAAGCCCTTGGGAGAGTGTGCAGATGAGGCATCTTTAAATCAGGCATATATGTTCAGTTACCACCTTAAACAATGATGGAGATGTCAACAAAGAAAGCTTTAATTGCTATTGATGGCAGTGAACAGGCAGCTCAGGCATTTGAATGTGAGTATTTTCTTGTTATATCCTTATATCAAAATCACTATGCACTATAAGGATGTTTGGCACATGCCTAAAGTGGAATTCACACGGTGGGATTTATGTACCTCACACAGTTCAAAATCTTACGAGATTCTGTTCCTTATTAGGTGTAAGCTGTCCCAAACTAGGGACACATCCACAACAGTGACAAGACACACCTCCCCTACAGTGACATGCCTTATGAAACAAGACTTAAATTTTTTCACTATTCCTGTCACTATTGGGGTCACTAAACATGTCACTAAGTGGCTTAATGACACATTCTATTGAAACGGGTCCCTGACCTAGGCCGGGAGACTGAGGAGCCACGAGAGTGAGAATCTCGTGCAGGGAAAAACTAGAGTCTATTGGCAGATATACCTTTTCTCTTATGATTTATTTCGAGCCTTACCGAATTCAAAGTTTAGTAATGTAGTTTTTTTATCTGCTAATCTCCAGAGAAAGCTACGCTGGTTGCTGGCAAAATACCTGTGTCACGCGAAATAATAACCACAAGTTTACAATGGTTTCTCGTTCACCCGCTAGAGGTCGCCAGGGCCAGGGTGGAGGGAGGGGGTATGATTCGACGAAGTCACTAGTCTAAGACAAATCCTGCTGAGATTCTCTGCTCAACACAATTTCTTCGTCTAAATTGACAGGTTCCATTTCCACAAGAAGTTTTTCCCATGCAATTGTTGGTGAGACTTAGCGGAAAAACATGTGGGTAACCCCATCTCACATACTCATGTCCTACCGGGAACAAGGGCCATCAAGGTGAAGGTCACTGAATAAATTAGTGACAGCGCTAAAATAATTACACACTGGCCACCAGAGCAGCATTTGCTATGACAGAATTCAAATGTGAATATCGTTGGATTGCATGGACCAATCTTCTTCATATTTTGCATGTTTATAAGTTGTATGTGTCCCTAACTGGGGTTAAAGTTTCATAGAGCCTCCAGAGGTTACTAAACTCCCGATTATCGCCCCGGGTAAAGCAAAGTTCCGCTCCCGATAGACTTGGCACACTACGATAAAATGAATCACAGTTTGCTGATTTATAATTGGAGAAACTGAATATAATTTCGGATTCCCATGTAGAAATAGCTGAAATTTCCATTTCTGACACCAGAAATTCAATTTGAGGATGTCTGAAAACCGTTAAACTGCATTAATTCTGGGTTACGAGTAAGGGGTCTATCACCATCCTACGTCGGTAACCAGCGAAACCCGGAACTTGGTCAACAGACTGAATTACGGGATACCTCAATAGGGTCTATAGCTTAATTCCTAAAGGAAGTAAAGTTACGCGTCTGCGACCACATATAGAGAGAGGGTATACCCTCTCGCTATTTATGACACAATAGTGACCACTACAGTGACCGGACATCGTTCTTATGAAATGGTACATGCAACTATTAGCACCCGTCTGTAAACTGGAGTCACAAAATTAGTTGTCACTAAACTACTGCAACGCAACCTGTCACTATCGTGTCACTACACCCAATAACGGACGTCCTACAGACTATTGAAACGGGCCCCTGGCACCCGTTTCAATAGAATGTGTCACTAAGCCACTTAGTGACATGTTTAGTGACCCCAATAGTGACTTGAATAGCAGAAAATCTTCGGTCTCGTTTCAGAAGGCATGTCACTGTAGGGGAGGTGTGTCTTGTCACTGTTGTGGATGTGTCCCTAGTTTGGGACAACACATGTGGGGTACCCCATCTCTCATACTCATGTCCTACTGGGAACAAGTGTCATCAAGGTGACAGTCACTGCATAAATTAGGGACAGACATTGAATAATCCTACACTGGCCATCAGAGCAACATTTGCTATGACAAAATTCAAATGCAAATATCGTTGGATTGCATGGGCTGATCTCCTTCATATCTGGCATGTTTATAAGTTGTATGTGTCCCTAACTGAGGTTAAAGTTTCGTAGCTTAATTCCTACAGGAAGTAAAGTTACGCATTTGTGACAATAGAAGCGAGAGGGTATACCCTCTCGCTATTTGGGACACAACAGTGACACCAATAGTGACTGGACATCGGTCTTAAAAAATGGGACAAGCCGCTATTTGCGCCTGTCTGTTATCCTATGTCGCAGAATCGTTTTTCCCTTAAGTATTGAAACGCGAAGTGCCGCTATTGTGTCACTAGACCCAATAACGGACGTCCTACAGACTATTGAAATGGGTCCCTGGTTCACTTTGTCTCTATGTGCGGGAGCAACTTCAAGCGGATTCGACGATTATCTAACGTTTTATATGTGGTAGGTTACAAACACGATGTGAGGTACATGAATCCCATTGTGTGAATCCCGCTTAACACTGTTGAAACCATGGTCAAAACAAGGCCATGAGGCTGAGTTTGTCAATTAAAACAACCTCATCGAGTCTTGTGTGATGTAGGCCCCACAACCATGGTATGTTCTATATCTATTGTAAACTCGTGATTGTACTTGTAATAGTGTTTATAAATACAGTTATAGAGTTGTGTAAAGAGCCTGTTGAAGTTAAGGCCCACATTCCGCTGATGTCACAACATGTGTTACATAGTTAGAAAATTGACTGGACATTTAATCTGATAATTGTTACAAAATCGCGATCGGCAAATACTTGCCCCGCCGCCGTTAGGCGGGAAGGGTGTCTTTACGAATATCGGAGTGAGTATTATCAGATTAAATACCAGATTGGTTTTTAATTTATTATACACCTTCAAATATTTTAGATTAACATAATATTACCTGTAATAGCCATTCAAAGTACACTTTGGGCATACAAAGCTGGGCCGTACAACAGTGTACTGCACATTCCTTGTGGCGCACGTCATTTTTAAGATATAGGGAGCAGAGGTCAGTAAGTATAGGGACAATGTACACAGGTTTATAAATAAAATAGTGCATGGCTCAGAGTGCCAATATGGATGGTATAGTGAGCAACAGTAAGTATTAACTATTAGAAGGAGCAGATATATTTTCTGTCACAGATGGATGAGTGCAGGGTTTGGAATTCATGTGCGGTTAGGTTAGGCTGTGTTTGGCTGACCCCTGATGCATAAGACGGTCCCTTCCCCTCCTGTAGCTGTTATTACACACCTAAAAGGTCCCTTGCCGCCTACCCTCAACTTTACATACAGTTCCCTAAAACCTCTGCTACACTCTCTACATTACCTAGGCACAGCAAACCTGCGCTTAAGAAGTACATATATTTATGTGCTTGGGTATATCATAAATTGTATATTATACCTTAATGCCAGCAGTAAGGTTATGTATTTCCAAATACACCAAAGGACAACACTGTCTTCTTTTCCAACAAGGAATCACCGACAGGTGCTTTCCCTGAACGAAATAAAGAATTTTTTACCAAATGATCAATACTGGGAACTATTACACGCTACTGAGTTACTTGGGAAACAGGTTCTATCTCCATGAGACAGAATACTCCATTACCTGCATCCTGAAAAACCTACTAAAAACGGACATAGTAGGTATTGAAAACCCAAATGAGTGTAAACGCACCTCACCTGATGAGACCTCCGAAATAGGGTCGAAACTGCGAGTGATAAGGTTGTTTAAAACCTAAAAACGTTGGTAAATAAGATAGCACAGTGACACAGAGCCAAAACTGACCTGAGATGACTCAAAATCAATTCACCAGATGGCAACCCCATACAGTGTCCATAATGAAGTTAGTTCCCTCCTAACTCACTAGATGGCCACACAACTCTCACAGAGCGCAAGGGTAACACCCGGAGCCGTGAGGTGAGACACACTCTCCACACACAAGTTCTCACTAAGGACACGAACCAAGATGTGAAGGAGAGCAACGACATGGAACCACACAGTCACATGCACGGTCTAAACCAATGAAAACATAGGATGCAGGCGGGAGAAGCCGACATGTCGCCTCCCGAGAGAATCCCAAGTTACTTGCAGTAGTGAGCGCACACTAAACGCCTCGTTTAACTTCATAGCTTACCTACAGCACGCCGTATAATGTCCGAGCCTGAGGCTAAACGACGCCGTCCCGCCGATGGCGTAAACAACGGTGAGGAAGCCGACTGGGCCGACAGCCAGCCGGTAACTCACGAGCAACCTATGGAGATTGTCGCACCAAAAACAGACAAACCCATAGACGAGGGAGAGAAAGAGCGCCAGTATCAAAAGAGACTGGCAGCCCTGAACCAACTACAAAAAGAGTTGGAGGAAGAAAAACGCAGACGAAAGGCGGAGAGAGAACTGAGCGGCTGCCGTGCAGGCAGAGGCCCGAGTCAGATCACCGACAACCCTTTCCGCCGTCAGCGAGGGGAACTCATTCCCCGTGAAGAAGTCGACCTTAAAGACAAAGTAAGTACCACAAGCTTTCCACGTTCGATTGATTCAATTGACACTGTTTGCTTGAATGACATCGATACACAATGTGTTACAGCAAATCCGCTTTCGGAGACGCAGAAAATACACAACTCACACAGAACACCTAGCGCTCTGTGTAAACACACACTTACAGACAATGCGGTCACCAAATGCGACGCAGATTGTATGTACAAAATAACCACCACCACACACGGTATGCAGGCTTCTGTCAACGCGGAGACTGTACACACTCATGCCAAATTTGCCGATTCATTTTGCGCAACGTTTGGTGTGAACAACAACATTCCCCACCCGTGTAGAACTGGGGAAGGTCTAGGGACCACAACCAAACATGTGGCCCTGGAAGCTCAATACGAACCACGTTTTGATTTTTCTTCCACACACAGTACAGGGGGTAAAACAAAATCATTGGGTTCGAATGCCACAACCGCCGAAAGCGGTCACTTGACCATATGTGACGGACCACTGCCTGACACACATTTACACGCTGAAAAACAGCCTCTAGTAGACTTTGACACACTTTCACGCACTGGGTCAGCGACTACTGACCCGACACAAGTGAAAAGTATAAACAATAGCAAAGAACATCGCCCCAAACGCTGTACTCTACTAGACTATGGTTTCAAGTTAACACAACGAAACACTGACAGAACCAAAACCGACCATACCCTGTCTATCCTACTGGACCTTGACACCCAACACGAACCCATTGGCACTTTGACAGAAACTAGGTCAGGTAACATGAAACACACGAACAAAAGGGTGGGGAGTGATACACAAACACGCACTCCTAATACACGCAAACCAAAGCGTAAATTATCCATCAGTCACAGTCGAACAGACACACTTGACAGTACGGATAACCACATATCTAAACCCACGAATAATCTCACCCAGATTCTCACAGATCCTAATTCTCTTGTAAATGAGACCACAGGCAGCATCGTAAATGAGATTACAGACATAGATATGACCTTAAAGAAAACAAACCAAACACAAGAAAGTGATCCTTTCGACCTTTCCATGTCTTTTCAGGATGTGGACCAACTATTCCACGAGACCCAACAAGACAAATGGAGGCAAATCAGGACAAAGGGGATTGAAGCAGTCAGGGCTAACCTGAGGTCTCACTGGCTTCAAGAGGTCATCGACTCCGGCCTAACCACTGGGTGGGCCGCTGGACTGGAGGATCTCCCGGTGTATACGGAGAGAAATGAAATATACACACGCGAGATAACTCAGATACGCAAGGACTCGGCTAAACAAATCATGCATGTCGTCCTACGTCAACTAAAAGATGAAGAGATCGAAGCCAGATCTAAAGTTGATGAACTAATGGAGTCCTTGAAAGACGATACCTACGAACGTCAAACAAACGAGGGAGCCGAAGTTCGCTTCGTCCAGCTAGATCGCTATCTAGAACGCAAATGGAAGAAGGAGGAACAAACGGTGGGAGAAGAACTCCAACAACGAATGGATCGCTTGTTCGAAAGTGGTCCTAAAGATGCAGACGTAACGCATCCAGCGAGGTGCATCCGAAAGGCGATGAAAAAGACACATGAACAACAGCAGGTGTCTGACAAGCCAGAGCCAGCACAGCCCCCTTTTCGCAAACCCCCGAGTCTGCCTACTCAGGAGGGGAGCCAAGCGGAAAGGGAAAACCGAGACCCACGATACAACCAGAACTATCGCGGCAAACAAGGTGGAAGACCCCGCCGCCCCTGGACACAGAGGGGCAGAGGTCCAACACGAGGTCGAGGCAGAGACTTTCCAAAACAGTGAGTGGTGAACAAACAAACTCAACGAACGTTTTTTGTTGTTTCCATGTCGGAGACGTTACCAGTTCAGTTACTGTTACTATGTCATGTGTTTCTAGCGATAAGATTCCGCAGGACCGGGTCAACCATGACCCAGCCTGCATGGTAAAAAGCTCGATTCATTCCGGTGTCCTTCCCAAACAGGAAGAAAATGATGAACTACATTTCAGGGCGAAATTATGTTCTTTTGAAAATGTTTTGTTACCTTTTGTAAACTCAGGTACCACTGTTCCAGGTACCACACTATCAGACACAGACGATTTAAATGTGTCACCCAGTTCGTGTTCCATGTTAAAGCCCCAAGAGGGCAACGAGGTGAAGGGTGCTCTTCGAAATAAAGGTTTGAACTGTTCTTCCTGCGTTACAGTTGATCACTCTAGGGTTCCAAACGGAACAACAACAACCAATGAACCTCATTCAGACACACTATCTAGAACAAAACCGACCCATAAAACTTGCTTTGAAACCATGGGCAAGGCCTATAGGGGGAAACCAAACACCCAAAAACTAAATAAAACAGGCGGCTCAAAGAAAAGGCGAAAAAATAAGCGGTCCAAGCTTTCTCCTGTCCCAGATCTGAATCAAAAGGGTACTAAATCAAAAACGGAGAAAACCAAATCCTCTGTAATTAACCTTTCCAGTAGGGTCTTAACTGAGGAAGAAACCAGTCTACTAGAAAAGGGCCTAAATTTCTGCCCAACTATTAACGCAGACCAAGAAGGCGTTAAGAAAATAGAACTAGATCTTTTCCACAAAAGTCTTAGAACCCGATTTTTCTTTGACAGCAGCAAAAATAGACCAAGGTTTGGAAAAGAGACAGAGACTGGGACCAACAACAAAAACAAGGCACCGAACAACAATGGTAACTACTTCCCCTACGAGAACGGAGATCTCATCCGCAAACTCAAAGGTAAGTCGAAGTGGTGCCCACCACAGGGCTCACAAAATTTAGAAGGTTTCATCAACATCAACGAAGTCCACTTATCAAATAGTAGACCCAATAAGGGGATGAAACCAAATCTCAACAAAGGGGAAAAGGCCGCCCTGAGGGGTTTGGCCAAAGATAGAAAGATAACAATCAAACCGGCAGACAAGGGGGGAGCCACTGTGATCATGGACACACAGGCGTACGTTTTGGAAGCTAACAGACAGCTCCAAGACCAAAAAGTCTACAAACCCCTATCAAAAGACACAACAGCTCAAATCTACCAACAAGTAGAAAACAAACTAAATGAGCTCTGTGAACGCGGAGAAATCAGCAATAAAATGTGTGGGGCCTTAAAAACCAACAAACCAAGAGCCCCACATATATATTTTCTCCCCAAAATCCACAAAAAACAAAATCCACCCCCTGGAAGACCAGTTGTGTCTTCCAATGAGTGTGCAACAGAGAAACTATCCACCTTTGTGGATAATTTCCTAAAACCGTTAGTTCCGAAAATAAAGTAAATGACTTTGTCAACAAAATAGAGAACCTTCCAAAGTTCCCGAGTGGCACCATCATAGGCACCCTGGACGTAAGCTCCCTCTATACAAATATCCCCAATACAGAGGGAGTAGACTCCATCCGCAGAAAACTGCACCAAACAAGGAGCAACAGATTGAACCCAAGCAACGACACAATAACAGAACTGCTGGATCTAGTACTAAGAAACAACAACTTGCAGTTCAATGGCGACCACTACCTACAAATAAGCGGCACCGCCATGGGAACAAGATTGGCCCCATCATATGCCAACTTGTTCATGGAAAGACTAGAAGAAAACATTATCAAACCCCTCACACCAGGACCTGAAGTCTGGTGGAGATACATAGATGACATTTTCTTCGTCTGGACGAAGGGGAAAACTGCATTCGAAGAGTGGTTGGACAAAATTAATCGGCTTCATCCAACCATAAAATTCACCGCAGAACACTCGGAAGTAGAGGTAAACTTCCTAGACACCACGGTGAAAATGGACAAAACACACCAGCTGTTGTACACTGACCTGTACAAAAAACCCACCGATGTGAACACTTATCTCAACTACGATTCGGCCCACCCCCCAGCCACTAAACGAAGCCTCCCCTATTCGCAGTTACTGCGCATAAAACGAATTTGCAAACGAGAAAGCGACTTCGAGAAACACGCATGTGAGAAACTGGACCAGTTCAGAGATAAAGGGTATCCGGACAAACTGTTACAGGATTGTCGCGAAAAGGTCAGAAACAGAAACAGGAATGAAATCCTACACCCGACGAAATCCGAGGAACAGACCAATGAGGAAAAACTGTTTCTCATCTCGACCTACAGGCCGAACGACAATAGTGTAAGCAAAGTAGTGCAGGAAAACTGGGACCTTTTAGCCAGGTCTACAAGTACCAAATTCCTACACCACAAAAAACTGACCAGAGGCCATAAGAGACCAAAAAATCTTAAGGACCATCTGGTAAGGGCGAGAACAGATTACAGAACAGACGAAACCGCAAGGGGACACAGCCCCAAAGAGAAAGACATCACAGCCACAACTGTGGCTGAGAATGAAAACAAATGCCACAAACCAAACTGTGACATTTGCACGATCCTCAACCGAGGAGGATCAATCACTTCCAATACCACAAAACGGAAGTATGAGGTGAAGAAACAAGTAACCTGCAACAGCTCCAACTTAGTGTACTGCATCAACTGCAAGAGATGCGGCATGCAATATGTTGGACAAACAAAAAGAAAACTGAGGGACAGGATATCAGAACATCTCCGAACCATACGCAAGGGAATCGGAAAAAATGATGTCCCCTCACATTTCAACCGCAACTGCCACCGCAACTGCCACAAGGGCACAGCGGATGTAGAAATATGTGTCCTAGACTTCATTCATAGACACCCGGAGAGCAAGCGAGCACAAAACCTCCGACACAAAATAGAGTTCAACTG